>CM053026.1:110678059-111178059 GCA_028564925.1 Lithobates sylvaticus
ACCCACTAGGTCTCTATTGGTGGGTAAAAGACCCTTATGGCTGGCCATATACAGTTATAAGTTTTAGGTGTGGGTGGCCCCTGCAAGTACCACCCAACTGCACAAAAGGCATTTTAAAAATAGACAGAGCCAGATGTACTCCGGCATCAGCAGGGCACGGGGCTGAGCAATACAAAAGCTGGTAGGAAGGTTCCTCCATACTTTCTATTTAGTGTTGGAATTGAATGATTTCCTCCTATACAGATTGCAATAGAGAAAATCAATGCCATGTATGGCTAACAAAGTGTTACCAAACCCAGGACTCTGCATTCCCTATATCTGGTCTCCCACAATACACAGAACATGGAAATGCAATTATTTTAGTAAATATAAACGGATAACTTTTCTCATGAGCAGGATATAGAAGTCACAAGACTGCTATCAGTTCCTAGTAGAGCCTAGGAGGAGTTTTCAATCTTCCCCTGACCCTCTGTCTGGACAGTGCTGATTGGCCCTGTGCTGATCACATGCACTCTCCCAAGAAAAAAAAGAAACCCTCTAGCAATTCACACCAAACTGAGCATGTGCAGCCCGTCCCCTGGCTCTGTAAATATCAGGTTATTTTTTGGAGACTGTGGAAGAAGAGGAGGATCAGAACGACAGCCTTTATGCACAATGCAAAGGATTAACCCCTTAGGTTCCAAAGTGAGTATAACAAGCATGCTTTACTGCGTATACAGACCTTACTGTTGTGGGTTTAGTAACACTTTAAACACCTTTAAATTATAACCAAAATGTTATATATATTGCAGCTCTCTGCATTTGTTCCCCCTCTATTTTCACCTGGTGATCTGACCAGTAACACACCTCTTGTATTAGAGTGCCCCCACTCCGGATGAAGGAGCACAGGCATACCTTTTGGACAGCAGCATTGTCGGTCTGGGGGCAGTGTTAGATGTACTAGCAGATTTAGATACACTAATAAATTGAAGCTGAACTTCAGCTAACACATTTTTTTAAGTAGTTAAAGTTTTTTTTTTTTTTCTTTTGGGATGAAGCTTTTAGGCTCCATTCACACCGTGGCGTTCTGTTTTGCGTGTGGTATCGCCGCAATTCAGAAACGCTGAAAATTGTGGGATGCCCTTGCGATCCCTGCTATTTTGAATGCCACCAAATCACAGCACGATTTTGCCTCAAAAAAGCGCAAACAGAATCGCGGGACACCAAACGCCCAAAAGAAGTACAAAAACGTCTTTTGCGCGTCCTGTGATACTGTTTGCGTGAATGGCAATTTGGTGCCATTCTAAATAGCGGGGTTCGCAAGGGCATCCCACTTTTTGCGGTCTTACCGCCCACAAAATGGAACACCATGGTGTGAATGGAGCCTTACAGAAATGAAAGCTGATCATTGTAAGCACCCCTGTCAGTGGTAAATGGTTTGTCCCGTCCCTGTAACTGATATATTTGCAGGACAGCTTGTTCTGTTAAAAAAAAAACAAAAAAAAAACAGACTTCGCTTGGTTCACACTAAAACGTAATGCATTTGCTGCACTATGTTCAAATTGCACTGCCCTTGTGACCCAGTGGGTATCAGTGCAATATTAACGACACTACAAACACAGGTCGCAAACACAGTGCGTTTGCCTGCACTGGGTTGCATGGTGCAAAACGACCATGCAATCTGGTTGCAGTGCGGTTCTAAAATTGGTGCATGCTTTACTTTAGTGCGATGCCTCAATAAATGGCCTCAAATCACACCTACCCAATCGCATGTGAATTGCAAAGGAATGCGGTGTGCTTCCTGTACGATTCAGAGTGTGAACCTAGGCTTACTGGCCAGATCACCAGATGAAAAAAAAAAAAGGAACAAAAGCCTAAAAGAAAACAAATGCAGCCACCACATCTAAGCTGCAGTATAATGAATGTTTGCTTTTGGGTTTAACCATTTGCTGACCACTGCATGCCGATATACTTCTGCAAATGGGCATACAGCGTGACCAGGCCCGCGATCGTGTCACAGAGCCGCAGAACAGGGAGTTGTCTATGTAAACAAGGCATTTCCCCATTCTGCCTAGTGACATGACAGAGATCACTGCTCCCTGTCATGGGGAGCAGTGATCTCTGTCCTGTTGTAGTTAGCCCACCCCCCCCCCCACACACTTAGAATCACTCCCTAGGACACACTTAACCCCTTGATCGCTCCCTAGTGTTTAACCCCTTCACTGCCAGTGTAATTTATACAGTAATCAGTGCATTTTTATAGCACTGATCACTATATAAATGCCAATGGTCCCAAAATAGTGCCCGATGTGTCCGCCATAATGTCGCAGTCACGATAAAAATCGCAGCTCGCCACCATTACTAATAAGAAAAAATGAATAATAAAAAAATGCCATAAAACTATCCCCTATTTTGTAGACGCTATAACTTTTGCACAAACCAATCAATATACGCTTCTTGCGTTTTTTTAAATTTTTTTTATTTTTTAGCAAAATATGTAGAAGAATAGGTATCGGCCTAAATTCAAGAAAAAAATATTTTTTTTTATATATTTTTGGGGGATATTTATTATAGCAAAAAGTAAAAAATGTTGCTTTTTTTTTTTTTTTCAAAATTGTTTGTTGCTCTTTTTTTGTTTATAGTGCAAAAAATAAAAACTGCAGAGGTGATCAAATACCACCAAAAGAAAGCTCTATTTGTGGGTAAAAAGGACGTCAATTTTGTTTTGGTGTAACGTCGCACGACTGCGCAATTGTCAGTTAAAGCGACGCAGTGCCGAATCGCAAAAAGTGCTCTGTTCAGGAAGGGGGTAAAATCTTCCGGGGCTGAATCAGTTAATACCTCTTTAAAATTTGCAAAGCCATGATAAAAGTGGAAACATTTTTTAATGAGGAAGGCTGTGCCTTCCTGGTGCCAACATGGCATAAGGCAGTAGCTCTGCACCCTGATGACCCACTAGACCAGAGACATCTATAAATAGACCTTAGATGGGCAACCCCAAACACCATGTGTAAAGTGGCCAACTGGTCTTCCACCAACACCTTCATTTCACATTACAGTCTGGAGCTTTCACATCTGTTAACTTGGGAATTAATTTACCGTTGGTATAAGGACTTCACACCAGCTGTGCACTACTTTTTTCTTTCCATCACCTCACACGGCACTGTGGCCACTGGCCAATAGAACAATGAAATATTCGAATGGCGTGGCCGGTGTGAAGAGCCCTCAGACTAGGTTCACACTTCATGCCTGTTGGGAATGTGTGCAAATTTGCATGGTTTCCTGAGACATACAGAAATGTGCTGCCCTTTAGCAGATGTGCGCCCGTGCCAATAGTTCCATATGGCGCCCCCATGTATCTGCTATGTGGGCTTCAAACTGTATAATGCTGCAGCTCCATGTGTTTTTCGGGACGGCATGATTTGCAGGGTCCAGGATGAGTTTTACAAGTTTCTCTCAAATGGGGCAGTCCATTGAAATGAAGGTGCTACACGCGATTCGCAGAAACGCGCTCGTGCTGCGTCACACCTGCATGGTGCGAACAGAGACATAAAGAAAGAAAATGTGTTGGCATCCAATACCACCTGTGTAGTGAGTTATTTATTATCCATCTCGGTTCTGGAAGGTTTGCAGGGAGAAGAAACAGAATGATTATTCCCCCTATACCGAGTCCCGTGTTGATTATCAACACTGTGTGCTGGGCTGTGATTGGACACAGCCGATCAGCAGGTACCGGCCATGAATCATTGGCCCAGGCCTGCTGACAGACTCCCGCTGTGTACAATAACAGCAGGTTTTGCAGAGGGAAGGGCATGCGTGTGCCTGAACCCAGAAGTAGGCAGCAACGTACCAGTATGTTGGAGCGGTGAAGGAGGTGTATTCACCGCTTCTACCCATTGAAATCAATGGGACACCGCCAGCAAAGTGCCGCGGCAAAAACTCTTTTTCGAATGGACGCTGTGATATTGACAGCAGGAATAGGGTTTCATTATTTAACAAAATTTCCGGGTTCCTATACCCAACACCCTACCTTCCCCACTTGCTGCTGTATTGAGTCTTTTTACAAGAAGTAGGTTGCTGCTCAGCCAAAGGTTTATGTATATGATTGGTCCTGTAGGCTCTTCGAGATACTTCTTTCTGTATACTGCCATTTATAGGCATCTGGAAATTTTCTTTCATTCATCAGCTTGTCCTCCATTCACATACGCTTTGTATTATGGGAAAAATGACTACAAATTCTATGAATGGGTCAGGCAGATGGGGTGGCTGCTGTGAACTCCAGCAGTGTCAGAAGATCAGCGCTGTGGGGAGGGTCTGGTACCAATTGGGAGAAGATTTCTACACTGTGCAGCAGTCATTACAGGTGAGACATGTCCTGGTGCTTCATAGAAGAAAAAAAACACTTATAAATGTCACCTTACACTGCCCCTTTATTATGACGGATCAAATGCTAGATCCGGAAGGCAGATACGTATTTGTCAAAGGCACCATTTACAATCAAAGGTTCACACTTGCAGCCGTGTACGCCCCTAATAGCAAACAGCTCACCTTCCTGGACGCTACGCTGGAAGCCCTTGCATCCTTCCGTGAGGGTCAGTTAATTCTAGGGGGGGATTTTAACGTCAGCCCGGACCAGATAGATACATCCCAAGGCCGCTCGACCCATTCCTATGCCTTTCTGAAGCACTTTAGGAAGTCTCTACAGACCCATCATTTGGTCGACTGTTGGAGAATCCTCCACCCGACTGACAGGGACTATAGTTATTTCTCATCTACTCATAGTGTCTATACACGTATAGACCTTCTGTTGATGGATCAATACTCCCTAGACTCCCTGACGAAAGCCTCTATAGGCTCCATTACAATATCTGACCATGCGCCAGTCTCCATTTCCTTGCGGCCACTGTTTACGGAGGCACGTACATGGAACTGGCGCCTGAATGACGGCATTCTGGATGATGCGGTCGCGCTGAAGGGGGTTCTAGATACCATTTCCCTGTATTTTAAGGAGAATCTACCGGACGGAGTAAGCATGGGCTCAGTTTGGGAGGGCCACAAGGCAGTGGTGCGGGGAGAACTGATTTCACAGGGGACCCGTTTGAAGAGAGCCAGGGAAGGCGACAGAGCTACATTCCCTTAGACAGGAACTAGCGGCACTGCTGGACTCTAAAATTAGAGCTCGTCTACGCCACCTGACGCACAAATTCTATGAGTTTGGCAACAAGTGCGGGAGACTGTTAGCCAGAGCCCTTAAACGCCAGAAAGATGCGGGTCACGTACATAAGCTTACTACAACAGCGGGAACAGCAGTGGTGCACTCTTCAAAGATAGCAAATATGTTTAGAGACTTTTACGCTCAACTGTATAGTTTGCCAGCCACACTACCTGGGTCCTTGGAACCCCAAAGGGTTGCCCGCATTGAGCAATATTTAGAAGAAGCCCAGTGCCCGCAGCTGAAGGCCTCTGTCTGCGAACAGCTGGATGACCCAATTACTGTGGCTGAAATACAGGCAGTGGTGAAAGACCTCCCCAACGGGAAGAGTCCGGGCCCAGATGGCTACACCAACACATATTACAAGAAGTACTCTGATGTGCTCGCAGGACATATGTGTAAGTACTTTACGGCACTAGCCCAGGGCATGGTAATGCCCTCTGAGGCTCTAATGGCACACATCACGGTACTTCCAAAGGAAGGGAAAGATCACACATTACCTGGCAACTATAGGCCGATATCGCTTCTTAATACTGATATTAAGATCCTAGCCAAAGTACTGGCTAATAGATTAAAACCGATCCTTCCGACGGTGATTGACCCCGACCAAACCGGCTTTATCATGGGCAGGGAGGCCACGGACAATTCGAACAGAGCCCTCCAGCTGACCCACTGGGTAGAATCTCAAGGAGAGGCGCTCCCCTGTCTCTTGCTTTCCACCGATGCTGAGAAAGCATTTGACCGGGTGGACTGGACTTACATGAAAACGGTGCTGAAGAGGCTTGGATTGGGACCTAACATGTTAACATGGATATCCTCCTTATACAGTTCCCCGTCCGCCAGGGGAAAAGTGAATGGACTTTTGTCTGATCCCTTCCCCATTAGGAATGGAACACGCCAGGGGTGCCCTTTGTCGCCACTGGTCTTTGCCCTTACCCTCGAACCCTTTCTTAATAAAATCCACCTGAACAAGGACATCAAGGGATTTACAGTTGGCCCGACAGAACATAAATTATCTGCCTACGCGGATGACGTGTTATTCTACGTCACAGACCCACTTATCTCGTTGCCAAACATCATGGTGGAGTTTACAGGAATTCAATGAGCTGTCACACTTAAAAATTAATTACAGTAAATCGGAGATACTACCCCTGAATATCCCCCCGGATCTGCGTACACGGCTGCAAGCTGCCTTCTCATTTACGTGGTGCTCCACGTCACTAAAATATTTGGGGGTACACTTACCCAAGAGTTGCTCACGGCTATATGAATGCAATTATGCCCCACTACTCTCTACAGTTAAGGCGGACCTTAAAAATTGGGACAGAACGGCATTTTCCTGGATGGGCCGAGTCAGCGTACTTAAAATGAATGTGTTACCCCGCATATTGTTCCTCCTGCAAATGGTGCCGATTACCTTACCGAAGGCGTTCTTCTCAAGCCTCAACAGCATGTTTTCCCAGTACATTTGGAGTGGGAAATGCCCCAGGCTGGCACTCCGTATGTTGCAACGCCCTAAGTCTAGGGGAGGCTTGGGGGTACCGGTAATTCGCAGATATTATGAAGCAGTGGTACCGTAATGTTGCTCACAAACTCTGGGTCCCCCTGGACAAGTTTTTGGCGGGCCGCAATTTGGCACATGCCCCCTGGGTCCCCTGAAAGCATAGAGGTCTCTCGGCCCTGGTGTCCCCGCTGGCCTCCCATGTGCTGAGGATGTGGGATGCCCTAAATAGGGGAGGGAAGTTGGCACAGCCAACCTCCCCTCTGGCACCATTATGTGGCTTCCCCTGGTTTGCCCCAGTGGAACACCCCTCTTTTTTCAGGACGTGGGCGGCAGACGGAGAGTCCAGGTGTGGTAGATTTGTTCAAGACCAAGGCTTGTTGTCCATAGAGACTCTGAGGGCTCAGTTTGGACGACTGGCGCTATAGACAGCTCCAACACTTTTTAGCTGGTTTACCACACTGCGTTCGGTCACCTACCCAGGCCTCACCCTTCGAACAGCTGTGCATGTCAGAAGCGGCTACCCCACACACCATCTCTGTACTATATGACCTACTGCAGGCATCGCAGATTGAGGAGACACCGGCCTTTATTAGAGATTGGGAGAGGGGTCTGCAGCCCGTCTTCACACAACCTCAACTCGAGCACATGTATAAACTTACACACTCCAGCACAGTAGATACGAAGATGCAGGAAAACAGTTATAAACTTCTAACTAGGTGGTATAGAGTGCCAACCAGGCTCACTAGGATGTATCCGTCTTTATCGGATGCGTGCTGGAGAGGCTGCGGCATTAGAGGCTCGTTCCTCCACATATGGTGGGAGTGCCCTATGTTGAGGCCCTTTTGGTTAGATGTTCATGCGCAGATCAAACAAATACTAGACCTGGATCTCCCAGATTCCCTACCATTCCTCTCAGCCGATATAGCAAATCTGTCCTACCCCATCTGCTCAACGCGGCCAGGAGGCTGATTCCAATTTACTGGAAGACATCCAGAATACCAACCGGGGCAGAATGGGTGAAATTAGTCAATAATATTATGGCTGCGGAGGAATGGATGGCGCAGTGCAGATAGGTATGAAAAGTTCTACGCCATATGGGCTACCTGGATACATTATACCTCCTCGGGACCCTCGCCAGTCGGGATATCCCCTACGTAGGGGGACCGAACGGTGAGGGACAAGAGATACTTGGCTTTGGGAAATACCCAATCTAGGCATCAGTAGGACAATGCAGCCCTTCATTGACTCAGAAAAGTGACACATGGCAGCGGACGGGGACACAGAACCCCTCTTCCCCTCTGTTCTTTCATTCCTTTGTCCCCCTTTTGTTACACTACCTTTCTTACCCTTCCCCCCTTTTCCTTTCCTTTTTTGGCATGTTCCTCCTATAGTTTTAAGACTCTGTGTCTGGTTTGGATACCGGAACCAAGACAAAGCCAGCTCTCTGACTAGGGACCCATGTTCTCGACATGGACCTTTGGACTGAGAAACCGGGGGCGACCCAATGTTGTTTGAACTTATATCGTGGGTTCGACATGTAGATAACTACCTCCCCTGAGTCAGTCTCTGGTGGTTGGATGAACACATGCACTTTATTACGCGCCCTGTGTTCTGGGCGCAGTCCCTATTAGTCTTGTGATAAACCTAATGCCAATTGTCTATGTCATTTTTGCTCTTGTTATCTGTATGTTTGTTCACACTTTTTACTTTTAAAAATAAAGATTATATAAAAAAAATTTCACCTTTAATGAAAAACTATACAAGACTTCTGATTTAAAGTGCAGGCTTTTGCTTGCTTTTATCTGGCCCTTGGGGCACACTTTCATCCACCGACACCAACAATGGGGCACGTTTCCTCCCAATGACACCAAAGATGGGGCACGTTTCCTCCCAATGACACCAAAGATGGGGCACGTTTCCTCCCAATGACACCAACAATGGGGCACGTTTCCTCCCAATGACACCAACAATGGGGCACGTTTCCTCCCAATGACACCAAAGATGGGGCACATTTCCTCCCAATGACACCAACAATGGGGCACGTTTCCTCCCAATGACACCAAAGATGGGGCATGTTTCCTCCCAATGACACCAAAGAAGGGGCACGATTCCGCCCAATGACACCAAAGATGGGGCACGATTCCGCCCAATGACACCAAAGATGGGGCACGATTCCGCCCAATGACACCAAAGATGGGGCACGATTCCTCCCAATGACACCAAAGATGGGGCACGATTCCTCCCAATGACACCGAAAATGGGGCACGTTTCCTCCCAATGTCACCAAAGATGGGGCACGATTCCTCCCAATGACACCAAAGATGGGGCACGATTCCTCCCAATGACACCAAAAATGGGGCACGTTTCCTCCCAATGTCACCAAAGATGGGGCACGATTCCTCCCAATGACACCAAAGATGGGGCACGATTCCTCCCAATGACACCAAAAATGGGGCACGTTTCCTCCCAATGTCACCAAAGATGGGGCACGATTCCTCCCAGTGACACCAAAGATGGGGCACGATTCCTCCCAATGACACCAAAGATGGGGCACGATTCCTCCCAATGACACCAAAGATGGGGCATGATTCCTCCCCCTGTGACATACACCACGTACGACGCGACCAGTAAAAGGAAGTTCAGAGCATGCGTTTTTGGTACGTTGGAACAGCATACAGATGATAGGAAGTGGTTCCGTTGGAAATATTTAGAACATTCTCTTTCTAGGTCCGTCAGAATTTTCAATGTAAATAGTCCGATGAGGCCCACACACAATTGGAATATACGATGAAAAGCTCCCGTCTGACTTTTTCTGTCTGACATTCCGCTCTTGTATACGCGGCATAAGTCATTTTCTAGCAAAAAAAATTTCTTTTTTTCCTTGTAAACAAAGTGTCAGAAAAGGCGTGGTCTTCTTTTGGGGTGCGACCTGCGTACTGCGATTTTGTGTGATTTTTCTGCCATAAGTTGTGACAATCGCAGCAAAAATCGCATTGCCTTTAGGGTGCCATTGAGCCCAGGGCCATTAGAACCGGTTTGAAATCGTGCAAATTCAGCTTAACTCGCACGATTTCAATCAGCAATGCAGTCCGACTTCAGGGGCGATTTGACAGACATATGTGTGCGGGTCCTGCACAAATCCCCCCCCCCCCCCCAAAGTCGCCAAATGTAGTACAGGAACTAGTTTTGGGAATCGGTGTGGGTTCGATCCGGACGGTGCCGTTGTCAGCAACAGCTGACGATTTGGAATGCGATCTGAGATATCAAAATCGCATGCCAAATCGGCCCGTGTGATTGTGGGCTGAGAAATAATGACATTGCAAACGCATAATCCCGCGTTTTGCCGTGATTGCAATTGATGAAGACTCAATTTTATTTCGATTTTATTAACAATGTAGACAATGGGGGTAGTACTAGTGGTTAATAAAATCGAAATAAAACTGAGTCTTCATCAATGGGAAAAAAGCAAGTTACGGCTATTCGATTATTGGCAGATTTGATCGCTTTGATCCTTCTGCAGATCGATTGGATAGAGAAAAGAAAGTGAAGAGTTCTCTGGATATTTTTCTCCCAGGAGAGGCTGGGATTGGTGTGTGTTAGGGGGGGGGAGCCAAGAACGTTGTCTCTTTATGTTTATTTGGGCTAAAGTGTGTGTGGGGGCGTGGTTAGGGGCGTGTCTGCTGTCTTATTTTGTTTGTTTAAATGTATGGAATGTTTCTCATGGAAGGTGTGACGTCATGGCGGGGGAGGGCCGAGCGGAACACAACTGTCACACCTCCTGATAATAATAATATGATCGGTGATTGTCCTGTCTGTGTGGAGGCACCAATCTCTCCCCCTCCTCCTCCATGTGAGGGGGAGGGGCCACTCCTCCTTGATCCTCCCGTTATGACGACAGCGGAAGCCGCAGCAACACTGAGAGATCATCGGGAGGAGATCGGGCATTGCTCTGCCCTCCGCACAGCTGTGTGGGTCACCCCGGGACACTCCGATCACCCATCACCCTCCGAGCGTACCCATCATGTCTGCCGGCTGCTGTGCCCGACAGGTGAGTGCACCGATCACCCTCCTCCATAGATATACACACACCATGCACCTCCGATCACAGATCGGGCGATCACCCTCCTCCATAGACATACACACACCATGCACCTCCGATCACAGATCGGGCGATCACCCTCCTCCATAGACATACACACACCATGCTCCTCCGATCACAGATCGGGCGATCACCCTCCTCCATAGACATACACACACCATGCTCCTCCGATCACAGATCGGGCGATCACCCTCCTCCATAGATATACACACACACCATTCACCTCCGATCACCCCACACACAGCTCTACAATCTGCACACATCCCATGCCTGCTCATCCTGCAATGATCGGATGGTATGTGAGGAGCCTACACATGGGAAGATGTCTCTACAATGTAACCCCCCCCCCCCCCCCCCCCCATAAAGATCCATGGATACTTTTTAAATTGATACAAATTTATCCAGTTGTTATATATCAGATCAATAATACCCCATACACACACTAAGAGAAGATCAGGCGAGTGATCGGCTGCTTTTCCTCGTTATTTCACAGCAAGTCGGAAGCGAGGATGGAAACAATCTACAAAAATTCTCCAAACAAAGGCTTTTTTTTTTTTTATATATATATATATGTGTATGTATATATTTTTTTTTATATATGTGCGGTGTTTCCTATCTGATATCTCGCCTACGAAAAACGGTTCACATTGAACAAAAATCGTTCGCCCTGTTCTCATCGTACGAGAAACATTTTGGAGTTTGTCCCTTTTGAAAATTTTTGTTTAGAGGGTCAGAATCGGCTTTTTTATTTATTTATTTTTTTAATTAGTTGAACTAAATGGACTTGTGTGTGTGTTTTTTTTTTTTACCTGACTGACTGTGTAACTCGGGCTAGAAATAAAAATTCCATATCTGCGCCAAGTGATGGATGAATTAAACGATGTGAAAATTTGTCAATGAATGACCTGCAGCTAAGCGCTATCACCCAGACACAGGACACACAATAAAGTGTTGTTTTTTATTTTTTGGATGTAACTAAGGCTGTCGAATGTCGTGTACGCACTATCAGAAAATTATACAATCTTTACTCAGACGAAAACGTTCGCCCCGATTTTCTTATAGTGTGTGTACGGCGTGTCAGAGACGTTCATTGTCTGTCCGGATGGTTCACATACATTTGTCAACTCATCGTCTGATATATAGCTAGCCAAAAGTTCATCACATACACTGCAATCTGATTGTACAATCTTCTTTAGATCTGCCAACAGCTATGTAGTGCAAGGAGCCGTCTGATTGGTTGCAGACAGAGTGGATAGATTAGGTCGGTCCTCACACAGCCAAATTTCCATCCGTGGGTTCCTGTCCCAGACGGGTCCACCTAGAGATCAGATCTTCCCGGAGGCTCCAATCACATCTATGAGTCTTGCTTTGGAGCGTTTCTACAGTGCTTTGTGCTCTGCTTTCTGCTTTTTTTATTTATTTTTTTTTTTACAGCGATTTGTGTTTTTTATGCTTTTTTTATTTATGTTTTTTTTTTTTAACTGCAATTTGCGTTTTTTTTTATTTTTTTTATTATTATTATTATTATTATTATTTTTTTTTTTTATTATCCATTTTCTTTATTTTCATTTTTTTGTGGAAAATTAGTTGTTGGGCAGATTTAAAAACAAATCAAGTTTAAAAACGCACTACATGCTTTTTTGCAGCTTTTTTTTTTTTTATGCTTTTTTATTTTATGTTTTTATTTATTTATTTTTTTACTGCAATTTGCGTTTTTTTTTATTTTTAATTTTTTTTTTTTTTATTGTTTTCTTTTTCTTTTATTTTTTTTATTTTTTTTTTTTGTGGAAAATTAGTTGTTGGGCAGATTTAAAAACACAAATCGTGGTTAAAACGCACTACATGCTTTTTTGCAGCTTCTCCATTGAAGTCTATTGAACCAAATAAAAAAAAGCCCCGTTTTTTGCGTTTAAAAAAAGTCCCAGACTTTCCAAAAATGCAGAGGCACAAAAATGCATTGATGTGAACGTCCTCCATAGGAAGCCGTGTTTAAAAAAAATGTCATGCGTTTCTGCAAAAGGCAAAAAGCATGAAAAAAACGCATTAGTGTGAGAGGAGCCTTTATAGATCGTCCATTTTTTTTTTGCATGTTAGTTGCATATTAAGGGCCAGTTCACACCACATGTAGTCCAGTGCGTTTTTTTTCTGCATCAAAAACGCATAGAAAGTAGGTTATATGATTTTCAATGGCAACTTTGGCTTTGACGGTTGCACAACTCTCGCATTGATCACATTAAGAGGTGACTTTCATGCGACTTTTGAGAGTTTACATTGCAGTCTATGGCACAGTCGCAACAAAGTAGTGCGGGAAACTTTTTTTAAAGTCGCTGCAAATTTAAGTTGCATAGATTTGAACGGCTTCCATTGAAATACAAGGGCTGCGACTTGTCATGCAACTTTATGGGTTGATTTACTAAACACAGAAAATGCAAAATGCGGTGCAGCTCTACACAGAAACCAATCAGCTTCCAGTTTTTCTGTCAGCCTAATTGAACAAGCTGAATCTAGAAGCTGATTGGCTACCATGCAAAGCTGCACCAGATTTTCCTCTCTCCAGTTTTAGTAAATCAACCTCTGTGTGTCTAAAGTCGCATAACAGTGTACGGTGAGCATTGCTCAGGACGATATGAGGGCGATCTATCATTATGGATTAGGAAGGAAACGCCTAATTTTGTTTGGTGTAAACATCGGTGCGTTTTCCGTGTCATTACACAAGTTGTGTGTCACGGTGGCCATACATGGGAAGATTTCCTATACCAGTGATGGTGAACCTTAGCACCTCAGATGTTTTGGTACTACATTTCCCATGATGCTCAACTACACTGCAGAGTGCCTGAGCATCATGGGAAATGTAGTTCCAAAACATCTGAGGTGCCGAGGTTCTCCATCACTGCCCTATACTATTTGTATTGTGAATTGATATACAGTGCAGGAGAAAAATCTCATCGCTTGTTGTGATTTACACTTATTAATTATATCGATCGATCTACTTAACTACAATCTGATTTTCTGTCCAGACCGATTCTTATCATTTCATTGCAGTTGATCGGTTTTGCTACAAATTGATCAATGACACATTTTGGGGTTGATTTACTAAAACTGGAGAATGCAAAATCTGGTGCAGCTCTTTATGGTAGCCAATCAGCTTCTAATGTCAGCTTGATCAATTGGCCCTTTTTCATATTGGAGCGACTTGTCATGCGATTTGACAGGTCAAATCGCACGAAAAGTTGCACCCTATTGGTGCAACGCTGGCTTTGCGGCGCCACATCGATTTGGAAAAGTAGTTCCTGCGCTACTTTTGGCGATTTCGGGTGCAACTTGCATAGACATCTGTGCATGAAGCTGCTCAGATGTCTTCCAAGTCGCACTGACATGCGCCATTGACATTGTGTGATTTCAGATGGAGTTGCACAAAAATTGCACAAAAGTTGCACAAAAAGTTTCAAAAATGCAGTCAATGTAAATGAGGGGTAAAGCTTTGGCAATGAGCCCGCGTTCACATTTGGGCTGATTTGGCATGCGATTTGACACTTGCGACTTCAGCTGAACTCGTGCGATTTCAGACCGGCAATGCAGTCTGACTTCGGGGGGGGGCGATTTGACAGACATCTATGTGGGTTCATGCACAGATGTCTATTCAAATCGCCCCCTAAAGTTGCCAAAAGTAGTGCAAGACAAATGACATTTTCCAAATCGATGGCTATTGTCAGCAATGGCCCCGTCGTATTTGGTGCGGCGCTGCACCGATTCCCAAAAGCAGTTCCTCTACTACTTTTGGCGATTTCGGGGGCGATTTGAATAGACATCTGTGCATGTCTGTCAAATAGCCCCTCCCGACATTGGACTGCATTGCTGGTTTGAAATTGCGCGAGTTCAGCTGAAGTCGCACGATTTCTAACCCGCATTTAGTGTGAACGAGGGCTAAAACCTGGAAGCTGATTGGTTTCTAGGCACAGTTGCACCAGATTTTGCACTCTCTTGTTTTAGTAAATAACCCCCATAAAGTCGCATGACAAGTCGCAGCCTATGTATTTCAAAAGGAGCCATTCAAGTTGCAGCAACTTTAAGGTTCCTGCACTACTTTGCTGTGACTTTTTTTTGAGTTTCATAGACTGCAATGTAAACTCTCAAAAGTCGCATGAACGTCGCAAGCTAATGTTCTCAATGCGACAGTAAAAGCCAACGTCAACATCCAAGTGGATCCTAGCAAAAGTTGCATCAGCTTTGACAAAAAAAAATAACCTGGAAGCTGATTGGTTTGCAAATGGTTTACTCTCCAGCCTTAGTAACTCAGCCCCAGTATGTGTCTTCTCCGTATTTCATCGATTTGATTGATTCTGTGAAGAATTGTTCAATCAGATGGTTGTGTGTTATGTATTGTGATGTGTGATTTGGTTCTCTTATGGCTCTGAGTTGGCACTGTCTCACACTGCCCTCCTGAGGTTTGCCCGTAGTGCAGTGTACCCCCCTCCAGTTTTTGGGCAGTTAACCCCTTTATTTACTATCCCATAGACCAGGGATATGAAATTAGCGGACCTCCAGCTGTTGCAGAACTACAAGTCCCATGAGGCATAGCAAGACTCTGATGGCCACAAGCATGATACCCAGAGGCAGAGGCATGATGGGACTTGTAGTTTTTCAACAGCTGGAGGTCTGCTAATGGCATATCCCTGCCATAGACTTTCTATTGGATTGTGCGTTTTTTGATGCTCCCCAAATGGGAGGGGGGATTTGCTGGACATGGCATAGATCGCCCGCAGAAGTGGGAGCAAATACCTGGATTAGACAGGTATCTGTCCCCTCCCCCCTGAAAAGTGCCAAATGTGATGCCTGGGGGGGGGGGGGGGGGGGGGGGGGGGAATCAGATCCGCGGAAGTTCCATTTCTGGGTGGGACTCGGCTTTAATAAAGCATTTTCCTGCTCAAGCCAACAGCTGTCAAACCCCCCCCCCACAAAAAAAAAAAAAAAAAAAAGACAGTCTGCCAAGTTTTACACCATTCCTCAGCCGCTGAGCTGACTATAAACATTGGAACGTTTTGTTCTTTAGATCAAAGGAATGAACTTCATTCATTCAAATTCACACCTGTGCGTAGCGTTTTCAGGCAGAAAAAACGTGCGACTTTACTGCGATTTTTGCCGCGTTTTTTTACTGCATTTTGCCGCGATTTTGTGCAGGTCAAAAGGTCACCAATGTAAATAAGCAGAAAAACGCCCAAATCTTCCCAAAAAAAAAGAGTTCCAGAGCTTGTTTGAGCTTCAGGCGTTTTGGAGTGGAGATGAGAACCATCTCCATAGAGAATAATTGATTTTTTTTTTTTACCCTCCAGTGTTTTGTAGCTTGAAGCCTGAAGCTACAAAACGCTGAAGTGTGAATGGGGCCTAAGGCTCCTTTCACGCTTGTGCGACTTGTCCTGCGACTTGGGACTGCAAAGTCGTATGACAAGTCCTACCCCATGATTTCCAATGAGTACCAGTTCTTATCTGTGCGACTTCAAAGTAGTCCATGTACGCTTTCAAGTAGCATGATTTGAAAAATAAGTTCCTGCACAATTGTTTGCGATTTTATGTGCAACTTGCATTGACTTTTGTGCATAAAATCGCACATATGTCAGCAAGCCGCCGATAAAAGTAGTGCAATTTGAAAGCCGCATTTGGTGTGAATGGGGGATAAAGTCACATCAAAGTCGCACTTCATGAACAGAACTGTCATACTTGGCTATTAGCCAAACAAAATAAAAACACCTGCAAAATGCATCAAAAATGTTCAGGTATGGAGACCGCACCTCCAAAACGTCTGGAAAAGCGCATCAGCTGCATAGATGTGAACTTAGCCTTAGACTTTTCACCTGGTGGTCTGACCTCCTGTATTAGAGTGCCTCTACTCTGGATGAAGGAGCATAGGGGGGCACCTTTGAACATTGTCAGTCTCGGGGGAGGGGAGTGCCCACATAACAAGCAATTGAGCTGCAAGTTTGAAAATGACTTGCTAAGCTATTGCTAGACTTGTCAGGCTTCACATGTTTGTTGCACAAGTCCGCATTGCACGACTCCAGATCAACTTTCTTTGCAAACATTCTGCAAGCCTGGTGCAAGTTCTGCTTCAGTTATGTTGTGCAACAATCCTCCCACCACAGGGGGCACTGTGACTGAATTTTCATGCTGTAGACTGGCAGAGCTCTTGCTGTAGACTCACCACTGCAACTTTGCTCTTGCTGGAGACTTGCCACAATTTTTCTACAAATTGAAAAAGTGTCAACTAAAACTTGTGAATCGAGTGCTGTGCAAGTGTACAACTTGCCAGTGAAAATGTGCAGCAAGTTACTTACAATTCAACACTGCCCCAAATTTGTGGAAGGTTATTCTTTCTGTCTGGGTGTTGGATGTACTAGCAGATTTAAGTACACTAACAAATTGAAGCCAAACGCCAGATCACACTGCGGTTACAGCAGTCGTTTTTTCCTTTTTGGGATAAAGGTTTTACATAAATATAAGCTGATCATTGTGAGCACCCTTGTCAGGCCTCTTTCACACTTATACGACTTGTCCCACGATTTGGGACTGCAAAGTAGCATGACAAGTCGTTCCCCATGATTTCCAATGACAGCCATTCATATTAGTACGACTTCTAGTTGTTCTGACTTCAAGGTAGTCCCTGCACTACTTTGGTCCGATTTTTGATGCCACTTACACAGGCATTCCTTGAAATCGTGGCCATGAATCGCGGCACTTTGAAGTCGCACAAGTGTGAAAGGGGCCTCAGAGTTAAGTGGTTTGTCTTAACCCTGTAACTGATGCATTCTGCTGGAGAGCTTGTTCTTTTGAAAAGCAGACTTATTGGTGGGATCACAATATGAAAATAGAAGAAGGAAAGGCTAAAAAAGAAAACCAATGCAGCCGTCACATCTAAAAAATGATAAGCTGCGGTATAATAAATGTTTGCTTTTGGATCTAATACGGCTTGGAGCTTTTCCTGCTTTGGATAGAGTGGAGAAGTGTTAGAACCCTTGTCAGGTTTGTACTGCTATTCAGGGTCTCTGTTGGGCTGATGATTGCGCGGTCATGTAACGCTGTACACAAATTTTATATAATTTTTTTTTTCACACAATGAGGCTTTATTTTGGTGACATTCGATCACCTCCTGTTTTTTTTTTTTTATTTATTGAGATAAAAAAAACGAAAAAAAGATGGAAACCTCCCGCTGTCAGAATACTACATCGCAGAGGGACGGATCCCCCATCAATGGACTGTGATGATTGGAGAACTGAACGTTTGGTTGAAGGAAAGACTATCATATAATGTATGGCCGGCCTGGTCCTCACCTAAGACAAAGATGGCTTCCAGTGGACAGTCAGGTCCTGATGAGGTGGCCTTAGGGAACCTAAATGTCCTTCAAAGAGCCTCCCCTGCCTGCTTGTCCTGGGACCTTCCTATATACACTCTATTAGGTACACCTCGCTAGTACCGGGTTGGACCCCTTTTAGCCTTCACAACTGTCTTCATTCTTCTTGGCTTAGATTTTAAAAGGTGTTGGAAACATTCCTCAGAGATTTTGGTTGATAGTGACATGATAGCATCACACAGCTGCTGCAGATTTGTCGGCTGCACATCCATGATTCAAATCTCCTGTTCCTCCACATCCCAAAGGTTCTCTTTTGAGATCTGGTGACTGTGGAGGCCATTGGAGTACAGGGACCTCATTGTCCAGTGATGAGATGATTTGATCTTTGTGACATGGTGCATTATCCTGCTGGAAGGAGCCATCAGAAGATGGGTACACTGTAGTCATAGAGGGATGGACATGGTCAGAAACAATAGGTAGGCCGTGGCATTTAAAACGATGCTCAGTTGGTACGAAGGGGCCCAAAGTGTGCCAAGAAAATATCCCCCACACTGTTACACCACCAGCCTGAGCCATTGATACAAGACAGGTTGGATCCATACTTTCATGTTGTTTATGCCAAATTCTGACCCGATCATCCAAATGTCGCAGCTGAAATCCAGACTCTTCAGACTGGGCTTTCCAATCGTCTATTGTTGAATTTTGGTTATCCTGTGTGAATTGTAGCCTCAGTTTCCTGTTCTTAGCTGACAGGATTTTCACCCGGTGTGTTCTTCTGCTGCTGTAGCCCATCTTCTTCAAGGTTCAATGTGTTGTGCCTTCAGAGATGATATTCTGCATACCTTGGTTGTACCGAGTGCTTATTTGAGTTACTGTTACCTTTTTATCATCAGGAACCAGTCTGCCCATTCTCCTCTGACCATCAACAAGACCTTTTCCTCCACACAACTGCCGCTCACTGGATATTTTCTCTTAAAAAAAAAAAAAAAAAAAAAAACATTCACTATAAACCAGAGAGATGGTTGTGTGTGAAGATCCCAGTAGATCAGCCGTTTTTGAAATACTCAGCCTGTCTGGCACCAACCACCATGCCACATTCAAAGTCCCCTTTTCTTCCCAATTCTGACGCTCGGTTTGAACTTCAGCAAGTTATCTTCACCACGTCTAGATGCCTAAATGCATTGAGTTGCTGCCATGTGATTGGCTGATTAGCGATTTGTGTGACCAAGAAATTGAACAAGTGTGCCTAATAAAGTGTCCGGTGAACAGTGTTGGTCATCTTACTGTAAAAATGTAATTAGTTAAGTTACAAATTACTTCTCCCAAAAGGTAATTGCGTTAGTAACTCAGTTACTACATTGGAAAAGTAATTAGTTACGCAGCAAAGTAACTAACTTTTTTTTTTTATATATATTCTATACATGTAACTAAGGGGCGGGTCTAGTATTACTGTAAGCAAGGGGCGCATTTATTATTAGGCCCCTTTCACACTGGGGCGGTTTTCAGGCGGTACAGCGCTAAAAATAGCGCCTGTATACCGCCTGAAAAAACCGGCCCCATTCACTCCAGTGTGAAAGCCGGCGGGCTTTCACACTGGAGCGGTGCGCTAGCAGGACGGTAAAAAAAGTCCTGCTAGCTGCATCTTTGGAGCGGTGTAGGAGCGGTGTATTTACCGCTCCTATACCGCTCGTGCCCATTGAAATCAATGGGAAACCGCGGGGATACCGCCCGCAAACCGCCGCTGCAGCGGCGGTTTGCGGAGGTTTTTAACCCTTTTGCGGCCGCTAGCGGGGGTTAAAACCACCCCGCTAGCGGCCGCATACCGCGGGTAAAGCGATGGTAAGCAGCGCTAAATATAGCGCTGCTTTACCGTCGCCGCCCCGCACCGCTCAGGTGTGAAAGCAGCCTTATTGTTATATATCGTGTAACCAAGGGGCTGCTCTATTATTACTCTAACCAAGGGGCAGATCTGTTATAGCGTGTAAGCAAGTGGCGGGTCTATTATTATTATTATTATTATATTGTGTAAGGGGCGGATGGCTACAGAAGAGGGCGAATGTTAAATTAATGGGCAGAGCTCAATATATACCAATAATAATAAATGCGCCCCTTGGTTACAGTAATACTAGACCCGCCCCTTACTTACACGATAGACGCCCCTTGCAGAGTAGCACGAGCATCAGGAGCGTACGGCATTGCCTCGTACAATTACATGTTAACTGCACCTGCGCGGTGTACAGTTCACTCAGAGCTGTTTAGGTTCGGCAATTTTCGTAAGCTCCGTAGTCCTTCGTACTGCGCAAGCCCTGCGCCTGCGCAGTACAGGGGGTCCTTATCCGGCGGGGGAACTTTTTCGGCAGGACACCGGTATTACACTACTGCCATCTAGTGGCGGTAGATGTAATTGGGGTAACTAAGCCAAAGTAATGGGAACTGAGTTACCATGAGGGGAAAAGTAATCAGTTAGATTACTCGTTACCCTATAAAGTAACTGCGTTAAGTAACTCCGTTTATTTTAACTCAGTTACTTGCATCACTGCCGGTGAGTGTGACTATTGTATGTATAGATCCCAGCACAGCGCACTGTATTCTGCTGGAAGTTCTATATGAAGAGGACAGTTGGGGATTCATCCCCTTTTAACTGTGTGCTTCTTCTCCCACCCCACCCCATACTGTCACTGTCTAGTACTAATAATAATAATTCTCTGGGTTTGGCTCCCAGCATTCTTTTCCTGGTCAGAGAGACCACTCCTTGTATTCCTCCTTGTGACTTCAGGCTTTGTGTTTGGCAGACAATGGACGGGATGATCTCACCGCTGGAATGGAGAATTCTGCTGAGATGAGCAAAGAAAACTTGTGCCTTTGATTTCATTGTTGTAATCATGAAGCGGGTAGGGTGAAAAGTGGGTAAAATGACATTCAATACAAACAGAATATGTGCAGCTCCTAACGTCGGAGAAGAGCGCATCTAAGCTGCCTGCAAATCATTTGTCAGACAATAAAAATTTTGCGATCACATAATTATTCTATATGTGTGTGATATACACTGCAACAATTACATACATTGGGAAATATCAGTACCCACCGCCTGCATGGAGTTGGCATATTATCCTGGGGATTGCATGGGTTTCCTCCAGGGACTCCTACCACACTTCAAGACTTGCTGGACGTTTAATTGGCTCCCGCCCAAAGCTGGCCATACACTGCTAGATTTACAAATGAACATTCTCCCTAAAATTTTCAGTACGTTCGATGACTTGACTTGTGTACAAAACTCCTAAAGGGAAAAAAACACTAGAGCTCAAACCAGCCTAAATGATGTGCAGCAGCCAGAACTATATATACTCCAATATGCAGTGCCACCGAATGGATCGTGGTTTCTCAAATACACTTCTTAAAGCGGAGCTCCACCCAAAAATGGAACTTCCGCTTTAAGGGAGGTGACCCCCTGACATGCCACATTGGGGGTGGGGGAGCAGAAACACTCTTTTTTTTTTTTTTATTTATTTATTTTTCTTAGAGGGTTCCAGCTCCCACTTCCTCCCCCGGGGCACCACAGCGCCGGAAGTAATGCCGGCCATACACGGTTTGAATTTTCTTTCGAAAATCGTATCTAAGAATTTTCGTACGAATTTCGCACCATTAGTGGGCTGCAGCAACACCCGATTTTCGTGCAGGCGCGGGGTTAGGAGGAGGCGGGGCTGTGTGAGACTGAGCGGAGACAGTTTCAATGGCAGCTGTTACGGCGTGTATTACCGCTCGGCGATCCTGGCTCTCTTCTAACTCATCATGATCCGGCTGCCCTCTCACGTCCTCTGCCCTGGCAAGGCTGCAATGGGGGCACTGTGAGGCTGTAATTTGGGGCACAGTGATGCTGCAAATGGGGGCTCTGTGATGTTGAAATTTGGGGTACAGTGATCCTGCAAATGGGGGCACAGTGAGGCTGCAAATGGGGGCACAGTGAGGCTGCAAATGGGGGCACAGTGAGGCTGCAAATGGGGGCACAGTGAGGCTGCAAATGGGGGGCACAGTGAGGCTGCAAAGGGGGGCACAGTGAGGCTGCAAATGGGGGCACAGTGAGGCTGCAAATGGGGGGCACAGTGAGGCTGCAAATGGGGGGCACAGTGAGGCTGCAAATGGGGGGCACAGTGAGGCTGCAATTTGGGGGCACAGTGAGGCTGCAATTTGGGGTACAGTGAGGCTGCAATTTGGGGTACAGTGAGGCTGCAATTTGGGGCACGGTGATCCTGCAAATGGGGGCACGGTGATCCTGCAATGTGGGGCACGGTCAGGCTGCAATGATGGGCACAGGTGAGCCTGCATTGATGGGCACTGGTGAGGCACTGCTGAGGGGAACTGATGAAGTTGTTGTTAATATTTATTTTTGTAACTTAACTGCATAAAACATTTAAGTGTAATTTCATGAGATAATTTTTGATGGCGTGATTAGGGGCGGGGCAGGGTAAGGGTTGGGTGGGGCAATTGGTGGCGAGTAGCCCTTGAGACCTGGCTAGTAGCTCAGGACTTGAAATTTTGAGCCCTGTGTGTGTATAATCACAGTATCTCACAAAAATGAGTACACCCCTCACATTTTTGTTAATCTTTTATTATATCTTTTCATGTGACAACACTGAAGAAATTACACTTTGCTACATGTAAAGTACTATGTAAAGTAGTGGGTGTACAGCTTGTATAACAGTGTAAATTTGCTGTCCCCTCAAAATAACTCAATAAACAGCCATTAATGTCTAAACCGCTGGCAACAAAGTGAGTACACCCCTAAGTGATATTTGTCCTAATTGGGCCCAAAGTGTCAATATTTTGTGTGGCGTTTTGCAGGCCAGTAAAGTTCCTTCTAAAGCTCTACCTGCTGGCAAAATAATAATATGCTATATTTCATGAATGTAAAAAATAGACTGTAGTTCACAAAGAAAATCTGCACAAAACATAACCTAACCTGCATGTTATTGTAATATTGTTTTTTTTGACAGAAGGCTTTAGCTTTCTCCAAAAAAACAATGTCAGTTTTGATGCATCTTGCATAGTAGTGAACATGCGTCATGTATTTGGAATGGCACATCTGTACCATGCTGGGGGCCCGGCTCTGTGGTTTCCCACTTCTCTATTTTCCCCATGACTTGGGCACTATCACATGTATCTCTGCCCTTCCTGACAGTCACATGAAAGGGGAGTTTGATCTTCCTTGTATAAGATCGGCAAACTTTCTCACCATACTTTGTTCTGCCTTAATTCTTCTAAATACTTGATTTGGTCCTCCTTTGTGACCACCTTACAATTACGGTAGGTAGGCAAGGTTAAACTGAAGATGAAAGTTGAAAATAGCCGGTTCATGAAAGGAATGTGCTACTTTATAATAGAGATGCAATCTACCAGTACTTAGTCACATTTAGCTGGACTTGTTCTATAATGTTGTAGATGTTTTCCAGTTTTTTAATGAGCGTCAGGAGAGAAGATCCCCCAACATTTATATCCACACAGGTAGCCCTGACACCTTGATGCAAATAACGCATACACAATCCCATTCTTGGTGTCGGGAAGGCTTCATGTTGAGCCTTCGGTTTACCTGGTTGAAGGTCTGATTTGTTGTCATTCCACCTACATCTAAATTAAAGGATTAACACCAACAAGGCCCCCCTGTCACCAAGAATGGGATTATGTAACTAGAACAGGGTTGGTCAACAACTTTCACACCTTCCATACTGTTCTTGGACAATCAACATCTGACTTGACACATTAATTGGATGAAGGTGTCAGTGCTACCTGTGTGGATATAAATGCTGGACTATCTTCCTGACACTCATTAGAACTGAAGTGGCTTAAGCAACTGCTTCAGCAGTACATAACAAGTCCAGTTAAAGACTAACTACTATTATATACAGTTGGGTCCATGTATATTTAGATACAGGTACAATTTTCATACTTTTGGCTTTGTATGCCACCAGAATAAAATAAAAAAGAAACCATTCAAATGAATTTGAAGTTCAGACTTTCAGCTTTAATTCAAGGGGTTAAACATAAATACTCAGCCCCCCCCCCCATTTTCAGGGGCTCAAATATAATTGGACAATTGAATATAATCATAAATGTTAATTTTTAATATTTTGTTGAGAATCCTTTACTGGCAATGACTGCCTGAAGTCTGGAACCCATGGACATTACCAAAGACTGGGTTTCCTCCTTTCTGATGCTTTGCCAGGCTCTACCTGCAGCTGTCTTCAGTTGTTCTTTGTGGGTCTTTCTGCCTTCTAGTTTTGCCTTTAGCGAGTGAAATGCATGCTCAATTGGGTTGAGATCAGGTGATAGACTCAGCCATTGCAGAATATTCCACTTCTTTTCCTTCAAAAGCTCCTGGGTTGCTTTTGCAGTGTGTTTTGGATCATTGTCCATCTGTAATGTAAAGCGCCATCCAATCAACTTTGCTGCATTTGGGTGAATCTGGGCTGACGGTATATCTATAAACAAACACTGCAGTATTCATCCGGCTGCTTCTGTCTTCACATCATCAATAAACCTCAATGACCAGTGCCACTGGAAGGCATGCATGCCATCACACTGCCTCCACCATGTTTTACAGATGACCTTGTGTGCTTTGGATCACAAGCTATTCCAAGTCTCTCCTCACTTTTTTTCTTCCCGTCATTCTGGTACAGATTAATCTTAGTTTCATTCAATCTAAAGAATGCTTTTCCAGATCTGGCTTTTTTAGATGTTTTTTTGGCAAAGTCTAATCTGGCTTTTCTATTCTTCAGGCTTTTGAATGGTTTGCACCTTGTGGTGAACCCTCTTGCTCTCCTGAAGTCTTCTCTTGATTGTAGACTTTGATAATGATACGCCCCCCTTCTGGTGTATTCTTTACTTGTCTGGATGTTGTGAATTGTTTTTTCTTTACCATAGAGAGGATCCTGCGATCGACCACCACTGTTGTCTTCTGTGGACCTCCAAGCCTTTTTATGTTGCTGAGCTCACCAGTGCATTCTTCTTTCTTCAGAATGTACCAAACTGTTGATTTGGCCACTCCTAATGTTGCTGCTATTGCTCTGATGGATTTGTTTTGTTTTTGAAGGCTTACAATGGCCTGTTTCACTTGCATGGACAGCTCCTTTGAATACACAATGTAGGTTCACAGCAAAAGATTCCAAATATACCACACTTAGAATCAACTCCAGACCTTTTTACCTGCTTAATTGATGAAGAAATAACGAAGGAGTAACCCACACCTGGCCATGAAACAGCTTTTGATTCAATTGTCCAATTTTCTTTGGGTCCCTTGAAAAAGGGGGGGTGGCTATTCTTAGGAGCTCTAATTCCTAAACCCTTCCACTGATTTGGAAACACCCTTAAATTAAACCTGAGAGTGTGCACTTTCAGCCCATATCCATTGTATAGCTATAGCTTGAATATGTTTTAGTGAATACCTGCAAAAAACGAAAATTGTGCCTGTGTCCAAATATATATGGACCTAAATGTATACTTTGACCTGGCTATATGAGAAGCAAAGCTGTTTCTTTGCCCTGTATGGACACTGCTTAGGTTTAGATTAAAGCAGGGCTCAACAATCCCAGGCGCCAGGTCGCCATGGTACCTAGAAATTGCATCCTGGTGCCTGGGCTTTTGTCAGCCATTCACTGTTGACACAAGGTTCAGGGATGCACAATTACCATCGCCTGACGCCCAGGACATGTAGTTCCGGACACTGGGCAGTTCACTTGTCTGATGGAAGCATTTGGGTGGCTGCCCTAATCCTTCCACACACCCCATGCAGACCCCCCATGTATCCTGGGCTCCGCTTGCCCAGATTTAGGCCTGGGACCAGCATAGCAGGTGCTGCCAGGTAGAAGGGAGGAAGGAGAGCAGGCACATGTTTTGTTCTCCTCCCCTTCTTGTTGCTGGTCCTGAATTTATATGTTTGGTGTCACTTCTGGGTCTCCATTGACAGATTCCCAGCCATCAAGGCCAGGAAAGAATGTAATGGAGTGTGATGTGCATTGCATTACCTTCAGTGGAGCACAGGGAAAGCATGCAGGATTTTTTAGACCCTGTATGTCTCATTAAAGAGAACCTGTCACCAAAATAATAATCACATAGGGGACTTTTTTTGTGCGCATGTGCCGGGCATCGTATATTTACATTGCTGAACCTGGCCGTGCCTCCCGTCTATAGTAAAAGTACTGTGGGTGGGCGGCAAGTGGATAAAGTTACCAAAATGGCTAAACACTGCAAGGGTTAATTACTAGTTTATGTTTAGTGGAACAATAAATGGACACATACCTACCCACTCCTCTGCAGCTAGACTGGTCCCCACAACTTCTGCAACCCCATGCTCCAGCAGTCAAGGTTTCTGATGTTACCAAGTCAAGAGCAGGGTCCATAGTCCTGCTTTGGATGTGAGGACAACTAGGGACCGTCCAACGTTGATTAATGGGGAGTGGAGGATCAGGTAAATGTATTTTCCTCTCCTGTAGACAAAACGTGTGTGGACACAGCCCCTCTACAAAGATATTTTTTTCTATCTGCCCAGAGTTGGGCTTTAAACTAGGTCTTTACTGCTATCCATACAGTCCCCCTCACCACCAGTCCCATAGTAGAAGTGGAGAAGAAAATGAGTGCTCCAAGCGGTCTTCAGCACACAGTGAAATGTTATTTGTCAGCCAACACAGAGACCTGATAGAGACCAGATGAAGCCTTGGGCTACTTGGTTTATTGTGACGTTTGGAAAAGTTGATGCTTTGGTCAGTGCTGTGGATGAGAACTCCCCTTCAGCAGGGATCACATCACCAAATGCCAAGTCCCTTTTAGTCATGTGAAGGAAACCCAAAGCAGTTTATCCATGCCAGAAGAAACAATTATTTTTAGGTTCAAACAAATCTAAACCCTAAAAACAATAAAATAATAAATTGCAGGTTAACAATCCTAGGTGTGGTGTCTGAATTAGTTTTCCTTTTTTTAATTTTCATCTGGTGATCCTGCCAGTAACACACTTGCCATCATTTATTGTACCTCCTCTATGGAGGAGCTGATTTATCACCCTACCCGGCTCTCCTAATTTGTACTTCAAACACCGCCTTATCTCCGTTCCATTGTGGGAGGTGTTTGTAGTTCAGAGATCTTGGAAAGCTGATAACATGGTTTGCGATATCTGCTCGGTGCACAGGATGTGATAAGGGCACTGGATTTTTGGTGACACCAACAGTTATTGTTCGGCTATTACTTTTGTTGAATAGCAGAGTGTCTAGGTTGTGCAGCAGACTCCAGATGTCCTCTTTGCGTGGAATAGAAAATAGAAGCAGTGATCTGGTTTCTGTAACAGATGACACATTTATTTGAGCATTTGAAAATAAGCAAACTGCATATAGATTGGACAAGCAAAGACGTTTTGATAGCTAAAGCTGACAGAATATGCTAAAGCATTTGTATTTTTTTTTTTTTTTGTTCAGTCACTTTTGTGACGCAGATACCCCTGTCGGATAGCATAGCCAGGCAATTTTTAAAGAGAAACTGTCATCTCTGTTGCCCCAAGCGGCTCCTCCTCTGACCCGCTGTTCTCTCACCGACAGTCCCATTCACTTTAATAGGATGGCTGGTGATGCGGAAGTGAGGGTGTGGCGGCAGCAGATTAGTGGATGTCCGCTAACGGGCGCTACCATGATGGATCTGAGATGGCAAGTGA
This sequence comes from Lithobates sylvaticus, assembly GCA_028564925.1. Taxonomy (NCBI): domain Eukaryota; kingdom Metazoa; phylum Chordata; class Amphibia; order Anura; family Ranidae; genus Lithobates; species Lithobates sylvaticus. Next base: position 110,705,884 of record CM053026.1, read on the forward strand.
TTTTTAAATGTAAGGACTTATTCTTGCTGGTAGTTAGCATCTGTAATATTTGCAAACAAAATTTAAGGTTTCCGATTTTAGAATAAGCTGTCAGGTTAGTAAAACAGCGATATCAGAACTTAGTCAATAATTCAGTTTGTAGTGTACATAGATTTTCAAAACAAAAAATCATTGATTTTTTATAGACCCTGGCTTAGACAAAACACACCCCTTCCTGCTAATTGGTCATTGAAGGAGCAGCTGCACACTAATGAATGATCCCAATGCTCACAAGGCTCTCTCCCTCTGTCAGCATGTTTCCTGTAAACCAATGTGCATGAAGTATACCTGATTGATCTCTAGTGCTGATGAGCGATTCATCTACTCACAAGGCTCTCCCCTCCTGTCAGTCTGCTCTATGTTAACAGATGTGCATGGAATAAACCTTAATGATTACTAGTATTGATGAGTGATCTGTCTTCTCACAAGGCCCTCTCTTCCTGTCGGTGTGTTTCCTTTCAACAGATGTACACGGAATGTACCTGATTGATTCCTAGTCTTGATGATCCTTTTTGCTCACAAGGCTTTCTCGTCATGTTTGTCTGTTCACTGTCAACAGATATGCATGGAGTATACCTAATTGAATCCTGTCCTGACGAGTGATCCTTCCTTCTGCGCACAAGGCTCTCTCCTCCTGTCAGCCTGTCCCATATGAACTGCTGTACATGGAGTATACCTGATTTAATTCCTCTACTCAGAAGGCACTCTCCTCCTATCAGCCTGTCCCCCGTCATCAGATGTGCATGGAGTATACCTGGTTGATGCCTTATACTGATGAGTAATTCCTCTGCTCACAAGACTCTCGCCTCCTGTCAGCATGTTCCCTGTCAACAGATGTGCATGGAGTAGGCCGGGTCAAATCCTAGTGCAGCTCCGTCTTCTAGTCTGAGCACTACTGTGCAAGGAACTACGGGAGACAGAAACTCAGTCAGATTCAGATGCTCAGCTGCATTAACTCCTGTTAGACAATATCAGTTCAGCTTTAATTAGTACATTTTATCCATACATCTCTACACCAGATGTAAAAGAGGGACAGTTGGCGGGTGGGGGGATGGTGAGGAACAGAGGGCTTTAGGTCCCAAATAAGGACTGTCTCTTCAAATAAAGGACAGTTGGGTTCTTTGTAAATATCTTTCCTCAAGGTTTTATGTGCAGAGACAGTTGGTCAGTGTTTGTTGATCACTGTTCGGCTTTGATCTGGCCTTTTTTGGTTAGGATGGTCTTTAATTGCTTCCTTCCTCCCATTTGCTGAACACTTGTGGCTATGTTGCAGGGGGAAAGCCTGCTTGTAAAAAAACAAGGTCAACTCCTCCACATGCCATGTGTCATGGGAGATACGTGCAATCTGCTCTGGAATTTTCTTTTTGTTACGTTTTTTTTTTTTTTTTTTTTTTTTTTTTTTTTTAATTCAAACAAACCGTGTATACTCTCCTGCGTCCTACATCCTTTAAAACAGTGGTTCTCAACCATCGCACTGTGCCCTCCCTCCTTCCAGGCCTCCAGCCAGCTGCAGATCCCCTAATCTTCTGTAGCACCCTCTAGTGTGTGCTGGATGTAGTATAGGTTTTTAGTGTAGGTAAAAATTTGTTAGCTCAGGGCTAAGCCTGAGCTGTTGAATTTGGGTCAGGGTTCAGTGACTCAGGGCTGGATGACTCATCCTGACAGCTCTTCTGGTACCTTCCTGTTTCTGGGATATTGGAGAATATTCTAGAGCTAGTGGTAGAAGGTGAGGCGGAGCTGTCTGAAATATTTTTTGAAGCCTCGGCCAATCCCCAGGAGTGAGCTGGCAGGGGGCAGAGCTTACCTCATAAATAGATATGAGCCATGCCAGCAAGGAAAGTTGGATGGAAGATGGAGATATAGTGCTGAGGAGGCTGTTTTTGGTACTCAGGTGTGCCCCCTAGTCTGTCCTGCCTTGGGCCGGGGCCCGGGTGCTGGAAGGATCCTGGTATAACACACGGAGGAAGCCCTTCCTGGTATCATGGGAGGAAGAGAGAGGGCAGCATGAGTAGGTCAGCATGACTGGGGACTTAAAAGGGTGGAGACTGCCACATGTAGCCTGTTATCCCTGAAGGCAGAGGTGTGCTTAAGTCTTCATCCTTTACTGGGAGATCTGAGAGTCAGCCTGGTGGGCTGCTGAGAGTCTGTCTTTAGGACTGGAGAGAAGAGTTAGCCTGGAAGGCTAGTGAAAGGGGCAGCTGCAGCCTGGTGGGTTGGCAGTGCATAAAGAGGTGGTGCTGGGATCTGTAGCCAAAGGAGGGAAAGTACAAGTTGACCACTGTATCTTGCTACACAAGGGGCTTCGAGCTCCTGCCTGTAATGGGCCATTGCTTAAAATCTGCCTGAGAGTTTGTCAGATCTACCAGCAGTGATTCGGCTGGAGCCAGCAATCAAGTGTGTGCAGGAGGAGTGTCAAGGAGACTATATAGGAAGATGTCCCTGAAGTTTTTGAAGTTTTGTTAGTCAAGTGGGCATCCCATAACCTCCCATCCCAATCCATGTTGTTAACCCTCAATTAATAAAAACAAAGTCACTGACTGTTCTCTGACTCTGGGTGCTTGTGAAGATTCTGTGTGCCTGGCTGTGCAGAAGTGGGGGATTCAAGTTCTTCAGCAGTCCTTATGGGGGTGTGCTACACTTCCACAGTGTCTTCCAGCTTCCATAGTGCCCCCCAACCTCCCCATAGTAACCCACAACACCAAGGACCATGAGAGCCCTTGGCACCAATAGTGCCCCCCAACTTTCCACCATGCCCCACAACCTCCCATAGTGCCTCCAGACCCTGTGAGAGCTCTTCGCACCCACAGCCCCCCCTCCCCACACTCCACAATGCCCAGCAACCTCTCACAGTTCCCCACAGACCCTGTGAAAGCTCCTAACACCCACAGTGCCACATGGCACTCTGCAGTCCCCCCCCCCCCCCCCCCCAGCTTGCCACAAAGTGTCGTGCCCCCTTAGCGCCCCCAACCTCCTAAAAAGTGTCTCCCAGCCCCCGTAGGTTCTAAAGTCTTTTATTGTGATTCCAGCCACCAGCTTCCTGAAGAGACCCTATGCCCCAGAGTTGTTCCTAGCTCCCTCCAGAAACGTCATCCCTTACAGGGCCACCAAATCTGCTACAAAGTCTCCTAACCCCCTGTAGAACCCCCAACCCCGCCACTGTGACACCCCATCCAGAGCCTTCAAGCATTTCAATACATATTTTGAACTTTTTTTTTTTTTTTTTGGGGGGGGGGGGGGAAATTTAGAAGAATTTCCTAGGCCCTGTTCTCAATAAGGTAGAGAACCACTGCTATTAAGAACACATGGAAGGTTTTAGAAGAATTTCATAGGCCCTGGTCTCAATAAGGTAGAAAACCACTGCTATAAAGGACACCAGTCACAAGAGAAATATGGAGGCAGCCATTGCTGAAAATGCTATCTGTCTAGCTCACTGACAAGGACCTGGTATCCAGATAAGGACTTTTGACTTTTACCAGACTCTCTTAATCTGCGTACTTGTCCTGGGTCAGTGAATCAGAAAGCATTGAACAGAGGCATGGTAAAGCAAGGAGGAAGCCAACATTTTCAGAAGGCGGTAAAACCTGTTTTAGCTCGTATATCTCTCTGACTTTTTAGTGCTTCATGCCCACAGATGTTTATTAGCCCTCAGATGTAAAATACCTGGAGTTTTCTAGTGCCCGGGAGCTACAGGTGGCACATACAGTCTAATATGAGTGAATGGCTGTACACGCCTCAGCATTCACTCCTCAGCACAGGAGCATCAGCATTTACCCACGCATGCCAATATGGTGTATTTCCCAAATGTGCCAATCTCGTGTTCAGGTACAACCGCTTGACCCCCCATCTGCAGGTAAACATCAATGCACCCGGAGCATTGGTGTACAAATATATACATGCTTACAGCCTTTCATTTGTATGGCAGGCTGTACGTGCATGTGCAGAATGACCTCAGCCTTCAGTCATTTAGATTCGATCAAGGTTATTCTGCACATGCACAACCACCACATGAATAACTTCTTTGGGGGAGATGTAAACACGGATAGTGTTTAATCGGTGGCTGAGGAGCTGCCTACACATTGAGCCTTGAGCAATGGTGGTGGCCATTAGGGTCTATTACGCATTACAAATGTAAACATTTGCACAAACTTTACGCACATCTAGGGGTTGATTTACTAAAGGCAAATGAACTGTCCACTTTGCAAGTGCAGTTTCTCCAGAGCTTAGTAAATGAGGCAAAGCTCCACGTTACAAAGAATACCCATTCACAAGCAACTTGCACATGATTGGTGGATGGAAGTCGGCAGTGCTTCCCCTTATTTACTAAACTTTGGAGAACTTGCAAGGTGCACGGTCTATTTGTCTTTAGTTAATCAACCCCACGGTGTACAGAACATTTTCTAAATCTGTACAGCCATGTTATAGTTGACGCTATGTGGTGAATCTGCTATGGGCCTGGTAGGACCGTAAACAATCTTGGACTGACATATACCGGGCTTGTATGTATGTCTTTCTTACAGGACAATAATGTACATGGGTTCCTTATGAGTCAGTAATAATATGAATGAGACAGTGAAGTAGCATTTTGCCCTTTGTGTGTTCTGAACATGACCCGAACAAATGTAAAAACACAGTCCCACCTACAGACATCTGCGTCTTCCTGTCAGAGGCCATGGGAAACTACACAATAACAACAGCGAGTACTGAGGGCTAATGAGAGAAATATCATGGAACTGAACAGCCAAGAATTATCTAAAGCTTGCTGAAATGTATCCGATGTAGCCTCTTTGTATATTCGATATATTGTATAATGGCTTCAGGCTGCAAATGGCCACGTAGTGTAGAATATGGCTGTATTTTCTCTGCTGGGAGTGACGGGTGCAGCGTACAGGCGCCACCAGTCAGCATGTACAGATCATTGGCGAACGGGGGCTGTGCGCAAAAATTTGCAAATCCAAGTGGCTATATATGTGCAGGGCCATATGTGCCCCCCTGAAAGCAGACTGTCTGCATACGGCCCTGGTCGCACATAGCCACTCAGATTTGTGTATATCTGCATACTGATTTGTATATGCTGACTGATGATGATTGTACACTGCACCTGTCTCTTCCAGCAAAGAACATACGGCTGTATTCTTTACTATACGCTCATTTTGCACACATTATGCCTAATGTACAGAAAGGCATTCGCAAAATTTTCCCTGAGGTTCACTTGGCTTTCCTGGGGCACCATACAGATGGCCGCTGCTGGCCAGTCCTGAAAGTGAGTGCAGCTTGGCTGTCATGCTGATACTTTGGCTTTACTTGCTATATGCTTGCTGTGGGTCTGTGATTCAGAAGTACCAAAGACAGATACAGCCAGGAAATTAGCAGTTTTAAAAGCATTTCAGCAAGTGTAGCCTACATATTTACTTTCTGATATTTGGTTTTAAAAGAACCTCTTCGCTCCAGTCTAAGGCCTTCTTCTTCTCCTGGGCACTATGATGTAGGCCAGTTCCAAGGCCATGTTTTCCCAACCTATTCAGGTCTATTGGGATGCAGCGGCTGCATGGACACCGCCACTGCTTCCAACTTGACATCCGTGTGGGTGCTGGTGCATGTCCCCAAACTCGCACTGTCTACATTTGGGGTGGTGTACCTATGCTGGTACTGCTGTCAGATTGGGAGCAATGACTGTGTCTGGCCTTTGACCCCCTGTCAAGTCTTTCTTCTTTCTTCTTTCTTCCTCTCCTCCTCCCCTTTTTTTGCCTGTATCCCCGCTGGGGAGATTTACCCCTTCCGTTTGTCCCTCTCGTTGGAGGGATTTCCTGTTTTATATTTATATGACAGGAAGTAAGGGCCAGTTCACACCAGATGCAGTTCCGTGCACTTTTTTTTTTTTTTTTTTTGCACTAAAACCGTATGCACAGTGTTTTCCATGTATTCCAATGGCTCTAGTTCACACCAATGCACACAATGTTTCTGAACCGGAAACTGACTGGAACTGACTGCACTGGTGTGAACTTTGTCAAATGGGACACAAATGGGGGGGGGGGGAACTGTCAGGAATTTTATACAATTACTGTTGTATCTAAAAACGAACTGCTAGGGTTTGTCTATAAATATACTTTATTGTTCAATCATGTGCAGGCCATTTAAAAAAAATTTACTCGTGGCCAAGTATTTGGTTTACTTTAGTAATTCCTGATTTTACAGCGATTATTAAACTTTTCTCTAGCTGCACTGGAATTTAATGTGTTGTGTTTTCTAGGAGTTCAATGACTGGTATGTTTAATCCACAGTTGAAAATTTTGTCTTATCTCCTCTGTGGCTAAAGGGTGTGACCTTGAATTTCTCATATCTCCCACTCAAAACAAACAGGCACAGAGGAGAGGATGAAACTTGAGAAAATTTATGTTATATGGAATGGAAAGTCACTAGAAATGTCTGAGGGGGGAAATGCTTATTTAGGACATTTTGAATAGTTACAAACGCTGTACGATCGCCTTTATGTATTACCACAGTCAGCTTGTGGTCCTATGCACCATTAATTTTCTATCTATCCTATCTATCTATCTATATAGATATAGATATAGAGAGAGAGAGAGATCCTGTATAGGTGTGAGGGATGAATTGGTGGAAAAGCAACATTGGGGGGCATACTGACAGCTGGGCACATAGACATGTCAGGGTCTACACTGGGTCTTACATGTTATTAGTCTTTGAACTCTGCCTGTGAAATCTGTACCACGTACTCCTGACCACTGCACTTTGCATTACATAGAGTTTACAGTATATTCCTAAAGTACTCAAACGCCCTTCACGTTTTCAGTTTTATGTTGCAGCCTGATACTACAGTTGTTTAACCACTTCTTCAGCCCCGGAAGGATTTACCCCTTAAAGCTGTTGTATACCCTTTTTTTTTTTTACTTCTACTTACAGGTAAGCGTGTAATAAGGCTTACCTGCAGGTAAAATTTTTAATATGTCTCCTAAACCTAGGAGATATTAACTTTGCATGCAGCCGCTGACATCAGCGGCGCATGCGCTGCAAAGGTCTGGCAGACGCTGCCGGACCTTACCGGGAAGAAGACTCCCGCACGCATGCATGGGAGTGACGTAATTGCAGCTTCGGACACTCAACGCGCCGGAGCTGCCCCCCGGGCGGTGACGTCATAAGGGGCGGGATCGCAGGATGACATCACCCGGCGCACACAGCATTACAGTGGGAGAGGGCGTTGCGTCAACATCGGAAGAAGACCGGAGGGAAGAAGACGACGCAATAGAGCGGGCATAAGAGCAGAAGATAGTGGACGAGCCGGCAGAAGGCACCGGGAGAGCACGGAGAAGTCGGAAGAGACCTCCGGAGATCCCTAATTACAGTACTTTAAAAACCTAGTGTGTTTTTATTTTTTTATTGACACTTTTTTTCCCCAGGTGAATGGGTACGATGTACCCCATACTCATTCACATGGGGTGGGAGGCTGGGATCTGGGGGCCCCCTTATTAAATTCCAATGATCCCTCCCCCCCCCCGCCCACAAACCAATGGCGGGTTGTCGGGAAAAGGCCCTTGTCCTCATCAACATGGGGACAAGGTGCTTTGGGGTGGGGGGGCCGCAGGGCGCCCCTAGCCCCAAAGCACCCACCCCCCCCCCATGTTGAGGGCATGCGGCCCGGTGCGGTTTAGGAGGGGGGGCGCTCCCTTCCCCCCCCCTTTCCTGACTGGCCAGGCTAGGGGCTCGGAAAAGGTCTGGTATGGATTTTGGGGGGGGGGGGGACGCCATTTTTTTGGCATAGGGGGTTCCCCTTAAAATCCATACCAGACCCAAGGGCCTGGTATGCGGGGAACCCATGCCGTTTTTTTATTTAAAATTTGGCGTGGAGTTCCCCCTCAAGATTCATACCAAACGCAGTGCCTTCATTAAAGTCGGACGAGTCTTTGACTTCAAGTCGCAGGGCAATATCGGATACAATGTTGGACGAGTGTCGTGTCACACCAGTGTAAACCCAGCCTTAGAAAGGCACGCACCTCTCTCTAAGATGCCTCACAGCTGACGATGTATACTGTATCCGAGAAAAAGCCATGAGGTTAAAGGAACTGCATTCAGAGCTCAGAGACAGGATTATTGCAAGGCACCGATCTAGGGAAGGCTACAAACAATTTCTACTGCATTGAAGGTTCCCAAGAGCACAGTGGCCTCCAAAATTCTCAAATGGAAGAAATTTGGCACAACCAGGACTCTTCCAAGAGCTGGTTGCCTGGCCAAACTGAGCAATCGGGGAAGAAGGGCTTTAGTAAGAGAGGTGACCAAGAATCCAATGGTCAGTCTGACTGAGCGCCAGAGATCCTGTGTGGAGATGGGACAAAGTTCCAGAAGGACAACCATCACTGCAGCTCTCCACTGATCTGTGCTTTATGGCAGAGTGGCTAGACAGAAGCCTCTACTCAGTGCAAAAGTGTAAAAAACCACCTGACTGACTGCGAGGAACAAAATTATCTGGTCTGATGAAACCAAAATTTAACTGTTTGGCCTTAATTCTAAACATTATGTCTGGAGGAAATCGGGCACCACTCACCACCTGTCCAATACCATTCCAACAATGAAGCATTGTGGTGGCAGCATCATGCTGTGGGGGTGTTTTTCAGCAGCAGGTACTGGGAGACTGGTCAGGGTTGAGGGAAAGCTGAATGGAGCACTATATAGATGAAGTTGATTGTTTTTTGGCAGCAATAATGGAGACTATTGAGTCTGTAGTCAGTTTTTGACTTTACTGATCTGAATCGGATGTGCTGATTTCACTGCCTGCATGCTTATTACTGGCCAGTGATTTAGAAAGTAATAAAGCCAGAGCTAGCCATAATTCATTTTTTACTTTTGGATGGATGGGAGGGGGTTGTAAAGTAGAACGAAAAATTATTTTTTTTTTTCTCTTTTTTTTGGCTAGAGCAATGGAGGGTTATAAACCCCATCAGATTTTTTTACCACCTGTGTGCCATTGGGGAGATTTCCCTTCACTTCCTGTCCCATAGCCAAAACAGGAAGTGAGAAGAAATCCCTCCAAAGTGAGGGAATCCCTGGTTCCTGTTCTGGTGACAACCCAAAATGTAGGAATTACTTTCACTTTCCGTGATGACAGTAAACGGGACCAATAGAGAGGGTGAAACTCCCTAATGGGGACCTAGGCAGCAATAAGAACCTGATAGGCGTTCTAATCCCTCTCGACTCTATCCAAAACATAAAAAAAAATGTTTTGCCTTTTTTTTAGTTATACTTAAAAAATTTGGGCAACGTTTCCAGTTTCATCTGTGACCTACTGGGATATTTTTTTATTTTATTTTTTCCCCCACTTCCTGCCCCATGACATCTGTACTAGAAGAGGAGGTACGGTTATCACCTGGACAGGAAGGCAAGGACAGCCATAAAAACGTTGTCCGTATTTCTCTACCCTTATAATATATAAAGTGACCTCATCGGAAAGAATTCTCATGGCTTCCGGTCCTGACAGAGGTCTTAACTCTTCTGCTCTCTATCCGTAACACAATCCAATGTTTTAGCCGGAGTTGGGCTTTAATAAGAATTGTAATTGTACATTCGGTTGCATATGGGTTATTGATGCACAATTCCGGAAGACTATTAGATGTAGTGGGCTCTAGTGAATATGTATAGCGTGCTTTGAAATGCAATGTAATTAAAGAGCATAAATGTATTTGCTTTATGTACTTTTACAGGGTGACCACTGTAATTACCCTTTTGTGTTTGAAGGTCAGGAAATAAGAGGCACTTAATTTAATGATTAGTGGAAATGGCTCATTAGAATTTTTAGCAATGACATTTCCTTTCTCATCCATCGTTTCATATGTTCTACATGTATATGAACATTGCTGTTTAAGTGAAGGCTTCTCCTCCCTTTGTAAAAAAATAAAATAAAAAAAAATAAAAAAAAATATATATACTGTGCGATACTGCTACGACTCTTTTTTTTTTTTGCGTGATTTTGTGGTGCATTTTTGGAGCAGTACCATTCATTTTGAATGGGCCTCCCTTTGCTCCAAAGAAGCCCGTTTATCAAATTCTGGCATTAAGCCACTTGGTGTTGCATGTTTTGTCGCAGGACAATCGTGGCAGCATCGCACCGCTTTTGAGTGCAATTAGGAAATAATGGCATCGCAGCCGCGTCCCATGTTTTGCTGTGATTCTAATATGCTCCAGGTGTGAATGGGGCCTTAGGCTAGGTTCACGTCTGTGCTGGTGATTGTCGTTGTGGGAACGCACCTGTTTCCGCAACCGCAACCACCCGCACAGAAAAAACGCAGGAGCTGTGTTAATGCTAATGGCACGCCACATGCACTGGAAATCGCACCTGCAGTGAGAACCGCACTGCACTTGTGGTTCCCGTGCGGGCTGCAATTTCTGAAATGCTTTAAGGACCTTTTCCCTGCGTTGCAGCAGGCACGGCAGCCCATGTAAATGAATGAACGCGCGGATGTGAACCTATGGGTGGCCTAGAGATGACTAACCTTGACACCCTTGACAACCTTGACACCCCAGATTTGCTACTCTGCAGTGCAGTTGAGCATCATGGGAAATGTAGTTACAAAACATCTGGGGTGCCAAGGTTCGCCATCACTTACCAAAAAAATTGTAAGGCTTTATATACACAAGCACCCTGGGCCATTGAATGTATCCTCATACGCACAAGCAGTTTAATGTGTAGCTACGCATAGATAACAGTGGCACAGTCTGTGCCCAAGGGTGTATGCTCATGCACATGTTATAGCAAGTACGGGTGTATACCCCCATACAGCCATTGCATTCTGTGGGCAACTGTACCTGCAGTGAGGGAACTCTCAGTACACAACCATAGCCTGTCATTGATGCATACAGTATGTACGGGGGCCAGGGCATTAAAGTCCACTTTTGAGAATATATATATATATATATATATATATATATATATATATATATATATATATATATATATATATATATATATATATATATATATATACACACACACACACACACACACACACACACACACACACACACACACACACACACACACACACACACACACACACACACACACACACACACACACACACACACACACACACACACACACACACACACACATATATATATATATATATATATATATATATATATATATATATATATATATATATATATATATATATATACACATACACACACACATATACACACACACACGTTACGCAGTCACAATGACGTTAGAAACTTTTGTGTATTAGGACTTCTCCAGTGATCAAATTTTACTGTAAATGTAGGTAGGTGCTAGAGGTGAGATTTTTGGTAAGTGCAGGTAAATTTTAGGCAGGCCTAGCTTCTAGCTGTTTGTTTTGATTTGTGTGGGCTGGGAGTGGCTCAGAGTAGGCTGGTGACTCAGATGGCATCACTTCTTGGTTACCTCCCTCTGGCTTCTAGAGGATTCTTGAAGAGAGGTGGAGCTGTCTGAGGTGTCTCAGGGAGCCAATACCAATCCCCAACTAGGATTGGCAGGGGGCAGGCCACTTGATATACCCAGGGTCAGCCCGGCTGGGGGGGAGTCGTCGGGTGGACGCAGCTCTTTACAGAGATCGGGGTCGCGCCGTGTCCTAGCAACACAGCGTGATCGCCACGCTGCGTTCTGGGATGCCGTTATATGACGGCGTCCCAGAATAAGAGACGCCCCGCCGTCATTTGATGATGGACGGACGGCAAGCAGTTCATGTGTTTCCAGTCCGAACTGTCTGCACTAGGTATATGTAAAAAAGGAACAAAAAATGCATTCATTTATGTCCAGTGAGCGATTTATGGGTCATTACGTGAAGGCTCTATCATTTGTGCTCACGCCCGAATGTTCGTTTTTTTTTGTTTTTTTTTTTTAAATGGGTTGGGCGGATTTTTCGTATAGTGTATGGCCAGCATTAGCAACAGCATGCAGTTGAAATATGTAGAAGAGTGTGAGTTCTTAGACTGTATCCTGCAGAATAGACAGATATGATGTGCCTCATGTGTTTTGCAGATAAATCTTGGGATCAGAAAGATCAAGGCACGGATATTTAATATGTGTGTTGCCATTGCTCTTACAATGTGTGCACTGTGTCTTGGCTCATTTATTCCGTTTACTGAGCAGCAGCAGCAACATAATAGCTGAATGTATTTCCTAACAAAGCGTATTGTCTAATGGCAGAATAAAACGAATGTGAAATGCAAATTATATATGTGATTTGATCTGTACTGTAGTGACAGTCTTGTATCGTCCTAAATCGCTCGCAGTACTCCGTTTTTGTCATTTCTTCCGAATGTGCTTGCAAGGTAGTGTGTAGCACTGCAGAATTGTAGGGTGATTATCAGAAAACAAATTGCTATCCAATTTTCAGAAATTGAATTATGGAATTTTGGTCCTTGTATTTTAATTTTGGTGCAAATAGGATCTATACATACTCATTGGCCGGGGTTCGATTTAAAGTGGAAGTAAAGTCAAAAATATAACTTTTACCTACAGGTAAGCCTATAATAAGGCTTACCTGTAGGTAAAAAAAATATCTCCTAAACCTGTACGGTTTAGGAGATATTCCCCGTGCAATGCGCCGCTGACAGCAGCGGCGCATGGGCACAGGGGATTCTCGGCTGAAGGGCCGGCAGAATCCGAACCCTGCCGGGAAGAAGTCTCCCGTGCGCATGCGCGGGAGTGACGACATCGCGGCTCCAGCCACTCAGAGCTGGAGCCGCGATACCCGGAAGACACGCCGAGGCAACATGTCAGCGACCTCGGCGTGGACCAGGTGAGTTACCGACGCTTCGTTCTAAGGTAAGTATTTCATAATGAGCCTTTTCCTTTACAGGTGTTAAAAAAAAAAAAAAAAAATGTTCAGCGGCTTTACTACCGCTTTAACAGTATAGTTAATGTACATCATGCACATGGCCATATACAGTACAGTTTATGCTGAACCGTTCTTCCAATGCCTAGTTGGCCTGTGTCGTTGACGCCGGGGTACTCTGCATGCTTGGATCCCCCCCCCCTAATGAATTCAAAGTCTAAATATGGGTTGAGAAAAATGGCTACCTTGTGTGGTAACAGAATAAAGTAGTCCTGCTTAAAACCTAAACCGTTCAAACCAAGTATATCATACTAAAAAATAAAAAAAAATAAAATAAAAAAGAAACAAGGTTACATTCGCAAAAACTGCATGGTTCCTGAAAATGCAGTTCTGTGTTACCAGTACCTAGATATTGTTTTAGCGGACTTGGCAAAAGTCACCAAAGTGACTGTTGGGTACTTTTTATGCCAGGGCTGCTTTTTACTGCATCACCCTGCTACTGTAATATTTCAGTACCCCATCCTTCAAATTTTGCTTTTTTTTTTTTTTTTTTTTATTTATTTATTTTTTTCCTCTTATGCTAGGGCTTCTCTGTACTGCTTGTCCAGCCCTGGACATACAGTATATCCAGAATATTGTGCAGGTCAAACCTTGGTTTATTGATCCTTGTGCTATTAAAACATTTCATTACCCTGTCCTTGTTGGTTCCAAATAGAACAGTGTTAAAAAGGAGGCTAAACTCTACAGTGGTGTGAAAAAGTGTTTGCCCCCTTCCTCATTTCCTGTTCCTTTGCATGTTTGTCACACTTAAGTGTTTCGGAACATCAAACCAATTTAAACAATAGTCAAGGACAACACAAGTAAACACAAAATGCAATTTGTAAATGAAGGTGTTTATTATTAAAGGTGAAAAAAAATCCAAACCATCATGGCCCTGTGTGAAAAAGTGATTGCCCCCCTTGTTAAAACATACTATAACTGTGGTTGTCCACACCTGAGTTCAATTTCTCTAGCCACACCCAGGCCTGATTATTGCCACACCTGTTCACAATCAAGGCATCACTTAAATAGGAGCTGCTTGACACAGTAAGGTCCACCAGAAGATCCTTAAAAGCTACACATCATGCCGAGACCCAAAGAAATTCAGGAACAATTGAGAAAGAAAGTAATTGAGATCTATCAGTCTGGAAAGGGTTATAAAGCCATTTCCAAAGCTTTGGGAATCCAGCGAACCACAGTGAGAGCCATTATCCACAAATGGCGAAGACATGGAACAGTGGTGAACCATCCCAGGAGTGGCCGGCCACCCAAAATTACCCCAAGAGCGCAGCGACGACTCATCCAAGAGGTCACAAAAGACCCCACAACAACGTCCAAGGAACTGCAGGCCTCACTTGCCTCAGTTAAGGTCAGCGTTCATGCCTCCACCATCAGGAAAAGACTGGGCAAAAATGGCCTGCATGGCAGAGTTCCAAGGAGAAAACCACTGCTGAGCAAAAAGAACATCAAAGCTCGTCTCAATTTCTCCACAACACATCTTGATGATCCCCAAGACTTTTGGGACAACATTCTGTGGACCGATGAGACAAAAGTGGAACTCTTTGGAAGGTGTGTGTCCAAGTATATCTGGCGTAGAAGGAACACTGCATTTCAGAAAAAGAACATTATACCAACAGTAAAATATGGTGGTGGTAGTGTGATGGTCTGGGGCTGTTTTGCTGCTTCAGGACCTGGAAGACTTGCAGTGATAAAAGGAACTATGAATTCTGCTGTCTACCAAGAGATCCTGAAGGAGAATGTCCGACCATCTGTTCGTGTACTCAAGCTGAAACGAACTTGGGTTCTGCAGCAGGACAATGATCCTAAACACACCAGCAAGTCCACCACCGAATGGCTGAAGAAAAACAAAATGAAGACTTTGGAGTGGCCTAGCCAAAGTCCTGACCTGAATCCTATTGAGATGTTGTGATATGACCTTAAAAAGGCCGTTCATGCTCGAAAACCCTCTAATGTAACTGAATTAGGACAATTCTGCAAAGATGAGTGGGCCAAAATTCCTCCAGGACGCTGTAAAAGCCTCATTGCACGTTATCGCAAACGCTTGGTTGCAGTTGTTGCTGCTAAGGGTGGCCCAACCAGTTATTAGGTTTAGGGGGCAATCACTTTTTCACACAGGGCCATGATGGTTTGGATTTTTTTTCACCTTTTAATAATAAACACCTTAATTTACAAATTGCATTTTGTGTTTACTTGTGTTGTCCTTGACTATTGTTTAAATTGGTTTGATGTTCCGAAACACTTAAGTGTGACAAACATGCAAAGGAACAGGAAATGAGGAAGGGGGCAAACACTTTTTCACACCACTGTATATGTATATGAAATGTTGCCATCACTTCATCACTGGAAACCTATCAGTTTTTAGGAAAGATACACTTCTATTGTAATCCATGTCTGTGGAAAAAGTAGTTCTTTTTGTTCCTTTGTGTGACCACTTGAGGTGCACCGAATGGAAATTTTAGTGCCGAAACTGAAAATTCGGGATGCACTTGGACGAAACCAAAACCGAAAATGACTGTTTAAAAAAAATATATATATATTTTTATATTGTATTATATTCGACTTTTTAATTAATGTCATGAATATGAATTTATTACCGGCCATTATCTGCACCTTTAGTGCAAGAAAAATCTTGCTTGCTGCATTTTTGGTCAGTTAAAAAAAAAAAAAAAAAAAAAAAAAAACGGCTCCAAAAAACGCACCCCCCGTTGAAATCAATTGAAAACATAGCAAGAATGCATTAGTAAGGCACCCGTGTTGCATTTTTTTTTTTTTAATGCGGTTTTTGGCATCATTATCATTATTATTTCCTATCGGCTAAATGTCAAAAACTCAATTTTTGGCCGATGTGCTTCGGCTGTCGAAATTTCAGTGCATCTCTAGTGGCCACTCTTTCTCCTTTTATGCTTCGCTTACAAGAGCCGACCAGGAAAAAAATCAACTTCTGTAACATCAGGGCTGACTAAGGGTTATATGTGGTACAGCTGAAGAAGTAGAGCACATATATCAAACACTTATTGTTTTTTTTTTGGTGACAGGCTGTCATTGGCAAGTGGCACGCTGTATCTGGTGACAGGCTGCTGGTGGCAAGTGACACACTATATCTGGTGGAAGTATGTCGGTGGCAAGTGGCACGCTGTATCTGGTGGCAGGCTTCTGGTGGCAAGTGGCACACTGTATCTGGTGATAGGCTGTCGTGGCAAGTGGCACGCTGTATCTGATGGCAGGCTTCTGGTGGCAAGTGGCACGCTGTATCTGGTGACAGGTTGTCGGTGGCAAGTGGCACATTGTATCTGGTGACAGGTTGTCGGTGGCAAGTGGCACACTGTATCTGGTGACAGGCTGTCGGTGGCAAGTGGCACACTGTATCTGGTGACAGGCTGCTGGTGGCATGTGACACACTATATCTGGTGGAAGTATGTCGGTGGCAAGTGGCACGCTGTATCCGGTGGCAGGCTATCAGCGGCAAGTGGCAGGTAACTCTGCAAAGTGATACGCTACATCTGGTGGTAGGCTATGGGTGGCAAGTGACAAGCTGCATCTGGTGGCAAGCAATGGTGGCAAGTAACAAGCTGCATCTGGTGGGAAGTGACAAGCTCAGGTTCCCACTGATTCTGCATGATGGTGAGTTGAACCATTTCACTATGTATTACAATGTAGTAATAGAAATAATGGAATTTGATCATCCTGACACCATATCAAGCATGATGTCAGGATGATTTTAAGTGCTAACACCAGCCATTTGCCTGACAAATCACCTCCACCGCCGATTTCCCCATCAACCCCGAGACTACATCCCCCACCCTAATCTTTTTTTGGGAAGGGGGGGTTGTCCCTGAATGGCAGTTTGGAAATGTGGTCTCTCTATGTTGCTGCTGGTGAGAGACTGCATAGCAGGTGGTATTGCTGGTGTTGCTGCTGCTCAAAGGCTGCATGAGTGATATTACTGGTGAGAGTATATTTAATTTGTTTTAGCGAAAAATTGTTTGCATTTTCATTTTGTTTCCTTAAAAAGGCCCACCAAAATCCTCAGCACCAGGCACCAGGCCCATGATGCTCTTAATCTGGCCCTGTATGTAGCTCACCGTCGATACATGTATATTTTTGCTGTTGGGCTGGACAGCAAGGTGGATCTTTAAATATAACCAGACTAAATTTGCTAATAAATTAAATGATACAAAGTTTTCAAAGTCATGTATTACAAAACAACATTTTGCATTTGGCCTCTTTCACACCGGTGTTCCTGCAATTCCTATGGGCAAAAGGATGTAAATGGAAGTCATCCCCTTTTTTACATCAGCTTTCTCATTCAGGTCCCTTTTTTTAAAAGGAACAACTCTGCATTTTTGTTCCATTTAAAAAAAAATGGAAGTGGACGAAAAACGGATGCAAGTGGGAGAAAAACTGATGTAGACAGAATCCGTTTTGTCTTTGCAAAAATCTGACTGAATGGATGATGCCCGTGTGAAGGGGGCCTTAGACTTGAGTTCTCTAACTAATGTAACCAAAGCATTTAGTGGAAAGTTCTGGGGTTGGTTAGCTCTCCTATACCTGAATGGCACCTTCTTGATGATGAGGGAAGGATCGAGTGTTATAATTAACTCGCAAAGACAAGTAACAGATGTAGAATAAGAACGATCAGTCAGCCAAAAATATAAATATGCCTAAAATAAGTAGATATGTCTGTTGGTGGAATAAGCCATTCATACGCAGAATGGACATTAGATCAGCCAATTAGTGTAGGTCGTTGTGTCTTGTTTCCATGGTAATCTGGTGCGGTGCAGCTGAAGTTCTGTAGCTTGTGGTGACAACAGACATTTCTTTGACCTAGATAGTTGGTTTTCCCCATTGCCCCCTCCTCCTAGCAGATGTCACAGTAATGGACCTTTATACAGTATATCAGGAAGAGACCTACTGAGACACATCTGCTGGAAAATGCTGTCATCTCGCAGTGTAGGCCCTTGACTTTTTTTCATGCAGATTCCAACTAATAATGAAGAATGTAAATTCCGCAATTTGTGGGAAGTCTGGTTTTCATTATTCATTGGCAATATCCATCAGCTAAGAGACTAATGGATATTCCATAATTACACCGTCCTTTGATCCATTAGTCCATCCATTTCACAAAGTGTTTACGAAAGGCAGAGTTCTGCTAAATTATGGAAACTTTTTTTAATAAAGAATTTTCATTGCACCTGAAATGTAAATCTACTTTTTTATTTTTTTTTTTTTTTTTTTTTAAAGGGTTAGTTTACCTTAACCAAAAAACTGCCTATGCTGATAAGAGGTGTCTGTAGATTAAGGCCCCTTTCACACGAGGCGGACTCCGCTTCCACGGAGCCCGCCTCTGTCCGCCGGCTCAGCGGGAGATCTCTCTGTTGATCTCCGCTGAGCCGGTGGATGACAAGTCCCTCTCTGCTCACTGAGCGGGGAGGGGCTTGCGAGCGCCGCTGGTCTCTTTGGAGAGATCGGATGAAAACGGACAGTGTGTCCGTTTTCATCAGATCTCACCCGATCCGCCAGCGACGGATCTGGACGTGGGGCCATACGTCTGCTTTTGGCGGATCGGACCGGGTCGGATGTCAGCAGAGATGAAGTGATGAATGAAGTGATGAAATGAAGTGATGATTTGAGACATGCTGTTTTAAAGTTTTTCTCTTGTAAGTGGATTTGTGGTGCTGCATGGGGCTTGGGGGGGGGGATCCAGATGTGCCCCCCCCCACCAGTCAGATCACCCCCCCCCCCCAACTGCCCCCGCACCCCCGATCCATGGCTGCTCCGAGTGGCATCTCTCCTTCCCCTTCCGCCGCCTGCAGCTTTTCCGTGCACTGATCTCCGTGATCTGTGAGGCTGGGGAGCACGGCGGATGGCAGGTCTGCGCCCACTCCGCTGATGCAGAGTGGACACGAACAGCTTGCTATTCTCTATGGGGCGGTCGGATAGAAACAGACCGCCTGTCCAGTGTCATCGGATACCAACGGACACGTGTCAATTTACATCAGCTTGTCCATAGAGAACAATAGGTGGTCTGATTGGGCCCGCCTACAAAAACGGACAGGCAGATCCGATCGGTGTGCTTCTGTGAAAGGCGCCTAAGGCCTTGTTCACACAGGGCATACAAAGCATACCTTTTTACAGGGATGCACAAAAATTTATTTTCACTTCCTGTCCCAGAGACATAACAGGAAAGGGGGAATCTCGCCAGTGAGCAAAATTTCGCTCTTAGGTTGGTAATACATGGATTGAAAATCAATTTTCAATCCATGTATGGACACTGTGGTTGTACAGAAGTTGATCGACTTCTGTACAACTGTCCTGTTGGATTTTCCCTGTTTGATCAGTGTTGCAGGCTATAGACTGCAGCACTGATCAGTGTATTCTAACGGTAGGAAGTCTCCCTGCTGTCAGAATACAATAGCTCAGTGGGGATGATTCCTTCATCCATCCATGTCTGGATAGAAGGATCTGGTTAGTTCTTTAATTTAACCTGCTGGACTGCCTTATTGTCACGGCAAGGCTTGGTTCACACTTATGCGAATTTGGATGCGGGTTTCCCCCCCATCCAATTCGCATTACAGAAGACTGTGATCAGCTCACAATGGAGCCGGTTCACACAGCTCTGGGGCAGCCGCAGTCTGGATTGCAGAAGGGTCCTGTCCTTTTGCCTCTGTTTCAGGTTCAAATTTAGGCAAAAATTCATGCCTAATTTGCACCTGATATGGTGTACAGGGACGCACCAGAGCACCTGCTGTGAGCCGCGGCTGCACCAAGTGTGAACCCAGCCTAATACATTATCCAATTGTAAGATTTACCCTTTGTGACCACTGTAACATTTTGGATTTTCCATTCATTTCATCTCAGTGACCATAGTCAACACAACAAATACAGAGACTGCAATAAAAAAACCTGGCAGGGGTTGCAGTCCTTCCCTACTGTAGCCAAAATAAAACCAATATAATTTTTGCTATACAGACAATTTGGGGGAGATTTGCTAAAACAGGAGCACTCAGAATCTGGTGCATCTGTGCATGATAAGCCAAGCAGCTTCTTGTTCAATTAAAGTGATATTAAAGACCATGTTTTTTTTTTTTTTTTTTTTTTTTTTTAAATAAAAAAACATGAGCACACAGAACAGCTCCTAACCTCCCCTTCTCGGGTCCCCTGCTGGCGTTTCTGGCCCTTCGCCCCTGCCAAGTGCCCCCAGAGCAAGCACCTTGCTATTTGGGCACCCAAGCAGGCTCGCTTCCGAGTCGCGGCTCTGCATGTCCATTCACACACAGAGCTATGGCTTGGCCCCCTCCACCTCTCTTCTTATTGGCTCAGTGGCTGTGAGTGACAGCAGTGAGAGTCCCCAGAGAGTCTAGGCTCTTGTGCACATTGCTGGATCATGATGGGACTTGGATACAGTGCCTTGAAAAAGTAGTCATACCCCTTGAAGTTTTCCACATTTTGTCATGTTACAACCAAAAACGTAAATCTATTTTATTGGGATTTTATGTGATGAACCAACACAAATTGGCACATGTGAAATTAAAGGTGAAACATGTAACCCTCGCACCCTGGATACAACAAAATAAATCCATCTAGAGCAGCTCCTCGTACAACCAAAGGTCAAAAATATTGAAGTGAAAATTAATAGTTAATTTCATATGCGTGTGTGTATATATGTGTGCGTGTATGTATATGTATATGTCACAGGTGGAACACAGTTTGGCGTTCCGGCTCCATTTTATGTGATTTTTTTTTATTTTATTTTTATTTTTTTACTGGAATGATTTTTTTATGAATAAATGGCTATAAGTTAGGCTATGGGGATTTTTTTTTTTTTTTTATATGAATCCCGTCTGGTTACATCAATGGTGAAAGGCGTCTGCATTGGTGGATACATCTTGATGTACCTTTCTGCTTAACTGACACCTGTCATGGGTGTCTGATCAATCTGCTGAGTAGGATGTTAGCCTAAAACTGGTGGAAGTTGACACTTTCCATTTCCTGCCACTGAATTTATTTATTCACTGTGCACTTGATTGAAGAATCGCCGGTGGTGATTTATGGACTTGAAAATCTGCATTTATATCTGAACATTATTTGATTGCATTATTATTATTTTTTGTTTTTTAGTGTGTATGTGTATATATGTGTGTGTGTGTGTGTGTGTGTGTGTGTGTGTGTGTGTGTGTGTGTGTGTGTGTGTGTATATATATATATATATATATATATATATATATATATATATATATATATATATATATATATATATATATATATATATATATATATATATATATATATACACATACATACATACATTTTGAGCACGGTATGAAATTAACTATTCATTTTCACTACAAAGTGGCACATAATTGTGAAGTGGAAGGAAAATGGTAAATGGTTTTCAATTTTTTTTACAACTATCTGAAAAGTGTGACGTGCATTTGTATTTAGCCCTCCTGAGTCAAAACTTTTGTAGAACCACCTTTTTGCTGCAATTACAGCTGCGAGTCTTTTTGGGGAAGTCTCTACCAGCTTTGCACATCTAGAGTGAAATTTTGCCCATTCTTCTTTGCAAAATGGCTCTGTCAGATTGGATGGAGGGTATCTGTGAACAACAATTTTCAAGTCCACAGATTCTCAACTGGATTTAGGTCTGTACTATGACCTAAACCAGGGCTCAAAATTTCAAGTCCTGAGCTACTAGCCAGGCCTTAAGGGTTACTCGCCACCAGTTGCCCCGCCCAACCCCTACCCTGCCCCGCCCCTAAACCCGCCCTCATAAATTATCTCATTAAATGACACCTTTAATGTTTTATGCAATTAAGTTATAAAAATATTAACAACCTTTATGTTAATGCAGCCTGTGTCCCCCCCCATGTGCAGCCTGTGTCCCCCCCCCATGTGCAGCCTGTGTCCCCCCCCATGTGCAGCCTGTGTCCCCCCCCATGTGCAGCCTGTGTCCCCCCCATGTGCAGCCTGTGTCCCCCCCCCATGTGCAGCCTGTGTCCCCCCCCCCCATGTGCAGCCTGTGTCCCCCCCCATATGCAGCCTGTGTCCCCCCATGTGCAGCCAGTGTCCCCCCCCCCATGTGCAGCCAGTGTCCCCCCCCATGTGCAGCCAGTGTCCCCCCCCATGTGCAGCCAGTGTCCCCCCCCCATGTGCAGCCAGTGTCCCCCCCCCATGTGCAGCCAGTGTCCCCCCCCCATGTGCAGCCAGTGTCCCCCCCCCCCCCCTCATGTGCAGCCAGTGTCCCCCCCCCATGTGCAGCCAGTGTCCCCCCCCCCCCCCCCCATGTGCAGCCAGTGTCCCCCCCCCATGTGCAGCCAGTGCCCCCCCCCCCATGTGCAGCCAGTGTCCCCCCCCCCCAGCCAGTGTCCCCCCCCCCCCCCCCCCCCCTGTGCAGCCAGTGTCCCCCCCCATTTGCAGCCAGTGTCCCCCCCCCCATTTGCAGCCAGTGTCCCCCCCCATTTGCAGCCAGTGTCCCCCCCCATTTGCAGCCAGTGTCCCCCCCCCCATTTGCAGCCAGTGTCCCCCCCCCCCCCATTTGCAGCCCCCCCCCCCCCCCCCCATTTGCAGCCAGTGTCCCCCCCCCCCATTTGCAGCCAGTGTGTCCCCCCCCCATTTGCAGCCAGTGTCGTGTCCCCCCCCATTTGCAGCCAGTGTCCCCCCCCCCATTTGCAGCCAGTGTCCCCCCCCCCCCATTTGCAGCCAGTGTCCTCCCCCCCCATTTGCAGCCAGTGTCCTCCCCCCCCCCCCCATTTGCAGCCAGTGTCCTCCCCCCCCCCATTTGCAGCCAGTGTCCTCCCCCCCCCCCATTTGCAGCCAGTGTCCCCCCCCCCCCATTTGCAGCCAGTGTCCCCCCCCCCATTTGCAGCCAGTGTCCCCCCCCCATTTGCAGCCAGTGTCCCCCCCCCATTTGCAGCCAGTGTCCCCCCCCCCATTTGCAGCCAGTGTCCCCCCCCCATGTGCAGCCAGTGTCCCCCCCCCATGTGCAGCCTGTGTCCCCCCCCATGTGCAGCCAGTGTCCCCCCCCCATGTGCAGCCAGTGTCCCCCCCCCCCATGTGCAGCCAGTGTCCCCCCCCATGTGCAGCCAGTGTCCCCCCCCCATGTGCAGCCAGTGTCCCCCCCCCATGTGCAGCCAGTGTCCCCCCCCCATGTGCAGCCAGTGTCCCCCCCCATGTGCAGCCAGTGTCCCCCCCCCATGTGCAGCCAGTGTCCCCCCCCCATGTGCAGCCAGTGTCCCCCCCCCCCAGCCAGTGCCCCCCCCCCCATGTGCAGCCAGTGTCCCCCCCCCCCCATGTGCAGCCAGTGTCCCCCCCCATGTGCAGCCAGTGTCCCCCCCCATGTGCAGCCAGTGTCCCCCCCCCCATGTGCAGCCAGTGTCCCCCCCCCATTTGCAGCCAGTGTCCCCCCCCATTTGCAGCCAGTGTCCCCCCCCATTTGCAGCCAGTGTCCCCCCCCATTTGCAGCCAGTGTCCCCCCCCATTTGCAGCCAGTGTCCCCCCCCCATTTGCAGCCAGTGTCCCCCCCCCCATTTGCAGCCAGTGTCCCCCCCCCATTTGCAGCCAGTGTCGTGTCCCCCCCCATTTGCAGCCAGTGTCCTCCCCCCCCATTTGCAGCCAGTGTCCCCCCCCCCCCCCCATTTGCAGCCAGTGTCCTCCCCCCCCCATTTGCAGCCAGTGTCCCCCCCCCCATTTGCAGCCAGTGTCTCCCCCCCATTTGCAGCCTGTGTCCCCCATGTGCTGCCTACCTGTGGAGGAGAAGAGAGGAGAGCTGCCACTGGTAGATCACAGCAGGGAACATTCAGACTTTTGTTTCATAAGCTGTGAGTGTTCCCCCGTGGCGCGCCGTCACATAAGCCCCTCCCCTTGTCCGGGGAAGTTTGATACATGTCACCCGTCCTAGGATTGGACGGGTGATCTGTCTATCAAAGTCCCGGAAAAGGGGAGGAGCTTATGTGACGGCGCACGGCGGGGGAACACTCACAGCTTATGAAACAAAAGTCTGAATGTTCCCTGCTGTGATCTACCAGTGGCGGCTCTCCTCTCTTCTCCTCGCCAGCCCTCAAAAATCACTCGCAAAATGCGAGTGTGCGAGTGTAATTTTTGAGGGCTGACCTAAACCATTCCACTGTAGCTCCGGCTGTATGTCTAGGGAAGTTGTCCTGCTGAAAGGTGAACCTCCATCCCAGTCTCAAGTCTTGCCCTGTATTTATCTCAATCCATCTTCCTATCAACTCTTACCAGCTTCCCTGTCCCTGCTGAAGAAAAGTATGGTGTGTTCAGGGTGATGTGCAGTGTTAGTTTTCTGCTACACATAGCGTTTTTGCTTTTAGGCCAAAATGTTAAATTTTGGTCACATCTGACCAGAGCACCTTCTTGCACGTTTCACACATGGCTTCTCGCAAACTGAAAATGTGACTTCTCATGGCTTTCTTTCAACAATGGCTTTCTTCTTGCCACTCTTCCATAAAACAAGATTTGTGGAGTGCACGCCTAATAGTTGTTCTGTGGACAGATTCTCCCACCTGAGCTGTGGATCTCTGCAGCTCCTCCAGAGTTACCATTGGCCTCTTGGCTGCTTCTCTGATTTAGGCCCCTTTCACACTTATACGACTTGTCCCACGATTTGGGACTGCAAAGTAGCATGACAAGTCGTTCCCCATGATTTCCAATGACAGACATTCATATTAGTACGACTTCAAGTCGTTACGGCTTCAAAGTAGTCCCTGCACTACTTTGGTCCGATTTTGATGCCACTTAAGCCGGTTTCACACTGGGGCGGTGGGGGCGGCGGCGGTAAAGCAGCGCTATATTTAGCGCTGCTTTACCGTCGTTTTAGCCGTGGTATTCGGCCGCTAGCGGTTTTGGTTTTAACCCCCGCTAGCGGCCGAAAAAGGATTAAACCCCCCCCCCCCGCGCAAAGTGCCGCTGCAACGGCGCTTTGCCGGCGGTATTACCGCGGTATCCCTGCGGTGTCCCATTGATTTCAATGGGTAGGAGCGGTGAATACACCGCTCCTTCACTGCTCCAAATATGCTGCTAGCAGGACTTTTTTTACCGTCCTGCTAGCGCACCGCTCCAGTGTGAAAGCCCGCCGGCTTTCACACTGTAGTTTAAAGGACCCACTTTTTTCAGGAGCTATACAGGCGCTATTTTTAGCGCTGTAGCTCCTGAAAAACGCTTCAGTGTGAAAGGGGCCTTGCACAGGCATTCCTTAAAATCGCGGCAAAATCGTGCAACTTTGAAGTCGCACAAGTGTGAAAGGGGCCTTAATGCTCTCCTTGGCCTATCAGTTTAGGTGGACGGCCATGTTTTGGTGGGTTTGCAGTTGAGCCATACTCATTTTTTTTGGATGATGGATTGAACAGTGCTCTATGAGATGTTCTAAACTTGGGATATTATGTTATAACCTAACCCTGCTTTAAACGTCTCCACAACCTTATCCCTGACCTGTCTGGTGTGTTCCTTGGCCTTCATGATGCTGTTTGCTTACTAAGGTTTTCTAACTAAACCTCTGAGGGATTCACAGAACAGCGGCATTTATACAAAGATGAAATTACACACAGGTGGACTGTATTTACTAATTAGGTGACTTCTGAAGACAATTGGTTCCTCTAGATTCTAGTTAGGATTATCAGTAAAGGGGGCTGAATAAAAATGCACGCCACACTATAAAGATATATTTATTTGTAAAAAAAATTGAAAACCATTTATCATTTGCTTCCACTTCACAAATTTGTGCCACTTTGTGTTGGTCTATCACATTAAAATCCTAATAAAATACATTTACGTTTTTGGTTGTAACATGACACAATGTATAATGCATTTAGGTAAAAAAATCTTCCTTTAGAAACCACTTTAAGCTTTTACAATAGAACCTGGAAGCTGATGGTTTCTATGCAGAGCTGAATCAGATTTTGCACCCTCCAGTTTTGGTAAATATCCCTCATTTAGGACAAGGTGAACATGGGCTTCTGAAGACCTCCATAGCTCCAGCTATTATGGCTGGGGATGATCACAGCCTGAACAGGACTGAGGCATAGGGAGTAGAGATTATCAAACTCTAATGCCGCGTACACACGATCGGAATTCTCGTCGAAAAAAAGCTCTGATGGTTTTCTCGTCGGAATTCCGACGGAGTTTCGCTCAAACTGTCTTGCCTACACACGGTCACACCAAATTCCGACGGTCAATAACACCACGACATACAACACGTTCGGCACTATAAAAGGGAAGTTTAATGCTTCTGAGCACGCGTCAAATTGTTTCCGAGCATGCGTTGGAATTTTGCGTGTCGGAATTGCATACGCACGATTGAAAAATCTGATAGAACAGGCTCTCAATCCAAAGTCCGTCGGAAATGCCGACAGAAAAAGACCGATGGGCATACACATGGTCGGAAAATCCGATGAAAAGCTCCCATCGGACTGTTTCCATCGGAAATTCCGACCGTGTGTATGCGGCATTAAGGAGCATATTGGAAGACTAGGCTTTGCTAAACATTGCCAGGGGTAGGCAGGGTACTGGTTCTCAGAAGCTTGTGTATTTCTAGCCAAACATGCACACAATCGCGACCCGGTCGGGAGCTCCGTGACCCCGGCCGCAGGACCAGCGGACCCGATCGCCGCTGGTGTCCTGCGATCGGGTCACAGAGCTGAAGAACGGGGAGAGGTCTGTGTAAACAAACCTCTCCCCGCGCTTCCTACTCTGCCTGTCATTGATCGGCTGTTCCCTGTCATCGGGAAAGCCGATCAATGACGTCAGACGTCAGCCCCACCCCCTAATGTAAAAAAACACACACACGTCACAGCCCATAACCCCTCCCTCCCCCTAGTGGTTAACTCTTTCACTGCATGTGTTATTTATACAGGAATCAATGCATTTAAATAGCATTGATTGCTGTATAAATGACAATGGTCCCAAAAATGTGTCAAAAATGTCCGATGTGTCCGCCATAATGTCGCAGTTACAATAAAAATCGCTGATCGCCGCCATTACTAAAAAAAAAATATTAATAAAAATGCTATAAAACTATCCCCTATTTTGTAAACGCTATAACTTTTGCGCAAACCAATCAATAATCGCTAATTGCGATTTTTTTTTTTTTTTATTTATTTATTTTTTTTTTTACCAAAAATATGTAGAATACGTATCGGCCTAAACTGAGGAAAAAAAATGTTTTTTTATATATTTTATGGGGATATTTATTATAGCAAAAAGCAAAAAATATTGAATTTTTTTTTCAAAATTGTTGCTCTATTTTTGTTTCTAGCGCAAAAAATAAAAACCGCAGGGGGATCAAATACCACCAAAAGAAATCTCTATTTGTGGGGAAAAAAGGACGCCAATTTTGTTTGGGAGCCACGTCGCTTAACCGCGCAATTGTCAGTTAAAGCGACGCAGTGCCGAATCGCAAAAAGGGGCCTGGTCCTTTGGCTGCCAATTGGTCCGGGGCTGAAGTGGTTAATGAGAAGCCACTTAACAGTACTGTTTTCATTCTTTCTATGTTTGAGAAGATTGCAGTCTGCAAATGTAAAACTGGGACACAGGACCCCTCCATTGCTTTAAGTTGATGACTCATTAGTGGTGGGAGTCGCACTGCCAAACGTTATCTTCTCTAACAATACGGGAAGCACCTGTCTTGGAAAGAGCCGTGGGCTGTGCCAAGAAAGGAGGCCTGTATTTGTGGTATATGAATTGTTCTAATCCCAGAGGCGATCGTTGTAGGTACATTGGGTTTAACAAGCAGAGCTTCCTTCCAACTGCCTTACAGTACCAAGGCTTTTCCTGCTGTCTCCCTGTAGTCTTTAATCTTCATCTCCTTCCCTCTTATTTTGATGCACACCCCATGATGGCCGCAGACCACGTTTACAAAGTCATGATTTACATTCCTGAAAGCCGCAAGCGTTTTCTGTAAAATATGAGAGACTGCAGTAGAATGGTGGCGACATATAAACACAGGCTCTGTGATTTTCTTATTGCTGCTTCTTGTTTTAATCTTGGCATAAACTTGTATGTAAATCCTAAATATCAATGTTCCTTCCGTTTCGTCATATTTTTTTTTTGAAGATTCCCAGTAACTTGGTTTTATATGTAATTGAATGGTAATTTCAACCAAAGATGATTTTTTTTAGTTCTGGATAGACGCTGGTGGGCAGAATCACCAATGGCTTCTTTTACAATTTGGATAAGTTCCTGTTGCTCCCCCAGCAACTAGATAAATACTGTACATGGAGACTCTTGAAAATGACAGTGGAAGTAAATGAAACCAGCATTAGGGTGCAGATATCTAACTACCCTGTGTGTGCGCTAAACCAGAAATATCAGTTTAAGGTTCCTTAGGGAATGATAGTCATCCAAGATGCATATTGCCATTATTCTCTATGGCTGGGCCATCACTTGCACGGCTTGTCACTGAGCCATTGCAACTCTGACCAGTGTAGCCACAGTCAGGCCCTGGGTAGATGTTACGGAACCAACTGGCACAGGGGCTTTTGGAGGGAAATATGGGCTAGCCTTCTACCCATTGATTATAGACTGGAGAGAACGCCCTAAAATTTCAGATGTCCTCCAATCTCCACTCCGCTGCACTACCAAACTGTGGATTCTCCTGAAGCAATCCCGGGCTGCCTAAGCCATAGTCTTCTATGGATTTGCTGTCCTCTGGCCACAAACACACTTGGGTGGCATACCATTGCTGCACCCGATACCCATCATCAGTTCTGTTTGGACCACCCTATCCAGCTCCATCAACTATTCCTCCCAAGGATGCTCTCCTAGGAACGGTATACGCAAGTCCACCTGCAGCCAGTAGCGATCCATGAGCATAAGGAGGACCTTTCCATAAGTGTTGCTCCACTTGAAGAGCCTCCGGGCGGATCGCGTCACGCAATTCCAGCAAGTCCCAGGCAGAACCAGGTTGTCTGTAGTGGGCAAAGATTTCTTGCGTTAGCCACTGGACCTTCTACTTCCATGGCTGCCGACTCCTGGAACACTTCACACTAATCTCGTTGGATGGTCCCGGACAGTCAAAGGGCTTTCGGACCTGGCTCTCTTTCATGCTCTGACTAGGAGAAGCAGACAAAATCCCCAGTCTCCTCCATGGGCCATAATTGGTGGGTAGAAGGCTAGCCCCTTGTCCCATCTAAAAGCCCCTGTCCCAGTTTATTCTGTCACCGTAAAAATCTGCATTTTTATATTTCACAATTTGATGACAACAAAGCAGGAGGTTGAGATTTGGGTTGTGCTTTAAAAATAGTTGGCCTTTAAGGAAAAAACACTAGGTGAGAATGTAAAGTTGTCATTCTGTTTAATAGAGCTAACTTGTGTAGAAATATTTACATCTAATTATATGTAGAAGCGTGAAGTAGATTTCTGACAAGTCTGCTAAAGAAAAACATGGAGGTAGCTTAAAACAGCCAATTATATTTAGTTTTATAGTGCAGGATAGAAAATGTTTTGAGGACTTATTTAAAGTGATCCTGTGACCGGACTGTTCATTTCAAAATCTTCCAATAAGATAACTTGTGCATTAAACATAATGTGTGTTGTTTACAGTTGTGCTCATAAGTTTACATACCCTGGCAGAATTTATGATTTCTTGGCCATTTTTCAGAGAATATGAATAGCACAAAAACTTCTCTTTCACTCATGGTTAGTGTTCGGCTGAAGCCAATTATTATCAATCAACTGTATTTTTTTTATTCTTTTTAAATCATAATGGCAACAGAAACTACACAAATGACCCTGATCAAAAGTTGACATACCCCAGTTCTTAGTACCATATATTGCCCCCTTTAATGTCAATGACAACTTGAAGTCTTTTGTGGTATTTGTGGATGAGGCTCTTTATCTTTTCAGATGGTAAAGCTGCCCATTCCTCTTGGCAAAAAGCCTTCAGTTCCTGTAAATTCTCGGGCAGTCTTGCATGAACTGCATGTTTTGAGATCTCCCCAGAGTGGCTCAATGATATTGAGGTCAGGAGACTGCGATGGCCACTCCAGAACCTTCGCTTTATTCTGCTGTAGCCAATGACAGGTCGACTTGGCCTTTTGTGTTTTGGATCATTGTCATAAATCATTATGATCTAAAAAGAGTAAACACAGTTAATTGATAATAAATGGCTTCAGCCAAACACTAACCATGAGTGAAAAAACTTTTTGTGTTTTTTATTCATATTCTCTGAAAAATAGCCAAGAAATCATAAATTCTGCCAGGGTATGTAAACTTATGAGCACAACTGTAAATGTAAAAGCCTTCCTTGTGTAGACTGTTGCTGGGTGCCGCCATCTTGGATGTGATGTCGGCAACCCTAGTAGACTCAGAGCTTTAGCTTAAGTGACACTAGTATCCTCCTTCTCTCCTCTCCTTAGCAGTTACCTAAAAGTTTATGAAGGAAGGGGCAGAGGACATGGGCCTCAAAGACATCAAATAGACACTTCCAGAAGAAGAAGAGGAGGAGGGAGGGGGCTGTGCTAGGGAATTGACTCCCCTGAAATAGTCAAATTTTTCAGCATTTTAAGACACATAGCAAGTGAATAAAAATGATGGGCTTGTTTACATGGTGGATCGCTCTTCAGAGGGCATTTAAAGGGCAGTCACCTGACAGTTTTAACCGCTATAAGCCTGCAGCACTATGCCACAATGGTATACATTGCACGCAGTTGCAGCTCATCATCACCACCCATTTGAATGGGTTGCATTAGGTGGGCAGTGGTGAGTGACAGGATTTAATTCATGTCACAGCTGCAAAGCATCCTGGCAGCGGCACGCAAACACCTCTGTATTTGCCATGTTAGGGGAAACGGTTGGGGATAGTAAAAACATAACTCAATGGAGTGTTTTTACTGTCCCCCCCAACTTCAACTGTAATTGAGCCCTAATGGTAAGGAAAATCACTGTTAGGCCCCATGCACACGAGACGCTGTTAAACGCGCGTTCAGAGGCAGTTGGACACTTTTTTCAACTGCACCTGAACGCATGCAATGTTATCCTATGTGTCCGTGTACACAGTCTCGGTTTTTCCCCGCTTTTATGCAGTTGCGTTTTAACCTCGTTTTTCCAGAAGCAAAAAATGGGTTCAGACACTTTGCTTTTCCACGTTTCAGACACAAAATGCATTTTAGCCGCGTTTGCGTTTATAAGCCTTTTTAAAGGAACCCAATTTTTTGGGCCATAAAACTCAGAAATATGATGGTAAACCATAAAAAAAATACAAAAAAAATTGTTTTAAAATGTCGTAATTACTTTAGATAGTTCATAGAGCATATATAATCACTGATGCAATGCCATTAAAAACTCTAGTTTTTTAGGTGGCTTAGACAATGAGGAATGCCTCCTTCTTTGCCCCAACCCTTCATCCAATTTCTAATCTAATCAGTGACTCCACCTAGTCTGACCAAAGCATAGCAATGTCTTATTTTCACAAAGAAAAACCTGCATACCAATGTCTAGTCAGCCCCAACCCCCCACCATGTTTGTGAAATATCCAACGGACATTCGCTGTGCCATCAACGGATGGGTCCAATATCGACAAGCTCTGACTCTGGACCTCTCACGCAATTTGCGACGCCTTTGCTGCCTCATCAAGAGCAACATCAGGAGCATTTCCTGACATATATTCAATATGGGATCCATTTCCAAAAAAAAAAAAAACACAGAAAGAGGCAAATGCAAGTGTACAACTGCTCTCTCTGCTGCTGCTGCTCACTCTGATCAAAATGGCAGAAATAGTTAATACATGCTTTCTGAGCTTGGGGAGGGTCTATATGATGTTATCTTTACAAACGCTTATAGACGCAAACGCAGTAAAACGTGGCAAAACGCGTGTTTTTAAACGCAGGTCTCTGCTTTTTAAAACATGCGTTCAGCAGAGTTTGCATCTGCATCTCGTGTGCATGGGGCCTAAGTAAGCATAGTAGCATACTTGATTTTTCATTGCTTTACCATCAATTTAACCGATTCCCGACCACCTCATGCACATATACGTGTGCAGAATGGCACGGGCAGGCAAAATCCCATACCTGTACGGGATCCTTTAAATGCCTGCCCGTGGGTCGCTTACGCGCCGCCAGCGGCGCGCTCGCGACCCGGTCGGGAGCTCCGTGACCCCGGCCGCGGGACCAGCGGACCCGATCGCCGCTGGTGTCCCGCGATCGGGTCACGGAGCTGAAGAACGGGGAGAGGTATGTGTAAACAAACCCCTCCCCGCGCTTCCTACTCTGCCTGTCATTGATTGGCTGTTCCCAGTCATCGGGAAAGCCGATCAATGACGTCAGACGTCAGCCCCGCCCCCTAATGTAAAAAAAACACACACGTCACAGCCCATAACCCCTCCCCTCCCCCTAGTGGTTAACCCCTTCACTACAACTGTCATTTTATACAGGAATCAATGCATTTAAATAGCATTGATTGCTGTATAAATGACAATGGTCCCAAAAATGTGTCAAAAAATGTCCGATGTGTCCGCCATAATGTCGCAGTCACAATAAAAATCGCTGAATCGCTAAAAATGCTATAAAACTATCCCCTATTTTGTAAACGCTATAACTTTTGCGCAAACTAATCAATAATCGCTAATTGCAATTTTTTTTACCAAAAATATGTAGAAGACTACGTATCGGCCGAAACTGAGGAAAAAAAAATGTTGTTTTATATATTTTTTGGGGGATATTTTATTATAGCAAAAAGCAAAAAATATTGATTTTTTTTTCAAAATTGTCGCTCCTATTTTTGTTTATAGTGCAAAAAATAAAAACCGCAGGGGCGATCAAATACCACCAAAAGAAAGCTCTATTTGTGGGAAAAAAAGGACGCCAATTTTGTTTTGGAGCCACGTCGCACGACCGCGCAATTTTCAGTTAAAGCAACGCAGTGCCGAATCGCAAAAAGGGGCCTGGTCCTTTGGCTGCCAGTTGGTCCGGGGCTGAAGTGGTTAATGAAAGGGTCTCTTTAATAATGCGATGGAATAATTGCAGAAGCCAATGACATTCAATGAAAATACAATTAGTTGTAAATTATAAAAAATGGTTGGCTTCTATTGGTTGTTACAGTTTGCATGTTATAGTTTATAATACCTTGTTTAGTAAGTTTGCAAGTTTGCCTTGCCATCCCGGGGGTTTAAATTGGAACCACTGATTTATTTTAGACGTTTAATTAAAGGGATCTCCCTAGGAGTGTTCAGCTATGCTGTTTGCCCAGGCGTGAGCGGGTCCTGTAGTCTCTGGAATGGGATCAGAATAGACATTGCTGTTTATTCAGGGAAGGAAAACACGTACATGTCTATTCTGGA
This sequence comes from Lithobates sylvaticus, assembly GCA_028564925.1. NCBI lineage: Eukaryota > Metazoa > Chordata > Amphibia > Anura > Ranidae > Lithobates > Lithobates sylvaticus. The sequence goes on from CM053026.1 coordinate 110,739,094, forward strand.
CTGACAGTCTGCAGACACGGTGTGACCCGGCCCTTCTGGAAGATAAAATGAGTTTTTATGAGCCTGTACAGTGTGTTAAAAGTAAAAACAGATATGAATCGCCAGTTTAAAGATCATCAGATAGCCTGCTGAAAACCAAAACCAATGCTCACCTCTGCGAACTTCACCAGGGTCCAAGAGTAATAAAAAAAAATGTTCAGTATTTGTAAAAACATTCCTCGGGCATCAAATTTTTATTTTATTTTGCCTTTTTGTTTCCAAAATCACTATCCTAGCATGTCTATTCCTTTTTATAATGAGTTAATTCATGGCCACAAATGGCAGGTGGTGTGTGTCAGGACAAGCCTGATCATTGGAAGAAAGCAGGCTAAGTTCCCAGCACAGCTAGAGAACTGACTATGCTGTGCTGTGCTGATTAGTGTGGTCAGTTTTTAAAAGGAAAGCAGAGGAACTTTCAGCAACACTAGGGATTCCACACAAATCAAACAATACAAAGGGAACAGGAGACACCTGGTACAGCAGCCACATATCAGGAATATTAAATGTCGGGTTTACATCTTTAATAAAACTAATTCTAAATATTTTCCATGACCACTCTTTTGAAGAGAATAGTAGCCAAATCAGGAATGTAATGTATGGAAAGCTGCTGTAAAATGTATTTTAAAGCATATAGAAATACATTTTGTGAACAAATGGAAAAAAAAAATATATTTTAGTATAACTATAAATTATATAAAATGTATTGTTTTTAATTCATATAGCATATTAGTATGAGACAAGTGAGTACAATTACAAACGATATCATCTTTTTGACTTTTTTTTTTATTCTACAAAATTTAATTTCAATGCTAGCATGATTGTTTTTTTTTTTTTTTATGTACTTGAAAAATTATAATCTTATTATGTAGTTATTTTTTATAAACGGAATGATTACATGTTAATGCATTATAAGATGTCAACACTTTCTTCGTAAGTCATTGGACCAACCTATTTAGTAGTAATTGAACTCAGCTTCTGATGCCTATTGGCTCGTCTCGGGACACAGTGAGCGCTGTTAAACCAAAGGGTCTGGATTTAAGCAAAGCCACTGATTGGCTGGCTGTATCTGAATTTCAATCAATTTTAGTAGCTACATGACACCCCCTCCACACCAACCTATGGTGAGAGCCCCAAGCTGCAGATAGGTGGGTATTGGAGAAGATTTATTAGCAGTTTAGATTTTAGGACAGCAGCAAAAGGGGAGGGGTATAAAATGGATTAGAAAGAACAGGACGTAAGTAGAAATAGTCAAGGATTAGATGAAATCTCTACCCTTGACAGTTCTCACCAGAACAGCTATACACATTGGAAAATTTTAGTGACAACTATAAGGCTGCTTTCACACTGGGGCGGGGCGGCGACGGTAAAGCAGCGCTATATTTAGTGCTGCTTTACCATCGTTTTACCCGCGGTATGCGGCCGCTAGCGGGGTGGTTTTAACCCCTGCTAGCGGCCGAAAAAAGGGTTAAAAACCTCCGCAAAGCGCCGCTGCAGCGGCGCTTTGCGGGCGGTATCCCCGCGGTCTCCCATTGATTTCAATGGGTAGGAGCGGTGAATACACTGCTCCTTCACCGCTCCAAATCTGCTGCTAGCAGGACTTTTTTTACCGTCCTGCTAGCGCACCGCTCCAGTGTGAAAGCCCTCAGGGCTTTCACACTGGAGACACAGCAACAGCTGTTTCGGGTCGGTTTGCAGGCGCTATTTTTAGCGCAATAGCGCCTGCAAACCGTCCCAGTGTGAAAGCAGCCTAAAATGTTGAATTTTCCAATCGCTTTCTCTCCCATTGGCAATGGTCTTCAGGAAAGAGAGAGGTTATCTGTCCCCAGTGGGGACACGGCACTAGAAACGTTTTGGCTGTATTTATTTTAGGTAAATATGAAATCTGCATGGGAACCCTCTTATAATTCCTAGTTGGTTGCAGGGTTGCCAACTGCCAGTAAATTTACTGACCGTTTGTAAAAATCAGTGATCTTTTTACAACTGCCAGTAAATATCAGGGGCTGATAATTTATTGCTGTGTAGACTTTTCAAGTGTAAATCAAGCAGAGTACTTTGTTATAGGTATTGTCAGTGTTTCCATATCATGTTTATACTGTTCAAATATTCACTGTTAGTTTTTAAAGAGGAAGTAAACCCTGATGGGTTTTACTTCCTCTGTTTCCCTGCAAAGGTAAAACATAATGGGCTGCTATGCATCGCATAGTAGCCCATTATGTGTCACTTACCTGACACAGGAGCCAGCGATGTCACCGCTGTCCCCTCTTCCATGGAGCATCCATCTTCTTCTGTATCGTGGCTCCGGCGCTGTGACTGGCCGGAGCCGCGATGACGTCACTCCCGCGCATGCGCACGGGAGCCGCCAATAACGCCATATCGCTGTTAGCAGCGGCAAGCTCAGTGCGCCTGCGCGCCGCTGTCTACGGCACATGCACCGTAGACAGCGGTGCCTGTCTTTTTGCAAATATCTCCTAAACCGTGTAGGTTTAGGAGATATTTCTCGGACCTACAGGTAAGCCTTAATCTAGACTTACCTGTAGGTCAAAGTGGTCTTAATGGGAGTTCTGTAATTTCTCAGGCTGTCAGCAAAAAAATGTGCCCGCCAGTAAATTTTCTATGTTTTGTCAGTAAAAAATGCTGCGGGAGGTTGGCAACCCTGGTTGGTTATGTTTTGTAATTAGCTGACATGTGGGCATTGATCAGACTGCTTCATACATCCTCAGCTCCTGATATGAATGCTGTGTTTTCTTGCAGGTCGCCTGTTGCTGCGGCTCTGCAGCCTGTGCACTATGCTGCACTTGCTGCCCGGGGATCAAACAGTCTACAAGCACTCGCATCATGTACGCCTTGTTATTCTTCCTCGTCACTGTCGTCTGTGCTGTGATGATGTCGCCATCCGTGGCTAAATTACTGGAAGAGCACGTGAGTAATATGCTTGTTTCTGTATCTTAACCTGGCGATTTAAACATAAAGAATGACAACCATAGATTCCACCATTACCACTAAACCGCATGTTTAGACATCTGCATGTATATTTGCTTAAAGTAAACCTGTCACTAAGTATATTTGGGTAACAGGTTCACTTGGTAGCCCACTTACATACATAGTTACATTGTAGGCAAGGTTGAAAAAAGACACATCAAGTCCAACCTATGTGTGTGATTTTATGTCAGTATTACATTGTATATCCCTGTATGTTGTGGTCGTTCAGGTGCTTATCTAATAGTTTTTTGAAAATTTCGATGCTTCCCGCTTAAACCACCACCTGTGGAAGGGAATTCCACATCCTTACTGCTCTTACAGTAAAGAACCCTCTACGCAGTTTAAGGTTAAACTATTTTTCTTATTTTAGTGAATGGTCGTGTGTCTTATTAAATTTCCGTACGCGGAAAAGTTTTATCCCTATTGTGGGGTCACCAGTAGGGATGAGCCGAACACCCCCGGGTTCGGTTCGAACCAGAACCTTCGAACGGACCGAAAGTTCGCGCGAATTTTCGAACCCTATACGTTATAATGGACGCGAACGTTCGAAATCAAAAGTGCTAATTACAACGGCCAATATGCATGTTAATGTCATAAAACAGGTTTGGGGACCCGGGTCCTGCCCCAGGGGACATATATCAATGCAAAAAGAACTTTTAAAAACTAACGTTTTTTCGGGAGCAGTCATTTTAATGATGCATAAAGTGAAAAAAAAAAAGTGACATTTTCCTTTAAATATGGTACCTGGGGGGTGTCCAAAGTATGCCTGTGAAGTGGCATGTGTTTCCCGTGTTTAGAACTGTCCTTGCACAAAATGACATTTGTAAAGGAAAAAAAGAAGCCATTTAAAACCACTTGCGGCTTTAGGTTTGATCTTAAGTAGAATCTGAACAGGTACATTATGAAGTGTAGCTCCATCCCAAAAAAATCTATTTTTAAGCTTTTTGGAGAACATAGGGAGGGGTTATCACCCTGTAACATTTGCTGTCTTTGCACATCTGTTCAGAACATGTCACCTCACTTTCCGTCCCAATGACAAATGTTTTTGGAAAAGTGGGGTTTTAATTGAAACAAGGATTGGTGATAAAGCATCAGTAAAGAGGAGATACTTTTTTCCCAAAATAAATCTAACAGGATAGAATTTCCCTTCCTAGGGGTAGATTTCCTCTCACTTCCTGTTTTCTCTTTCCGTTTGCAAGTAGGAGTCGTTTGTAAGTTGGATGTTTGAAAGTAGGGGCCTGCCGTATATACTCTGCAGAAATTTGCCCTATTAGATGTTGGTGTAGCCACGAGACTGGTGGTCACAGGAATGGGCCCTGCTGTGAGTTATTGGATCAAGATTTATAATTGCATGCACCTGTTGAACAGGGCAGAAAAATTGGGCCTTTGGTGGTGGTGGTGGTGGTGGTGGTGGACGGTTTTGCCACAAGACTGTAAGCTCTCACAGTTACTCTTGGTGGGCGCAGGAATGGGCCCTGCTGTGAGTTATTAGATCAAGATTTGTAATTGCAAGCACCTGATGAACAGGGCAGAAAAATTGGGCCTTTGGCGGTGGTGGTGGACGGTGTTGCCACAAGACTGTAGGCCCTCATAGTTACTCTTGGTGGGCGCAGGAATGGGCCCTGCTGTGAACTATTAGATCAAGATTTGTAATTACCCGCCCCTGTTAAACAGGGGCTGAAAAATTGTGCCTTAGGCACTGGTGCTGGTGCCACAACACTGCAACCCCTCACAGAGACTGTACTTGGAGCACAGCAGTCACACGTGTTGCGAAGCATTTTTTTAAAAAATTGTAAGTACACGCCCCTGTTAAACAGGGGCTGAAAAATTGTGCCTTAGGCACTGGTGCTGGTGCCACAACACTGCAACACGGCCCTCACAGAGACTGTACTTGGAGCACAGCAGTCACACGTGTTGCGAAGCATTTTTTTAAAAAATTGTAAGTACACGCCCCTGTTAAACAGGGGCTGAAAAATTGTGCCTTAGGCACTGGTGCTGGTGCCACAACACTGCAACACGGCCCTCACAGAGACTGTACTTGGAGCACAGCAGTCACACGTGTTGCGAAGCATTTTTTTAAAAAATTGTAAGTACACGCCCCTGTTAAACAGGGGCTGAAAAATTGTGCCTTAGGCACTGGTGCTGGTGCCACAACACTGCAACACGGCCCTCACAGAGACTGTACTTGGAGCACAGCAGTCACACGTGTTGCGAAGCATTTTTTTAAAAAATTGTAAGTACACGCCCCTGTTAAACAGGGGCTGAAAAATTGTGCCTTAGGCACTGGTGCTGTGGCATGGATCATTGAGGAGGAGGAAGAGGATAGTCAGTGAACATAAGAGGACAGTCACTCAGCATCAGCATAGGCAGTCTTGAAGGGATGTGACATTAAAAATTATTCGGTTATATCCGCCTCAGGTGCCTGGTAGCTGGTGGTGATCCAAGACTGATTCATTTTGATGAATGTCAGTCGATCAACCGAGGCGGTGGACAGGCGCACCCTATGATCAGTCACAAATCCTCCAGCAGCACTGAATGTGCGTTCGGAAAGAACGCTGGAGGCAGGACAGGCCAGTAGCTCAATTGCATACTGTGCAAGCTCTGGCCAGTGATCCATCCTCAGGACCCAGTAAGCCAGAGGATTTTCGGTGGGAAAGGTGTCCAAGTCTGACCTTGCCCCAAGGTATTCCTGCACCATGTATATCAGACGCTGGCGATGGTTGCTGGAACCGATCATACCTTGGGGCTGCGGACTAAAAAATTGTCTGAACGCATCGGTCAGACGTCCACCTTCCCCACCGCTCCTTCTGCCACTGACCGAAGCCTCAGCAACTCGTCGCCCAGGACCAGGAGTTTGTAGCCTCCCAGTTTCTGGGAACGCGTTGCACAGACCTTTCTGCAAGGCCTCCCTGAGATGTCTCATCCTCTGCTCCCTCTGCGACGGCAAGATAAGGTCCGCAACCTTACCCTTGTACCGCGGATCAAGGAGAGTGGCCAGCCAGTAATGGTCCCTCTCCTTGATCCGAAGAACACGAGGATCCTTCCGCAGGCTTTGCAGGATCAGGGAGGCCATGCAGCGTAGGTTAGCTGAGGCATTCGGTCCGGAGTCTTCTGGGTCACTGAGGATGACATGATCGCCAGCCACCTCCTCCCAGCCACGTACAAGTCCACTGGCTTGTTGGGACTGTACATCATCCCTAAAAGACTGCTGCTGCTGATGCTGAGTGCCAGGCTCCACCTCCATGCTCACACAATCCTCCTCCTCCTCCTCCTCCTCCTCCTCCTCATCCTCTTCCTGTGTGATGGGTGGGACAGAAGGAACACTGTCCGGATAAAGGGGGCCTTGAGAGGCAAGGAAGTCCTCCTCTTCCTGCCTCTGTTCTGCCTCAAGTGCCCTGTCCATTATCCCACGCAGCGTATGCTCCAACAGGTGGACAAGAGGGACAGTGTCACTGATGCATGCACTGTCACTGCTCACCATCCTCGTGGCCTCCTCAAATGGTGAGAGGACAGTGCATGCATCCCTGATCATGCTCCACTGACGTGGGGAAAAAAACCCAAGCTCCCCTGACCCTGTCCTGGTGCCGTAGTCGCAAAGGTACTCATTGATGGCCCTCTGCTGCGTGTGCAGTCGCTGCAGCATGGCCAACGTTGAGTTCCACCTGGTGGGCATGTCAGATATTAGGCGGTTCTTGGGCAGGTTCAGCTCCTTTTGCAGCTCAGTCAGCCGAGCACTGGCATTATAAGATCGGCGGAAATGCACACAGACTTTCCTGGCCTGCCTCAGGACATCCTGTAAGCCTGGGAACCTGCCCAAGAACCGCTGCACCACCAGGTTGAGGACGTGAGCCATGCAGGGCACATGGGTGAGCTGCCCCTGTCGCAGGGCGGAGAGGAGGTTGGTGCCATTGTCAGAAACGACCATTCCTGGCTTAAGCTGACGTGGCGTCAACCACCTCTCGGCCTGCCCCTGCAGAGCTGCCAGAACCTCTGGCCCAGTGTGGCTCCTGTCCCCCAAACACACCAGCGCAAGCACGGCATGGCATCTTTTTGCCTGCGTACTTGCGTAGCCCCTTGTACGCCTACGGAGCACCGCTGGTTCCAAGGACAGAGCACTGGAGGAAGAAGAAGAGGAGGGGGTGGAGGAGAGAGGTGTGTCACAACCAGTAGCAGTAGTCGCGTTTTGGAGGCGTGGTGGCGGAACAACCTCCAACACTACTGCACCTTGTCCTGCATCCCTCCCAGCTGCCAATAGAGTGACCCAATGGGCCGTGAAAGAAAGGTACCGTCCCTGTCCATGCCTGCTGGACCATGAGTCAGCGGTAATATGCACCTTACCGCTGACCGCCCTGTCCAGCGAGGCATGGACATTGCCCTCCACATGCCGGTAGAGAGACGGAATCGCCTTCCGCGAGAAAAAGTGGCGTTTGGGAACCTGCCACTGAGGAACCGCACATTGAACAAACTCACGGAAGGGGGCCGAGTCTACCAACTGAAAAGGCAGCAGTTGAAGTGCTAGCAATTTAGCAAGGCTAGCATTCAACCGCTGGGCATGTGGATGGCTGGGAGTGTACTTCTTTCTACGGTCCAGCAGCTGGGGCAGGGAAATTTGCCTGCTGCATTCGGACGTCGGTGTACTGCAAGTACTTGGTTGTGACACACCGAATTCTACACCTTCAGTCCTCTCAGAGCAGCTTTCAGAGAGGACTGAAGGTGTAGTGGGGATGGAGATCCCAGCTGAGGAGGAGCAAGGAGAGGTCCGCTTAGTTCTTTGGTGTGGGTCTTTTATGTGTGCCTGCCAACGAGCTGCATGGCAGGTCGCCATATGTCTGGTCATGCTTGTCGTGCCCAAGCGGCTGATGTTTTGGCCACGCGAGATACGCTTGAGACAAATATTGCAAATAGCAGTGGTGCGATCTGCTGCACTCGTCTCAAAAAAGGCCCACACCAAAGAACTTTTCTGATAACGTGCAGAGGCAGCGCCCTGCACAGGCGGAGCTCTGCGGTGTTGTACAGTTGCTGTGCTGGCCTCTACCTGGCCTCCAGGGGGCATCCTGCCTCGTTGGACATGTGACGCCGCATCCTCCTCCTCCTCGTCCTCCTCCTCATCCTCTCTCCCTTGAGGCACCCACGTGGAGTCAGTGACCTCATCATCCCCTCCCTCTTCACCACTAGAGCAAACCTGGCAGTAAGCTGCAGCTGGTGGAACTGTACTGCCAGATTCCTCAAGCTGGGTATCGTCATCCGAGCCTTCGAATCGTTGGGCATCCTCCTGGAGCATGTACCCAACACTGTGCTCAAAGAGTTCGGGGGACTCCTCAGGAGGACATGGTGGGTCTAGGAAGGGGTGGCTGATGATGCTCTGTCAGTACCCTGAGCCTGGGTGAGAGAGGATGAGGAGGATGAGGAGGGCTTGGTCATCCATTCTACCAAGCCTTCAGCATGATGCGGCTCCACATGTCCAGCTGCCGAAAACAAAGACGCGCGTGTCCCATGGCCACGTGCTGATGACGATGCACGACCACGTCCACGTCCACGGCCACGTCCACTAGAAACAGAGACTGTCTGCCCTGTGTTCTTGGCTCTGCACGCTCTGCCTCCCCTTGGCGGTCTTCCAGCCATTGTAGTCGGTAGTCCTGTGGGTGCTGCTGAGAAGAAAATATAGGAGCTCTGTGTGATGCCACTAACACACTAGAAGTCCTATAGGTGCTTCTGCAAAGAAAATATAGGAGCTCTGTGTGATGCCACTAACACACTAGAAGTCCTGTGGGTGCTGCTGAGAAGAAAATATAGGAGCTCTGTGTGATGCCACTAACACACTAGAAGTCCTATGGGTGCTTCTGCAAAGAAAATATAGGAGCTCTGTGTGATGCCACTAACACACTAGAAGTCCTATGGGTGCTGCTGAGAAGAATATATAGGAGCTCTGTGTGATGCCACTAACACACTAGAAGTCCTATGGGTGCTTCTGCAAAGAAAATAGAGGAGCTCTGTGTGATGCCACTAACACACTAGAAGTCCTGTGGGTGCTTCTGCAAAGAAAATAGAGGAGCTCTGTGTGATGCCACTAACACACTAGAAGTCCTGTGGGTGCTGCTGAGAAGAATATATAGGAGCTCTGTGTGATGCCACTAACACACTAGAAGTCCTATGGGTGCTTCTGCAAAGAAAATAGAGGAGCTCTGTGTGATGCCACTAACACACTAGAAGTCCTGTGGGTGCTTCTGCAAAGAAAATAGAGGAGCTCTGTGTGATGCCACTAACACACTAGAAGTCCTGTGGGTGCTGCTGAGAAGAATATATAGGAGCTCTGTGTGATGCCACTAACACACTAGAAGTCCTATGGGTGCTTCTGCAAAGAAAATAGAGGAGCTCTGTGTGATGCCACTAACACACTAGAAGTCCTGTGGGTGCTTCTGCAAAGAAAATAGAGGAGCTCTGTGTGATGCCACTAACACACTAGAAGTCCTGTGGGTGCTGCTGAGAAGAATATATAGGAGCTCTGTGTGATGCCACTAACACACTAGAAGTCCTGTGGGTGCTTATGCAAAGAAAATAGAGGAGCTCTGTGTGATGGGACTAACACACTTCAAGTCCTATAGGTGCTTCTGGGAAGAAAATATAGCTCTGTGTGTGTGATGGGACTAACACACTTCAAGTCCTATAGGTGCTTCTGGGAAGAAAATATAGCTCTGTGTGTGTAATGGGACTAACACACTTCAAGTCCTATAGGTGCTTCTGGGAAGAAAATATAGCTCTGTGTGTGTAATGGGACTAACACACTTCAAGTCCTATAAGTGCTTCTGGGAACAAAATATAGGAGCTCTGCCTGCCTGCCACGAACACACTACAAGTCCTATAGGTGCTTCTGGGAAGAAAATATAGCTCTGTGTGTGTAATGGGACTAACACACTTCAAGTCCTATAAGTGCCTCTGGGAACAAAATATAGGAGCTCTGCCTGCCTGCCACGAACACACTACAAGTCCTATAGGTGCTTCTGGTAACAAAATATAGGAGCTCTGCCTGCCTGCCACTAACACACTACAAGTCCTATAGGTGCTTCTGGGAAGAAAATATAGCTCTGTGTGTGTAATGGGACTAACACACTTCAAGTCCTATAAGTGCTTCTGGGAACAAAATATAGGAGCTCTGCCTGCCTGCCACGAACACACTACAAGTCCTATAGGTGCTTCTGGGAAGAAAATATAGCTCTGTGTGTGTAATGGGACTAACACACTTCAAGTCCTATAGGTGCTTCTGGGAACAAAGTATAGCTCTTTGTGTGTAATGGGACTAACACACTTCAAGTCCTATAGGTGCTTCTGGGAAGAAAATATAGCTCTGTGTGTGTAATGGGACTAACACACTTCAAGTCCTATAGGTGCTTCTGGGAAGAAAATATAGCACTGTGTGTGTAATGGGACTAACACACTTTCAAGTCCTATAGGTGCTTCTGGGAAGAAAATATAGCTCTGTGTGTGTGATGGGACTAACACACTTCAAGTCCTATAGGTGCTTCTGGGAACAAAGTATAGCTCTGTGTGTGTAATGGGACTAACACACTTCAAGTCCTATAGGTGCTTCTGGGAAGAAAATATAGCTCTGTGTGTGTAATGGGACTAACACACTTCAAGTCCTATAGGTGCTTCTGGGAAGAAAATATAGCTCTGTGTGTGTGTGTAATGGGACTAACACACTTCAAGTCCTATAGGTGCTTCTGGGAAGAAAATATAGCTCTGTGTGTGTAATGGGACTAACACACTTCAAGTCCTATAGGTGCTTCTGGGAAGAAAATATAGCTCTGTGTGTGTGATGGGACTAACACACTTCAAGTCCTATAGGTGCTTCTGGGAAGAAAATATAGCTCTGTGTGTGTAATGGGACTAACACACTTCAAGTCCTATAGGTGCTTCTGGGAAGAAAATATAGCTCTGTGTGTGTAATGGGACTAACACACTTCAAGTCCTATAGGTGCTTCTGGGAAGAAAATATAGCTCTGTGTGTGTAATGGGACTAACACACTTCAAGTCCTATAGGTGCTTCTGGGAAGAAAATATAGCTCTGTGTGTGTGATGGGACTAACACACTTCAAGTCCTATAGGTGCTTCTGGGAAGAAAATATAGCTCTGTGTGTGTAATGGGACTAACACACTTCAAGTCCTATAGGTGCTTCTGGGAAGAAAATATAGCTCTGTGTGTGTGATGGGACTAACACACTTCAAGTCCTATAGGTGCTTCTGGGAACAAAGTATAGCTCTGTGTGTGTAATGGGACTAACACACTTCAAGTCCTATAGGTGCTTCTGGGAAGAAAATATAGCTCTGTGTGTGTAATGGGACTAACACACTTCAAGTCCTATAGGTGCTTCTGGGAAGAAAATATAGCTCTGTGTGTGTAATGGGACTAACACACTTCAAGTCCTATAGGTGCTTCTGGGAAGAAAATATAGCTCTGTGTGTGTAATGGGACTAACACACTTCAAGTCCTATAGGTGCTTCTGGGAAGAAAATATAGCTCTGTGTGTGTGATGGGACTAACACACTTCAAGTCCTATAGGTGCTTCTGGGAAGAAAATATAGCTCTGTGTGTGTAATGGGACTAACACACTTCAAGTCCTATAGGTGCTTCTGGGAAGAAAATATAGCTCTGTGTGTGTAATGGGACTAACACACTTCAAGTCCTATAGGTGCTTCTGGGAAGAAAATATAGCTCTGTGTGTGTAATGGGACTAACACACTTCAAGTCCTATAGGTGCTTCTGGGAAGAAAATATAGCTCTGTGTGTGTGATGGGACTAACACACTTCAAGTCCTATAGGTGCTTCTGGGAAGAAAATATAGCTCTGTGTGTGTAATGGGACTAACACACTTCAAGTCCTATAGGTGCTTCTGGGAAGAAAATATAGCTCTGTGTGTGTAATGGGACTAACACACTTCAAGTCCTATAGGTGCTTCTGGGAAGAAAATATAGCTCTGTGTGTGTAATGGGACTAACACACTTCAAGTCCTATAGGTGCTTCTGGGAAGAAAATATAGCTCTGTGTGTGTAATGGGACTAACACACTTCAAGTCCTATAGGTGCTTCTGGGAAGAAAATATAGCTCTGTGTGTGTGATGGGACTAACACACTTCAAGTCCTATAGGTGCTTCTGGGAAGAAAATATAGCTCTGTGTGTGTAATGGGACTAACACACTTCAAGTCCTATAGGTGCTTCTGGGAACAAAGTATAGCTCTTTGTGTGTAATGGGACTAACACACTTCAAGTCCTATAGGTGCTTCTGGGAAGAAAATATAGCTCTGTGTGTGTGATGGGACTAACACACTTCAAGTCCTATAGGTGCTTCTGGGAAGAAAATATAGGAGCTCTGCCTGCCTGCCACGAACACACTACAAGTCCTATAGGTGCTTCTGGTAACAAAATATAGGAGCTCTGCCTGCCTGCCACTAACACACTACAAGTCCTATAGGTGCTTCTGGTAACAAAATATAGGAGCTCTGCCTGCCTGTCACTAACACACTACAAGTCCTATAGGTGCTTCTGGTAACAAAATATAGGAGCTCTGCCTGCCTGCCACTAACACACTACAAGTCCTATAGGTGCTTCTGGTAACAAAATATAGGAGCTCTGCCTGCCTGTCACTAACACACTACAAGTCCTATAGGTGCTTCTGGTAACAAAATATAGGAGCTCTGCCTGCCTGCCACTAACACACTACAAGTCCTATAGGTGCTTCTGGTAACAAAATATAGGAGCTCTGCCTGCCTGTCACTAACACACTACAAGTCCTATAGGTGCTTCTGGTAACAAAATATAGGAGCTCTGCCTGCCTGTCACTAACACACTACAAGTCCTATAGGTGCTTCTGGTAACAAAATATAGGAGCTCTGCCTGCCTGCCACTAACACACTACAAGTCCTATAGGTGCTTCTGGTAACAAAATATAGGAGCTCTGCCTGCCTGTCACTAACACACTACAAGTCCTATAGGTGCTTCTGGTAACAAAATATAGGAGCTCTGCCTGCCTGCCACTAACACACTACAAGTCCTATAGGTGCTTCTGGTAACAAAATATAGGAGCTCTGCCTGCCTGCCACGAACACACTACAAGTCCTATAGGTGCTTCTGGTAACAAAATATAGGAGCTCTGCCTGCCTGCCACGAGCACACTACAAGCCCTCTTTGTCAATCAATCTTTGTAACTGAATCTATCTAACTCAATCTCTGCAAGTGAATCTCTCTCTCTATCTATCTAAATGCAGCAGAGTGTCACAGGAACAGCCTGCTCAATCTGCGCCGGAACAGCATGTGACCGGCGCAGACGGCGTGGCGGCGTTTTTTAGGGGGGGGCGTGTACTACAGCCCCTGAGCTGTAATTGGCTACAGGCGTCCTGCCTGTAGCCAATTATGGCTCTTCGAGTTTCCGGGGCTGTGATTGGCCAAGCATGCGGGGTCACAGTGCATGCTTGGCCAATCATCAGCCAGCAATGCACTGCGTCGGCCGCGCCGGCCGCAATGCATTGCGGGGCCGCTCGCATCACACGAACGTGATGCGAGCGGCCAAAATAGTTCTGGGCTCGCCGAGCGAGCGAACGCCCGGTGCTCGATGCGAACGTGGGTTCGCATCGAGCACCGGGCCCATCCTTAGTCACCAGTATGGTATTTGTACATTTTAAATCATATCCCCTCTCAAGCGTCTCCTCTCCAGAGAAGTTCAGCGCTCGTAACCTTTCCTCATAACTAAGGTCCTCCAGTCCCTTTATTCGTTTTGTTGCCCTTCTCTGGAATGTCTCCAGTTCCAGTACATCCTTCCTGAGGACTGGTGCCCAGAACTGGACAGCATACTCCAGGTGCGGCCGGACCAGAGTCTTGTAGAGCGGGAGAATTATCGCATTATCTCTGGAGTTATCCCCTTTTTAATGCATGCCAATATTCTGTTTGCTTGCAGAAGCTTGGCATTGCATGTCATTGCTGAGCCTATCATCTACTAGGACCCCCAGGTCCCTTTCCCATCCTAGATTCCCCCAGAGGTTCTCCCCCTAGTGTATAGATTGCATTCCTATTTTTGCCAGCCAAATGCATTATTTTGCATTTTTCCACATTAAACCTCATTTGCCATGTAGTTGCCCATCCCATTAATTTATTCAGATCCTCTTGCAAGGTTTCCACATCCTGCAGAGAAGTTATTGCCCTGCTTAGCTTAGTATCGTCCACAAATACAAAGATTGAACTGTTTACCCCATCCTCCAGGTCATTTATGAATAAATTAAATAGGATTGGTCTCAGCACAGAACCCTGGGAGACCCCACTACCCACCCTGACCTTCCGAGTACTCCCCATTTATCACTACCCTCTGAACTAGCCCTTGTAGCCAGTTTTCAATTCATGTACTCGCCCTATGGTCCATGCCAACTGACCTTGTTGTAAAGTACACTTTATGGGGAACTGTGGCAAATGCTTTTGCAAAATCCATATACACCACGTCTACGGGCCTTCCTTTCTCTAAATGGCAGCTCACCTCCTCACCTCACCGCTTCTATTGTTGTAGATCTAAGTCCCATCATGCCTCTACCTGAGGGAGTCATGCTTGTAACTCTCAGCCTTGCAATGCCTCATGGGACTTGTAGTTTTGCAACAGCTGGAGGGCCGCCAGTTTGAGACCCCTGTTGTAGATACTTACCTTCCCACAATCTTTCCCGCTTCATTCATCAGCAATGCCCTGTGAAATACCCTGTATAGAGGAGCATGTGATGCTGTCCCCTTCATTACATGACCCAGTGCTTGGCACCTGAGTAGCCAGCCTTCAGGTCCCAAGCATTTCCACATGGGGAAAGTCCTTAACTCTGTGGGAGCTCCAACATTGATGTTTTGTAGGGTGGAAGAGGAACACAGGGAAGTTAAATGTCAGTATAGAGAAAGTAGACTATAGAGAAGACCCATGTCTTTGCCCTAAATGAAATCCTAGTTGCCTGGCCAGCATCAGATTTAAAGCGGAGGTTCACACAAAAATTGAACCTCCGCTTTTCGAAACCCTCCCCCCCCCCGGTGTCACATTTGGCACCTTTCAGGGGGGAGGGGGTGCAGATACATGTCTAAGACAGGTATTTGCACCCACTTCCGGGCATAGACAGCCACGAGAGTCTATGCCTCTGAGCCGCCCCCCCCGTCCCGTCCCCCCGCGCATGCACACTAGGGAACCGGGAAGTGAAGCTGCAATGCTCAACTTCCGGATTCCCTCACAGAGAATGGCAGCTGCCGAGAGCCGAGCAATCGCTCGGCTTCGGCTGCCGACATCGCTGGACCCTGGGACAGGTAAGTGTCCATTTATTAAAAGTCAACAGCTGCAGTATTTGTAGCTGCTGGCTTTTAATATATATATTTTTTAGGTGCACCACCTCTTAATTAGCCCCAATTCTCAGAGCAATTCCTCCCACATCGCTATTGTGTTCTGCTGGCAGGGAACCTTACCCACTGGCAGAATACAATGGTCACTGCTGGCAGCTATAGCCACAGGCAGTGATCGGGTGGAAAAAACACCCCTCAACTGGCTGGTTGTACTGAATTTGATCGCTGGATCGACTTCAGTACAACTGGCCTGCCCATAGACAGATCAAAATTCAGATGTTTACTGGTGAACCGACCAAATTTCGATCCGTCTATGGCCGGCTTAACACTGAAACGTTAAACGGATGAAAGTGACACACTAGTTTGTGAGCTCTACAAGAAGAAAATAAATTGGAAAAGCCAATGTGTTTCAGCGACCCAACCCTCCCTCTTCATCAGGGCTTATAGAGTAATAATCTGTGAAATGAAAGGATACCATCCTGGACTGCAGCTGTACAGATCGTATGGGTGCCTACATCTGACAGTACTGAAGTACAAGATAGCATGACAGCCAGTCAATTGGCGTTTTCAGGAGGAAGTCAACAATGGCTATCTTTATAATACTTTCCTCACATTTCCTTAGATTCTTGCCACACACAATCCAGATTTCGATTGACCTGAGCTGTCAGATCAACAGAAATTGCAGACAACTCTATAGTATGAGAGTCTGCCTGACTGGATATAGTTTGAGGTGATTTTTTTTTTGTCCATCTCACAGACTGAATCTAAAAGCGAAATCTTTTTGCATGTGTCCAGATTTGTGGAAACCTTTTGTGCTCCCCATAACAGCCAATCATATTTCCATATTTACAGCGCAAGTTTGAAATTGTAGGAAGAATATGATCAGGTACTGTGGTTACAGTTCTTTATTTTGTTGATAAATGAGCCCTATTGTAATGTAAAGTTGTACATGTTTTCTTGGCTGCAGATTGAGGAAGTAATAAAGGGTTTCAAATGACTGTTCCAACGCTCTGGTTGCTAATGAGCTGTGAACAGGTTTCTGTCACATTGTGAATTCAGAACAGAAGGGGCAGAACTATCACTCTGCAGAAGAGATGAAATCAATCATGGTATTGAGCCACCATGAGACATGGAATCTGGTTTCACTAATCTGTAGACTTTCGGTGCTCATTGTAAAGACACGGCAATTTCCTGCCACTTTTATCCAGCTTTTGACTGTCAAAACAATTGAATGAGTCAAGGCAATCTATCAAGACATTTTATACTTATTATGGTAATAATGCTAATAGGTTGTGTTGAATATTTTGATATTTTAGTGAACAATTAAAGCTGAACTCTAGAAATTATATTTTTTAAGACTATTACATTTGCCCAGTTTTGGCTTGATGTAAGTATACATCAGTGATGGCGAACCTTGGCACCCCAGATGTTTTGGCACTACATTTACCATGATGCTCATCCACTCTGCAGTGTACTTGAGCATCATCAGGGGAGGGCTGGCAGCCTTAGGCCTGGGGGGCAAGACCAGTCAAGTGGCCCATTGACACCTTGCCGACCAGCCGCCGTCATTATACAGCAGCAGATTGGCTCCCCTGCTACGCGGCGTGACGCTAGAGCCGATGCACATGTCCGCGATATCCCCGTTCGGACAGGGGAGTTAGAGAGAGATCTGCTGTTCCTAGTGATCAGGAACAGCGGTCTCTCTCTCTCTATACTCCCTGTCAGTAAATCCCCCCCCAGTTAGAAACACCACCCAGGGAACACAATTGACCCCTTAATCGCCCCTAGTGTTAACCCCTTTCCTTCTAGTTACATTTATACAGTAGTCAATGGCTATTTTTAGCACTGATCACTGTATAAATGTCAATGGCCCCAAAAAAAGTGCCAAAAGTGTCCGATCTGTCCGCTAAATATTGCCGATCAATATATGCTTATTGCAATTTTTATTTTTTTACCAAAAATATGTAGAATACATATTGGCCTAAACCAGGAGTCTCCAAACTGTTTGCACAAAGGACCAGTTTACTGTCCTTCAGGCTTCAGGGGGGCTGGACTGCGGTCAGTGTGAGTAGAAAATGTTCCGACATCACTGGGAATAAACAATGCCCCATCAATGGTTTTCACAGGAGGAACAGTGCCCCATTAATTGTATCAGTCGGAGTAATGGTATCCCTGGTGTTCGCAGGAGGAACCCCATCGATGGGGTCGGTGGGAGGAAGGGTGCCTTATTAATGGTGTCAGTGGGAAGAATGGTGCACCTTAGCAGGAGGAATACTGCCCCATCATTGGTCTTAGCAGGGGGAATAGTGCCCCATCGATAGTGTCGGTGGGAGGAAGGGTGCCCTATTAATGTTGTCATTGGAAAGAATGGTGCCCCATCATTGGTCTTAGCAGGAGGAATAGCGCCCCATCCATGTTGTCAGTGGGAGGAATAAAGTCCCAAGAGCCAAGTAGAGGCAAGCAAAGGGCCGCATCTGGCCCCTGGGCCACAGTTTGAAGACCACTGGCCTAAACTGATGAAGAAATACATTTTTTGGGGATATTTATTATAGCAAAAGGTTGAAAATATTTTTTATTTTTCAAAATTGTCACTCTTTTTTGGTTTATAGCGCAAAAAATAAAAACCGTAGAGGTGATCAAATACCACCAAAAGAAAGTTCTATTTGTGGGGAAAAAATGCATACATTTTGTGTACAGTGTCACCATGACCGCACAATTGTCAGTTAAAGCGATGCAGTGTCATATCGCAAAAAATGGCCTGGTCAGGAAGTTACTAAATCCTTCCAGGGCTGAAGTGGTTAAACCACCGAATCAGCTCACCATCACCACTGCCCATCAATGCAACCTCACCAGTGCCCATCAATGTAGCCTCACCAGTGCCCATGCAATGCAGCCTCACCAGTGCAGCCTCCCCAGTGCAGCCTGATCAGTGCCGTCTCACCAGTGCAGACAGTGCCCAGGCATGAGTGCAGCCACACCAGTGCAGACCATTCTCATCAGTGCAGCCTGATCAGTGCTGATCAATGCAGCCTCACCAGTGCAGACAATGCCCAGGCATCAGTGCATCCTGATCAGTGCCCATCAGTGCAGACCATCAGTGCCGCCTCATCAGTGCAGACAGTGCCCATCAGTGCCGATCAATGCAGCCTCACCAGTGCCCATGTATCAGTGCATCAGTGCCCATCAAAGCAACCTCACCAGTGCAGTGCCCATCAGTGCAGTTCATCAGTGCAGCCTGTGCCCATCAGTGCAGCCTCATCAGTGCAAACCAGTGCCCATCAGTGCATCCCAGTGCCGATCAATGCAGCCTCACCAGTGCAGTGTCCATCATCAGTGCAGCTTGATCAGTTCCCATCAGTGCAGCTGAATCAGTGCCCATCAAAGCAACCTCACCAGTGCAGTGCCCCTCATCAGTGCAGTTTAAGTGCCCCTCATCAGTGCAGTTTAAGTGCCCCTCATCAGTGCAGTTTAAGTGCCCCTCATCAGTGCAGTTTGATCAGTGCCCATGGGATGTGAGGGGTCAGCTGGGGGTGTCTGTCTCACAGCCAGGTCCTTGCCTTGCACGTTCTCTTCGAGGGGGGTGATGAATCTGTCACCTCTTCTCTGCCACTCCTCCAAGCCAGCGTACGGCCCCAGCCCACAACCGCTCAGGTCACGTGTGACGTGACGCACCTCCTCCCCTGGCATGTCATGCGCCCTGACAGCTGCCTCTGAGACTCCTGGGAGGTGGGAGTTGTAGTTTGCTGCGCTGCCGAGTTCCTCCCACAGCCAGGAACTCGAGTGTGGCCGGACTACAACTCCCAGAGTGCAGTGCAGCAGCAACCATACAGCCAGTCGGCGGCCGCTGTTCTGTCATAAGTTTCCGAATAAGTTGAAATTTATGACAGAACACCGCCACGGCCGTTTTAATGTCAAGATAGGCGGCCTGGGGGGAAATTTCCACCCTGCCCCCCGGCCCAGCCCGCCCCTGAGCATCATGGGAAATGTAGTTCCAAAACATCTGGGGTGCCAAGGTTCGCCATCACTGGTATACAGTATCTCACAAACCCCTCACATTTTTGTAAATATTTTCTTATATCTTTTCATGTGACAACACTGAAGAAATTAAACTTTGCTATAATGTAAAGTAGTGAGTGTACAGCTTGTATAACAGTGTCAATTTGCTGTCCCCTCAAAATAACTCAACACACAGCCATTAATGTCTAAACCGCTGGCAACAAAAGTGAAAATGTCCAAACTGGGCCCAAAGTGTCAATATTTTGTGTGGACACCATTATTTTCCAGCACTGCCTTAACCCTCTTGGGCATGGAGTTCATCAGAGCTTCACAGGTTACCACTGGAGTCCTTTTCCACTCCTCCATGATGACATCACAGAGCTAGTGGATGTTAGAGACCTTACGCTCCTCCACCTTCCGTTTTGAGGATGCCCCACAGATGCTCAATAGGGTTTAGGTCTGGAGACATGATCTTTACATTCATCATCTTTACCCTCATTATGGCTGTGGCTGATGCGCTCTTCAAATATCCTTCTGGCGACTGACAAAGACCCCCCTCAGCCTTCTGCTTTATTTGGGGTCCTTAAATCATTAAATCATTTATCTTAGAAGATTTCCAGAACATTCCCAATCCGCTGACCTTTTTTGACCTATCACAAACCCCCTATTAAAATCAATCAGTGGGGGGCTTGAAACTCCTACCGCCACCATCAAATTCTTTTGCTTCTGCTGTGTGATGACACCTAGGTAACAGGTAGGAAGCCTCACTTTTATCATTCACTGTGTGTGCTGCTAGTAATACCGAATCATGTGAGAGCGTACTGAGCTTCAAAGAGGGCTAATTGTTGCCCGCTTAGCTGGCGCCTCTCTGACTGAAGTTGCCAATTTATTTGCGCTGTCGGAAGGTACGGTATCAAAAGTTATGACGGCGTATTTAGTTTCTGGGAAAACTTTGTCTGATAAGCATAAGCAGGTTCCATGTAGTCAACTGACCGAAAGAGACAAAAGGGACATTGCGCAGGATTGTGACCCGGAAGGATATTTGTCAATTCCCAGGAGAATTCAGATCGTCTGGATGCCAAAAGTGGTCCAACACCATATTTGGTAACGATTTTGTTCTTTTACCTGGCGTTTCCATATTTTTGTCCAACTCCTGTACTTGGAGAGTTCTCATTAGAACATTTGTCATAATAGGAAGATTTCCCCTCACCTCATGGTCTTATGACAGCGCTAAAATTTAGGATTTTCAATTACTTTCTGTCTCTGGTCATCAGGGAAAAATAGAGTTGTTAATTTTCCCTCCCCCCATTTCTCCTGATGTAGCAGGGACACAATAAAAACTTGACAGAGGGTCTATCCCATTCACAATCTAGACAACATAAAAAAACTCTCTTTTCCAAACACTAAAATAATTGTAAAATAAAGTGGACCCAAGCATATAATGTTTGTTGTCCACATCATACATATTCAGTATTTGAAATGGTGTAAAATAGTGTTTCCTGTATCATCTGTTACTTCCTTGGGGACAGATTGGACTTTTATTGCCCTCGTCTAGGGGGCTATCTCTCATTACTTCCATTTGAGCTCTCCTTTCTCTCTCCTGGACTCGTAGTGAAGTAATAATTGACATACTTGTTTAAACCGCAGTAAGAAACCTCTCCTCTAATACCAGCAGATGGAAAAACTGAGGCAGGAGCAGTGAACTGGAGTGGCTTGGAAGTGAACAGTGGCTCATTATCCTCAGATAAACCTAACAGCTACTCTTATTAAAACCACATTTATTATTAATCTAGGTTTGGTATATGTATACCTGAAATAATTCCCCATCGCCAGAATAAAATGGGAATGTATGTGGAATTTGGCAGTTTTCTTCATTCTGTTATGATTAAACATGGGGTAGAGACTTTTGGCTTGAGACGTGTTATTGAAGTATTTTTGAAATGGGACCATCTATATCATCAACCACAATTGATGGATACTTCTAGAGCAAATTCTCTGCTCGCATTTAGACAAGTTTACATTCAGACACGCATACTGTTATAGCTGCTCGTGTGTATTGCCTTGCCAATATACATGCAGATCTCTAAAAGAGACTTATTTGAGTAGGCCTTACTGACCCCTTACTGAAAATGCTAGTTGCCTGACTTCCCTTTGTGTCAATTCTTTTTTTACTTGCTGACCTACAACAAGCATGCATCAAAAGGACTGGTCAGCCATGGCAGACTCCATGTTCCTCTAAATACCTTTGATGCAAATACCTTTTAATGCGCTTGTTCCCATCTTCTTTTTTATTTATTTATTTTTTTTATCTTTTTTTTTTTTACCAGCCAACCGAGGTTACGTACATTATCAAATCCAGTACATGTAAGTAACCGTAAGAATACAAAACATATGTAGCGCCAACACTTTTTCAAAGTGTGCGCTATTTTTGTAAATTTCGTTTTTCCCAAAACTATAACTGAGTTTTGGGGTTAATTGTTCTAGGTTATACTTTGACATCAGTTTGGCTGGGCTGTACTACAGTTCTGCCTGGTCATAGGTGAGGTGAGCACCTGTGACTGGCTGAGAACACAGTCTGGTTGGATGCATTAGGTACCAATCTTTTCCCGGAGCCAATCAGTGGGCGCGTCTGGCCCCGCTATGTATTCCGGGAATGGGTACTTAAGGGGCTGAAGTCACGTGTTAAGGGTTCTGCGCTCAACACCTTGTTGGTTCTGGTTCCGGTCCGGACCAGCCCCGTGAGGGGTCACGGTCCAGGAGTATCTGCTGACCCCGTAAGCCTGGTCATCCTGACCAGTCCCAGAGGCCCTCATGGTCTGGGTGGGGATCCATCCGTTTCCGTGCCTCGGAACTGGCTAGTTCGAGGCGCAGTAACTGAAGGAGGATTCTGAGGTGTCCCTCTCAGGATTGGATAGGCACAGCAACTCGACAAGCGACCAGGGGAGGATTCTTCGGAGGAGGGCCACGCACAAAGCTGGCTGCTCGGTAAGAGCCTGGGAGCTGAGATGTATGGACACTAGTTGAATCCGCATTTCCTACCGGATCGCCGGAACGGCTGAAAGATACAGGTACCATAGGAAAAGTTCCTAACCCATCCTTTGGTTACAACCTAGTCTGTGGCAGAGACTTTGCTAAGTCCGAAATCACTTGTTGGCTGCTAGATCTACAAAACAAGGGTTTATCCAACAGTGAAGTGTCCAGTTGCGAGTGGCTACTCCCTGGATCATCTAGAGAGACATTTATTTGAATGTCAGCAGTTCTACAGTGCCTGAGCTTTTATTACCCATGCCCTCTATTCCCAACAGAGAGTATTCTGTTTCAATGTTTTTTTTGCAAATAAAAATCCTCAAAAGGACTTTGAGTGTCAGTCTCAGCAATTACTGGGTACTAACCCTGGGAACCCCTAGACGAAAACGACAAGCTACAAGGAGGAGGTAATTGGTAAGCCCAGAAATCCATAGCCGCCCTGCACAGGGTAATTGGCGCTACACGTATAAGGGCAGTAACTGTCGCCCGACCAGAACACGTGACTTTCCCTGCAATGCACCTCGGAGCTTGTAAAGTACCTTTTTTTTTTTTGTTTTTTTTTTTTTTTCCTTTACCCCTTTTCCCCCCGCCCAACCAGGTTAACAGACCTCAGTATCAAAAGTAATGTATTCAAACAAAACCAAGGGTTTACACAAAATTAAGTTAAATCAACCACCACAGGTCCAGTAATGTGTGTGTGTGTGTGTGTGTGTGTGTGTGTGTGTGTGTGTGTGTGTGTGAGAAACTGCTCCTACAACCCAACTACCCGAGGGATTATCATCCTTCCTCATCCCTTCCCATAGCCATTCAAATATCCACTTCCCCCTCTAATGTGTGAGTAGACTCGACCCAACGGAACAAAATTTACTTAATTTTCTGGGAGCTCCCTGGTCCTCATATGTCATTTGGTACAGCGGAATATCCATATTGATTCATTTCAACCACATTCCCAAAGTTAGATTTTCCGCATGTATCCACCTTCTCGCTAAGACAACGAAGTCTAAAACTATTTTGTCGCCGCATCCATCTCCTCATCCTCCATAACTCCCAGTAGTTGTTCCTATCTTCTAATTGCTTATCAGAAAGGCATCAGAATCAGCAAGCACTTACAAAAAATTAGCAAGCTTCAAACTACTTTTCTGAAACGAGTATCCTTCACTTCAAATAATTGAGTGCTGAATGAAGGATTATAATAATAAAAAGTGCACTTTTTGAAAAAAGAATCCATGAAAACCTATGAAGGCTGCAAATTCTTTGTTTTATTGTAATTTAAGGATTGCTCTCCTTTTGCATCTGAGCCAAGCTGCTGTACATGATTTTACAGTTAAACAAGGTTATTTTATCATGATGATTTTTGCTGGGAATAAAGTTGGTTATGCTGAAATGATCGCACCAGGAAAAACACTGCACAGTATATAGCAGGGTACTGTTACACTTCAGCAGATTTCCTATGGAGAATTAAGTTTAGGTGGCAACACCAGAGCAGAGGAGAGGATACGAGAGGAGAGGATACGAGAGGAGAGGATACGAGAGGAGAGGATACGAGAGGAGAGGATACGAGAGGAGAGGATACGAGAGGAGAGGATACGAGAGGAGAGGATACGAGAGGAGAGGATACGAGAGGAGAGGATACGAGAGGAGAGGATACGAGAGGAGAGGATACCGGAGGAGAGGATACCGGAGGAGAGGAGAGGAGAGGATACCAGAGGAGAGGAGAGGAGAGGATACCAGAGGAGAGGATACCAGAGGAGAGGAGAGGATACCAGAGGAGAGGAGAGGATACCAGAGGAGAGGAGAGGAGAGGAGAGGATACCAGAGGAGAGGAGAGGATACCAGAGGATACCAGAGGAGAGGAGAGGAGAGGATACCAGAGGAGAGGAGAGGAGAGGATACCAGAGGAGAGGAGAGGAGAGGAGAGGATACCAGAGGAGAGGAGAGGAGAGGAGAGGATACCAGAGGAGAGGAGAGGAGAGGAGAGGATAGGAGAGGAGAGGAGAGGAGAGGATACCAGAGGAGAGGAGAGGATACCAGAGGAGAGGATACCAGAGCAGGATACGAGAGGAGAGGAGAGGAGCAGGATACCAGAGCAGGATACGAGAGGAGAGGAGCAGGATACGAGAGGAGAGGAGCAGGATACCAGAGCAGGATACGAGAGGAGAGGAGCAGGATACGAGAGGAGAGGAGAGGAGCAGGATACCAGAGCAGGATACCAGAGGAGAGGAGAGGAGCAGGATACCAGAGCAGGATACCAGAGCAGGATACCAGAGCAGGATACCAGAGCAGGATACCAGAGGAGAGGAGAGGATACCAGAGCAGGATACCAGAGCAGGATACCAGAGGAGAGGAGAGGATACCAGAGCAGGATACCAGAGGAGAGGAGAGGATACCAGAGGAGAGGAGGAACCTTGTAGTGTAGTGAACGCCATTCCATGAGCATCTAGAAAGGTAGCAGGTGGTGTTGGATCTGGATACCAGAGGAGAGGAGCGGATACCAGCGGAGAGGAGGAACCTTGTAGTGTAGTGAATGCCATTCCATGAGCATCTAGAAAGGTAGCAGGTGGTGTTGGATCTGATGGACGGCAGCAAACACTGACCAGTGTTGGTTGAAATACAATTATATAAAATTATCCTCTATATTTGGGTTTACCTCAGTAAGGTTAGCTCACCTCCACTTACTGTATCTAATAATTGATTTTTAGAACATTAACAGAAGTCCACCTCGATCTCCCAGTTCGCTATGGTCCTGAAGTTCATCTGCAGAGTTTACTGCATTTAAACCGCTTTTTTCTCAACACTAAGCTGACCGTCCATATGTGGATACACTTCGGTGAGCTTGGCTCACCTCCACTTACTATATCTAATAATCAATGTTCATAACCATCAACACAAGTCCACCAGAGCCCTTAGTCGGCTGTGGTCCTGAGGGTCGGTCTGTGGGTTTGCTTTGATCCAAATGCTAAACTGAGATTACTTCTCAATCCTGTACTATAACAATTGCGACTATTTTGTACATAAATAAATTACTACATCGTAAACTTTTTCAATAGAATGCCTTGAACAGGAAATTACATTTATATGAACTGTATTTTGTAAGTACTGGTTTCCATTTTAACTGTGATATTTTTCTGTAGATTCCATTTTATGGAGATATCTGTCAGCATATGAAGGCCGGGGAGAACTGTGAGAAGCTGGTTGGATATTCCGCTGTGTACAGAGTGTGTTTCGGGATGGCTTGTTTCTTCTTTATACTCTTCGCTGTGACGATAAACATCAAAAACAGCAGAGGCTGCCGGGCTGCCATCCACAATGGGTAAGAACAGCTCGTCAAAGGTCTGCGTGTTCCAGGGACCTGCAGTCAGGGGAGGCAGGTAAGGTAGAGCCTCACCTACCATGAACATAAAAAAAATAAAAACAATCAACTTCTAGGGTTGTAGCTCGGCAACCTGGGGTCACAGAGACACCAAATTTGGGGGGTAGGTAGCTGAAGTCCTACCCCGCAACTTGGGGCTTGATATCACTGTGAGGATTTAGCTTATTCTAAATCAATGAACATCTTATGTTGAGGGGCCTTTTTAGTAGAGGTCGACCGATATGGGTTTTTCTCTGGCCGATGCCGATATTTAGAAATCGCGGCGGCCGATGGCCGATATAGGATGCCGTTTTTTTTTTTTTTTTTTTGGGCCGATATGTTAGGCCGATTTTTTTAATTTTCTTTATTTTTTCCCTTCATCTCATAAAATTTAACAGACACCTTTCACACTGGGGCGTTTTTCAGGCGCTTTTGGGCTAAAAATAGTGCCTGTAAACTGCCTGCAAAACGGCTCCCCTGCAGTCTGTGTGGAAGCCCGAGTGCTTTTACACTAAAGCGATGCGCTGGCAGGACGTTAAAAAAAAAAAAAAAAGTCCTGCAAGCAGCATCTTTGGAGCGGTGTTAACTTCTCCTCCACCACTCCTGCCCATTGAAATGAATGGGCACCGCTGCTGAAGCGCCTGCAATGCGATTTGGCAGCGGCGATTCACGGGCGCATTTAACCCCTTCCTCGACCACTAGCTGGGCTATAAGTGCCCCACTAGCAGCCGAATAGCGTCGCTAAAATGACAGTAAAGCGTCGCTAAAACTAGCGTTTTACCGTCAACGCTGCCCGCTCCAGTGTGAAAGCAGCTTTAAGTAATAAGTGATACAAAAAATTTCCTACATTTAAACATTTATTAAACAAAACAAACCTCCAATCAGTTCACTTGTATGTATAATTTAAAAAAATGATATATTAAATACACAAAAATAGGTAATCAAAATTTTAGGACGAAAAAAAAAAATAATAAAAAAAATCGGCAAACTTTACTGTTTTAGTTTTCGTTTTAAAATCATTAGTGTATTTTTTTCAAAAAAAAATGCGTTTGAAAGACCGCTGCGCAAATACCGTGTGACATAAAATATTGCAACAACCGCTATTTTATTCCCTAGGGTCTCTGTTAAAAAAACATATAATTTTTGGGGGTTCCAAGTGATTTTCTAGGAGAAAATGCAGGATTTTTACTTGTAAGCAACAAGTGTCAGAAAAGATTTAGTCTTTAAATGGTTAAACTGAGAACTTCTCCACACAGCCTTGAGTTTATTCATAAGTGTAAACATTGTAAGCATTGTATCACTTTGGTCTTTTTTTGGCAGAATGCCCAGAGAGGAGAAGGGGAAGACTGAGGCAACTTGCATTGACTTCTATTACAGAAGTCTTTTGCAAGTCATGGCTGAAGTTATAATCGGCCTTTTTTATCAGCAGAATCGGCCGATGCCGATTAATTAAAAAACGCCAAATATCGGCCGATATATCGGTCGACCTCTACTTTTTAGATTATTATTATACAGTATACTGTATATAGCCAACAGTTTGCGCAGCACTTTACAGTATTAAGGGTGACAGTACAGTTCAAATACAATGCATATAAAAGGATTAAGTGAGCCCTGCTTGTGGGAGTTTACAATCTAAAACATAAGGGCAATGGCACAAAAGTTAATGACTGTGAAGGGTGAGCTGATGGCAAAGGTAGAAGTTCAGTTTTTAGGTAGAGTTGTGATAGGCTTCCCTGAAGAGATACTGTATGTTTTCAGGGATCGCCTAAAGGTAGACAAAGGAGACATCTGGGTAGATTGGGGCTAAGGAGTTTGAGGATGGGAGAGGCTCTGGAAAAGTCCTAGAGGTGAGCAAGGAGGAGGTGACAAGAAAGCAAAAGAGCAGGAGGAATGGAGTAGACTGTTGGATTGATATTTTTCAAGATGAGGCTGGTGATGTAGATAGAGCAGAATTTTGGATGGCTTAAAACGTTTAGTATATTGAATTCTTCACATTGGATGAACAGACGCCAATAGAGGGATTGGCAGAGAGGCGAGACAGCCGCCAAACGGTTATAAGGTAATTTGAGTATAGAAGCAGCATTTTATGATGGACTGAAGGGGACAACCTTTGGTGTAATGATAGGCCAACACAAAGGGAGATACAAATAGTACTTAGTTCATTTAAAGCCTCATAAACACTGGGCATTTGGCTGCAGCTGGGGGGCACAGATGATCGTCCAGCCACGCTGCTGGCAGCTTGTCAAACTCTGAGAGACTGGCAGCAAAGCGGCTGGACAGGACTGCTCGGTGCACACATTGGTATTTCTGTTTAGGACAGTATGTGCCTGGAACCCAGACTGCTTATGGTTCTGCCATTAGTCGCTGGGGTACCTACTGCTCCAAACGCACATACTGTTAGGTGCACCACACTGTCCAGCTGCAGCAGCTGTCGGACTCTCATAAGAGTTTGACAGGCTGCCAGCGGTGGGTCTGGACGTTGTGCCAGCTGCAGCAAAATGGCTGTCTGAGCTAAAAATCCAGTGAGCATGAGGCCTAAAAGTTCAGTCCACCAAAAAATGGGAGATTTTAATATATTTGGAGTTTAGTGGACTACATCAGACTGGCTTCTTGTGTATCTCAGATACTCCAGCACTGAGATCGCCCAGATATAATTCCTAACTCTCTCTACCTGGAAGTGTTCTGTTCAGATTGTATGTTCCTGCTGCACCTCTATAATCTAGAATAAAAACAAAAGGTAGATTATGATCTCACTATAATTTAGGAACACCTTATAATTGCTGCAGCTGGAGTGCAAACCCAGGAACTGAAGAGTGCAGATCTCACCAATAGACTCCTCGAGAGATTGAAGAAATAGTTATGTGGTTTAGCTATCCAGCATCCACCATGAATAGAGGTATCGGTTTTAAGTAGGCAATCCCTTTACTAATTTGGCCCGATGTATTAACAGTATTTTCATTCATCTATAACTGATGCTCACTAGTGGCAGGACAAGGCATAACCTAAAACAGACTTGCCAACAGGAAACTTTATTGACAAAGCCCAACTTACCCAATCCTGGAGGAGTTGTGTGAAGCTGAACTTGCACCATTTTTCATCATCATTGACCATGTAACTATGTATATATAATATATATTAACGCAGCCGTATATTTTAATTTGCAGATTCTGGTTTTTCAAGTTTCTAATTATTATTGCAATGTGTTCCGGAGCCTTCTTCCTACCTGATCAAGATACGTTCCTTCTAGGTAATTTTGTCTTTTATTGCTTTTGTAGTGCACCAGGAACCACAAGGGACCTCACTGGCTCTTCTGAAATCAATACTTTAAGCGGAGGGCCACCCTAAAAAAATAAAAATAATTGCATCAAAACGTTCCTACAAATCTGAAAAAAAAATGAACAACATTTTTTTTTATTTACCAGAAATGGCTGTTGCTAGGCAGATCTTCCTAATCTGCCACTGCCTACACCGCGGTGATCTTCAGTCTTCTCCTCCTCACGTTGTTTTCTGGGAAATGGGGCGCACTGTGTTCTGGGAACTGTGTGTGTCCCAGAACACAGCCGGCCATTCACAAAGCGATCCGCGACTCGCGCATGGCAGTAGGAAACGGGCAGTGAAGCCGCAAGGCTCCACTACCTGTTTCCCTTACTTGGAATGGCGGCGCCGTGACCCGAGGGATGAGTCGGCCTCGGGCGTTCGACATCCCGGGCACCCTGGACAGGTAAGTGTGCTTATTAAAAGTCAGCAGCTACAGTGTTTGTAGCTGCTGACTTTAAAAAAAAAAAGCTGGCCCACCACTTTAAAGGGGTTGTAAACCCTCGTGTTTTTTCACCTTAATGCATTGAAGTAATTGGTACAATAAATATTATTCAAGGGTGGGTACGGATTCCCTCTATCTATTGCACCTATGTATTGCCTTGTCTATTCCTATAGTTAGCTAGTCTATTAAAACTCTGATCACATGTTACTCTTGATATCACAATAATACAAGGTTAGCTATGAAACCAAGCTTACTGCTTAATAAAACCAAAGTCTTATTTATTTCCCAAGAAAGTAGGAAAACGCTAACATGAAAATACTAAAGAAAGATATTATACAGAGTATATGACAAAAGAACATCAAAGATACTTCTCACAATCCTCAAGATATTGTTTAGTCGGCTGGGCTCAGTATGGCAAAGAGGGAGCCATGTGGCTCAGGCACAAGCCAAGAGCGAAAAAGGGACGAAATCCCTCCTGTGTTCCCTTTTTACACATTCATTCAGACCCATTCGTAACCACCCCCACTAGCCTCCTGTCCAATGAGATATTGCCAAGAGGTAGTCCTTCTCAATATATTATATTACTGTCCGTCCTGCTGTTTTGGCCTCTAGGGGCAGCATTGTCCATTTATCATGTCTCTGTATCCTAGGTCAATCTTTAATCTTAGCTGGCCCTTTGATCTTCTGTAGCAGGACATTATTATTATTATTATACACGATTTATATAGCGCCAACAGTTTACGCAGCGCTTTACAATGTATAGGGGGGACAACACAATTACAGTACAGTTCAATACAAAAGGCACAGGAGGGCCCTGCTCGTAGAGCTTACATTCTAAAGGGACGGGGTGGTGGTACAAAAGGTAATAGCTGCAGAGAATGATTTGATGGGGGTGGCTCGGAGATGGTTGTTAGGTGGGTGTGGGATAGACTTCCTTGAATAAATGAGTTTTCAGGGATCTCTTAAAGGACATTCATCGATCATCTTGTCAGCTATGGTCCTTTTGAAGCTCGCTCACATAGCGTTATAACACTAGACAGATAGGAGCCAAGCTTTTGTTCATCCCTGAGGGAGGCCTGATCTCTTCTTTCAGATGAGCTACAAAGCCATTCCAGACCGCCCCCAAAAAAGCAAAGGCTTGGTTGTATCAACCAGAAAGAAACTCCAGAAATATGCGATACAGTGAAAAAAAAACACCTGGCAGTGAACTTTCGTGAGCCCTGGAGCTTGACCCGGCAGGGATGCGCTGTCCCTCTGCTGGGGTTCTTGGCTCTTGATTGGATATATTGATGGCAGCGCAGCCATTGGCTCCCGCTGCTGTCTATCAAATCCAATGCACGGAAGGCTGGGCCGAGTCATACATTAGGCGGCTATGGACACTGAATGATGGATTTGGGAGCGTGCCCAGAAGGTAACCCCCCAAGAGAGCGCTTCTCCTAGGGGGTGATTTGATGTGGGGAGGAGCCGTGAGACACACCGAGGGACCCCAGAAGACAGGCAAGTATGACACGTTTGTTTTTTTTTTTTTATTGTTTAAATAATAAAGCTCGCTTGGCTGTACTTCTGTGGATCACAGGAGTGCAGTTTGTTGTGCACCCCTGTAACCTGTTTTCAGCTGACAGCGGGCTGTTGGCTGACATCAGAGCCAGTCCAGGCTGGGGAAAGATCAGGACCATATGGTTGGGATCCGCCCCGAACCCTGTACTGGCACCTGGCTCAACCTCTCAGCGAGCCGGTGAGAGCCTGGGTCAGCTGCTCTCGCCCCTCCACAGATTAATCACATTAAAATATGAGCCATACAGCAGATTTAAGGAGTAAACACATTTCATAATACATTTTTGTGGATTAGATTATTGCTGTATAAATTACAAATGTTTAGCCCCAGTAAATGCTCTGAAAATATTTTCTGAAGAGTTCATGTTTAAAGCTGAACTTCAGCCTTACCTCCAGTCTTGCACAGTTGTTGAGTCACCTCTTCTGTACTGAAATTGATTGCTCTGATTTCACTTCACACTGTAAGCTTTTCAGTGTGTACTAGAAACTTCAGTAATTGAGATAGAATTCACCTAATTTTCTGCCTGGAGGATGTCAAGCATCATCTAGGACTTTACTGACCATCCTGACTGTCCCTGGCCTGCCATGGAGGCTCAACATCATATGTGGGCACTACCTTGTATGCAAATTCAGCCTGCCTAGGAATTCCCACACTTCCAGACTGACAGACACCTATCAAGACCTTTTAGATATTTGCAAAACCCATCCCCAGATCTGGCTCACTGCTTGTATCAGAGCTCAGTGTTCTTGAGAGGAATATTGGGGTAGGGTTTTGTAATTTTGTCCAGAAGCTATGCACAGCACTCTGCCAGTCCCTCCCATCAGCTATGATTTATGTACATTTGATTGAGAAACACAGAGTCCCAGTGGGTGTCATCACTGGGTCTAAAATAAAGTACATAATGAAAATGAAACCACTCCCAAGCCCGGCTGTGTGTGTACCTAGACACGCACAGCATGTCTCAGCCACGCCCCGCACTCCAGCATCACATGATTTGACTTGACAGCAAGTGGAGCCTTTAGGACAGAAACGTTTGTGGAAGGTTTTTTACTTTAATGCAGGGAAAGGTAAAAAAAAACATTTTGCCTTTTTTAGAACCATTTTCAGTTTTAGTATTAAACAGTTTTTTCCCCAGTAGGATAATTTGCTAGTGTAGGCTCACTTCATGTCCACTTACCTGATGGAAAAATAGTCCGTTGCCACTAGCAAAAGTGGACATTGGCCTTCCTCATGCCAAAACACTGCAATAAATAAAAATAAAAAAAAATAATCTGTAGGGAAAGTTGATAAATATACTTACGGTACTACCTTACCCCTAGGTTTTGTTCTGCAGGTGGTGATATTACACTCTGTCCAACAAGGACCTGGGAACTGGTGAGCAGCCTGAATCTCATAAGATGACAGCACAGTAGCATAATTAGTAGCATCATTTTACGAGATTTGGACTACTCAGCATTTCGCGTTATCTCGCTGGATGCAGTGAGACAACACCCTTGTCTAGGCACCGCAAGCTGCTGAACAAATGTAAACTCCTCCAGTCCCTCAAGCATAGGTTTAGAAATGTCTGGGTTGTGAAGTTCAGTTTGGGTCAGTTGGTGTGTCAGTTCAGCTGTGTTTCTATTTTTGTTGTTCGTGAATGTTGCGATGCTGTTTCTTTCTGGAGAGTGTAAGAATTTCTGTTCCTCATTTATTGTTCTTAAATCAGATGAAGTAAAATTGTCACAGACAACATGAGGTCCAGAATGTGCTGATCAGCCTTCTGACACTGTATTTATTCCCTGAAAGCAGGACAGAACATTTTGACATGGCAGACAAGATCACAAAATTTTCAGTAAAAGTGATTTGTACAGTATACGGCTTTATCCATTTTTATATTTAGGGCTAAAATATAAAGCCCTACATTTTTTTTATTGTTTTTGTTAAGTATTTGAGTCTGCAGCAAAATCAATGCTTTAGTTAACCGCTTAAGGACTGTCTCCTGCACATATACGTCGGCAGAATGGCACAGCTGGGCACATCAACGTACAGGTATGTTGTCCTTTTAAGAGCCCAGCCGTGGGTCGCGCGCCGCCGCTGTGCTCGCGACCCGGTCCTGAGCTCCGTGAGACCACACGACCACAACAACCAGCGGACCCGATCGCCGCTGGTGTCCCGCGATCGGGGCACAGAGCTGAAGAACGGGGAGAGGTATGTGTAAACAAACCTCTCCCCGTGCTTCCTAGTGACACTGTCACTGATAGTCTTTCCCTATGACAGGGAACAGACGATCAGTGACGTCGCATGCCAAGCCACGCCCCCCCCCTACAGTAAGAAAACACACACAGGGCTCACTTAACCCCTCCCCGCCCCCTAGTGGTTAACTCCTTCACTGCCAGTGTCATTTACACAGGAATCAGTGCATTTAAATAGCACTGATTGCTGTATAAATGACAATGGTCCCAAAAATGTGTCAAAATGTCCGATGTGTCCGCCATAATGTCGCAGTCACAATAAAAATTGCTGATTGCTGCCATTACTAGTAAAAAAAAAAAAATGCTATATAAACTATCCCCCATTTTGTAAACGCTATAACTTTTGCACAAACCAATCAATAATCGCTAATTGCGATTTTTTTATTTTATTTCTTTTTCTTTTTCTTTTTTCAAAAAATATGTAGAAGAATACGTATCGGCCTAAACTGAGGAAAAAAAAGTTTATATTTTTTTTTTTGGGGATATTTATTATAGCAAAAAGTAAAAAATATTGCATTTTTTACAAAATCGTCGCTATATTTTTGTTTATAGCACAAAAAATAAAAACTGCAGAGGTGATCAAATACCACCAAAAGAAAGCTCTATTTGTGGGGAGAAAAAGGACACCAATTTTGTTTGGGAGCCATGTTGCTCAACTGCGCAATTGTCAGTTAAAGCGACGCAGTGCCGAATCTCAAAAAGGCACCTGGTCCTTTGGCTGCAAATTGGTCCGGGGCTTAAGTGTTTAAAAAGCCTGATGTTTATGGTGCTGAGTAGCTGAAGCTCAAATTATAGCTGATCATTTTAGGTCTGGCTAACCAATCCTCCCTTTCTGTTCTGTAAGGTGCCATATTGGGTTTCAGTTAAGGTGAAGCAGTCTCAAAGGGAGAAGCTACAGCTCTCTTCAAAATCCAGATTGCCTAGCAACACTAGTGTCATGGGTCCACCCTGCATCAAAACCCATAATAGTTTCCCTTTTGATTTAAAATTTTCTGTCTGTACCATTTAGAGATGCACTATATCGTTAAAAGTATTGGGACACCAGCCTTTACACGCACATGAACTTTAATGGCATCCCAGTCTTAGTCTGTAGGGTTCAATATTGAATTGGCCCACCCTTTTCAGCCATAACAGCTTCAACTCCTCTGGGAAGGCTGTCCACAAGGTTTAGGAGTGTGTCTATGGGAATGTTTGACCTGGGTCACAATCTCCGTTCTAATTCATCCCAAAGGTGTTCTATCGGGGCTCAGGACCCTGTGCAGGTCAGTCAAGTTCCTCCACCCCAAACTCGCTCATCCATGTCTTTATGAACCTTGCTTTGTGCATTGGTCTAAATCATTTGGTGGAGGGGGGATTATGGTGTGGGATTGGGCTTGGTCCCTTAGTTCCAGTGAAGGGAACTCTTAAGGCATCAGCATACCAAGACCTTTTGGACAATTTCATGCTCCCAACTTTGTGGCAATAGTTTGTGGATGGCCCCTTCCTGTTCCAACATGACTTCGCACCAGTGCACAAAGCAAGGTCCATAAAGACATGTTTGAGTGGGTTTGGGGTGGAGTAACTGGACTGGCCTGCTGCACCTTAACCCGATAGAACACCTTTGGGATGAATTCGAACAGAGAATTTTTATTTCGGCTTTAAAGGAAACCTGTACTAAAAAAAAATGCAGAAGGCTGTTTTTACAGACCTCTCCTCTCGAAATTGCTAGTTACCTGGCTGTTATGTTGATCCTGTGGATGAAAATGGAGCAAGTAAGAAGATCAAGAATCTAGAATTTACTGGCTACATGCCTGCCTTGGGTCTGTGACCAGGGCTGGTGCAAGGATTTTTGACACCCTAGGCGAAACCTCATTTTGCAGCATCCTCCTTGGCTCCACCCCTGAATCCACCCCCTTTGCCCTGCCCATGTATACCCCACCTTCTTAATGAAGTGCCCATCAAATGCAGCCTCGCCAGTGCCCATCAAATGCAGCCTCACCAGCGCCCATCAATGTAGCCTACTAGTGCCCATCAATGAATGTTTGCTTGCTTCCATTAATTCGGGAGTCGGGACACAGACACAGTCCTCTGCCACCACTGCACCTCTGACACTATGTGCTGATGCTGAGACTTAGTTGTTTGTTGAAGAGACTTAGTTGTTTGTTGAAGAGACTTAGTTGTTTGTTGAAGAGAGTAGGAAGGAACACCAGTGGCCGGGAGCCCCTAGGCAGCAGTGAGCCCTAGGCGGCTGCCTAGTTTGCCTAGTTCTAGCACCAGCCCTGTCTGTGACTTATAAATATATTGAAGCAAGGCAAGCACTTTCCAAAGAAGATCTGCAGTGGCCGCCTGTATACTGTATTTCTTACAATAAAGATTCACGTTAAAAACCCAGTCCTCTATAAAACAGTGTGTGCAAGTGATTTACAATCCTGTCTTACCATAGGAACCAATCACAATGGATGTATAGCCAAAGAAAGAGAACCTGCTGTGATAGCCGTTAGAAAGAGGAATAGTCTGCCAAGTTTTACCAACAGGGTTGGGGGATCGGAGTGAGGAGCTGAGAATGAACAAAGGCGACAAGGTCCTCAGGTTACATTCTTGAACCTCAGGACTTGTCCAGCTAATCCAGCATATGAACATAAGATTACATGATTTACCTTAATATATCTTTTATCACACAGCCTAATGCTGTACGCTGATGACCATTTTATGAAATTACAAATGAAAGCCATGTTGTTCCCTGCAGTTGTCACGACCCACTAGGGTGTTCAAAATCCACATTCACAAAATGTAACCCGCACCAAGGGATTTTTAGCAGTAAAATCCAACTGTTTCATTGCACTTTCAGAAGCGGCAATACAAAATCAAAAACCACTATGCAAAGCATAGCATGTTCTGAACAACAAAAGGGTTCTTTTTCAAGCCTGGAATGTGTTTATGTATGTGTGCATGTATATACACCAATGTGCAAATGTTTTGAGCAAGCGTGTATAAAAATGCTGTAAATTAAGAATGCATTCAGAAATAGAAGTGTTAATAGTTTATATTTATCAGTTGAAATGGAATGTAAATGAACAGAAGAGAATTCCAAATCCTAAATCAATATTTGGTGTGACCAGCCTTTGCTTTAAAAATAGCATTGATTCTTCTAGGTACACTTGCACACAGTTTTTGAAGGAAATTGGCAAGTAGGTTTTTCCAAATGTCTTGAACTAACCACAGATCTGTGAATGTAGGATGCCTCAAATCCTTCTGTCTCTTCATGTAATACCAGACAGACTCGATATTGAGATCAGGGCTCTGTTGGGGCCCAAACCATCACTTCCAGGACTCCTTGTTCTTCTTTACTCCGAAGATAGTTGTTAATGACATTGGTGGTATGTTTGGGGTCATTGTCATGCTGCAAAATGAATTTTGGACCAATCACACGCCTCCCTGATGGTATGGCATGATGGATAAGTATTTGCCTGTATTTCTCAGAGATTTGGTCAGGATCAATGGTGTTCTAAATTCTAACTCCAATTGCAGAAATTCAGCCTCAAACTGGCAAGGAGCCTCCACCATTCTTCGCTGTTGCCTGCAGACACTCACTGGCTCTCCTGCCCTTCGCCCAACAAACTGCCTTCTGCTGCAGTCAAATATTTAAAATGTTGACTCATCAGTCCAGAGTACCTGCTGCCATTTTTCTACACCCTATTTCTTTTGTTTTCATACATAGTTGAGTCGCTTAGCCTTGTTTCCACGTCAGAGGTATGGCTTTTTGGCCGCAAGCCTGTAGTGAAGACCACTTCTGGCCAGACTTTTCTGGACAGTAGATGGGTGTACCCGGGTCCCAGTGGTTTCTGCCAGTTCTGTGCTGGTGGCACTGCTGGAAATCTTCAGATGTTGAAGGGAAGTAAGCATGATATGTCTTTCATCTTCTGCATTAAGTTTCCTTGGCCGACCACTCCGTCCATGGTCCTCAACATTTCCCATTTTTTTGTGCTACTTCAGAAGAGCTTGAGCAGCACATCTTAAACCCCAGGCCTTGCGCCCCTCACCCCAAAGCACCTTGTCCCCATGTTGATGAGGACAAGGGCCTCTTCCGGACAACCCTGGCCATTGGTTGTTGGGGTCTGCAGGTGGGGGGCTTATCGGAATCTGGAAGCACCCTTTAACAAGGGGGGGCCCCAAGATCCCAGCCCCCCACCCTATGTGAATGAGTATGGGGTACATTGTACCCCTACCCATTCACCTAAAAAAAAAAAAAAGTCTCAAAAAAAAAAAAAGCAGTTTTTAAAGTAATTTATTAAGGCAGCTCTGACATCTCTTCCGATTTTTCTTCTCTCCTCTCTGGCTCTTCTGCCTCCTCCGTTGATGTCTTCTGCCTCGTCCGGTTCTTCTCCACTCTCCGCTGATGTCTTCTAGCCCACTCCGGTTCTTCTCCGCTCTCGCCTTCTAGCTCTATCCTGGTTCTTCTGCCTCTGCCGGGTCTCCTCTCTGCACTGTCTTCTCCCTCTGTTCCTCCTCCAATGTTGACTCAGCGCTCTCTCCCGCTCTAATGCTGGGTGCGCGGTGTGCCACTACTTATATGGGCACAGGGCGGGGTCAGCGGGTGATGTTATCCAGAGGGCCTGCCCCCTTATGACATCACCACCCCATCATGCCCTGGGTGGTGAT
This sequence comes from Lithobates sylvaticus, assembly GCA_028564925.1. Lineage (NCBI taxonomy): Eukaryota > Metazoa > Chordata > Amphibia > Anura > Ranidae > Lithobates > Lithobates sylvaticus. The sequence continues at coordinate 110,777,011 of CM053026.1, forward strand.
GTCATAAGGGGTGGGGCCTCTGTATGACATCACCTGCTGACCCTACCTCGTGCCAATAAAAGTAGTGGCACACCGCGCACCCAGCATTAGAGCGGGAGAGAGCGCTGAGTCAACATTGGAGGAAGAACAGAGGGAGAAGACAGCGCAGAGAGGAGACCCGGCAGAAGACAGTGGACAGAGAGAGAAGAACCAGGATAGAGCTAGAAGGCGAGAGCGGAGAAGAACCGGCAGAAGACATCAGCGGAGGAGGCAGAAGAGCCGGAGAGGGGAGAAGGAATCGGAAAAGAGACGCCGGAGCTGCCTTAATTAATTACTTTAAAAACCTGTGTACTGCGTTTTTAATTTTTGACACTTTTTTATTTTTATTTTTTTTAGATGAACCCGACAACCAATGGCCAGGGTTGTCAGAAAGAGGCCCTTGTCCTCCTCAAAATGGAAACAAGGTGGTTTGGGGTGGGGGGGCATCCCCCCCGCCTCAAAGCATCCACCTCAACCCCCCATGTTGAGGGCATGTGGCCTGGTATGGTTCAGGTGGGGGGCGCTCACTCGTCCCCACCTCCTTTCCTGACCTGCCGGGCTGTGTGCTTCGATAAGGGTCTGGTATGGATTTTGGGGGGCACCCCACGCCATTTTTTTTTTTTCTGCTTCAAGATCATCAGAGCACCAGTCGCATGCCAAAGTCTGATCATTTAAGACACTGATCCGACTTTGATCTGACTTCAGTGATATTCAATGGAATGAAGAAGGATCAAAGTCGGACCAAAGTTGTGCAGGGAGCATTTTCCATGCGACATGAGCTCCCAATGTCGGAGCCTCAACCTACATATAAAAAAGATGATCATTAGTACCTACTTGGTATAATTGATCACACACCTGATATTGATTTGATTTCTCTTCTGTTTGCTCACTTTGTGTTTTGTAAATTGATATAAACAAACAATTAAAATATATGTTTGGGTTGAGAGTGGATCATCCAAGGGGGACACATTTTCCAATGACAAATGTTTCAGATGCAAATTTATCACTCATTTCCTTTAATTTCCTGTTTCGTCTGCACTACAGGAGATCAGAGAAAATCTGCCCAGTGGGGGACAGACAACAATTTGTAACTTGATAGAAATTTTAACCCATCCCCACTCTAAAACTAATTTGGAAGTTTGGAAATGTTGCCCCTGCTCTGCTATAGTACCTTTAATTTATTCAGTTTTGATATGTTCCTGAATCTTTACATGTTTGATACTCAAAATTAAAGCAGAACTACACTGCATCAGAGCACCACAAAATAATTAATAATTTTTACTATTCAAAGCAAACTCTACCATCCATCCATGTCTCCATGCTTTATTTTGCAGAGAAATCACATTGAAACCCCTTCTAACATTTCTGGCCATGGCCATCTTGAGTAAGGGCAGATGATTCATGTAGCATTTAGTTCCCAGAACCCATCTTCCCTTAGCTCAGGCATGCAGGTAGGAGGGTGTGCTTAGCTGAGAAAACCCCTCCCCTCCTGAAGGCTCCTGGGATGTTTGACATCATTTTGGCCTAGGCCAGAAACCAGTAAGTAACTGAAGAAATGTAAAAAAAAAAAAAAGTTTAAAACCAGTAAATATGATATACTTTCCTATCTTTTTACTAATGCTAGCAGCATAAGGATTAAAAATATTATTAATATTTTGATTGCGAAAGTGAAGTTCTGCTTTAACCACATGCCGACCGCGCCATAGTCGAAAGACGTCTACAGCGCGGTCGGCAAGTTCTGAGTGGACGTCTTACGGACGTCCTCCCAGAAACTTGCTCCCGCGGGGCGCCCCCTGGGGCGCGCACTCTGGAACATCCGTGACCGCCGGGTCCCGAGGACCCGGCGCATCACGGATCACGGTAAACAGCCGCTGATAGCGGCCGTTTACCATGTGATCGCTCTGTCAAATGACGGAGCGATCACATGTACACAAACCGGCGTCACGTCATGACGCTGGTTCCTCCCTCCCCTCTCTGTACCGATCTACCACCACTACTCTGCCACCACTGTGCAATACACTGCCACCACTGTGCAATACTCTGCCACCACTGTGCAATGCTCTGCCAGCACTGTGTAATGCTCTGCCAGCACTGTGTAATGCTCTGCCACCACTGTGTAATGCTCTGCCACCACTGTGCAATGCTCTGCCACCAACCACTGTGCAATGCTCTGCCACCAACCACTGTGCAATGCTCTGCCACCAACCACTGTGCAATGCTCTGCCACCACTGTGCAATGCTCTGCCACCACTGTGCAATACTCTGCCACCACTGTGCAATACTCTGCAACCACTGTGCAATACTCTGCAACCACTGTGCAATGCTCTGCCACCACTGCAATGCTCTGCCACCACTGTGCAATGCTCTGCCACCACTGTGCAATGCTCTGCCACCACTGTGCAAGGCTCTGCCACCACTGTGCAAGGCTCTGCCACCACTGTGCAAGGCTCTGCCACCACTGTGCAAGGCTCTGCCACCACTGTGCAAGGCTCTGCCACCACTGTGCAAGGCTCTACTACTGCAATGCTCTGCCACCACTGTGCAAGGCTCTGCCACCACTGTGCAAGGCTCTGCCACCACTGTGCAAGGCTCTGCCACCACTGTGCAAGGCTCTGCCACCACTGTGCAAGGCTCTGCCACCACTGTGCAAGGCTCTGCCACCACTGTGCAATGCTCTGCCACCACTGTGCAATGCTCTGCCACCACTGTGCAAGGCTCTGCCACCACTGTGCAAGGCTCTGCCACCACTGTGCAATGCTCTGCCACCACTGTGCAATGCTCTGCCACCACTGTGCAAGGCTCTGCCACCACTGTGCAAGGCTCTGCCACCACTGTGCAATGCTCTGCCAATACTGTGCAACACTGTAATACTCTACCAATACTCGCCAATACTTGCCAATACTCTGCAATAATTTTTAATAGAAACAAAGAATATTTTTTTTTTTTTTTTTTTTTTTTTACCGAATTTTCAGTATTTTTTGATTTATAGCGCAAAAAATAAAAAACCCAGCGGTGATTAAATACCACCAAAAGAAAGCTGTATTTGTGTGAAAAAAAGGACACAAAATTAATTTGGGTACAGTGTTGCATGACTGAGTAATTGTCATTCAAAGTGTGAGAGCACCGAAAGCTGAAAATTGGTCTGGTTAGGAAGGGGGTTTAACTGCCCAGTGGTCAAGTGGTTAAAGGTGTTTAGAAAATATAATGTATGTTTAGTAACCTATTAAGTAACACATAAGAGGACTGGCATTTACAACTGTATGTGAAAACGTATTTATGGTCTGGTTCCACCTGGGGATTTCTCAGGGGAAAGATTTGTCAGCGCACTAACTTCCTGTCTGTTGTTCTTATATACAGTACTAGTTTTTGAAGATATGAGCTGGCAACTATTTGATTTTAAAGTCAGTATTATCATAGCTGGATAAAAACCTAATCTTATTTAGTTAACATAGAATTTGCTAAGTGGTTGTATGAATAGTTCTATATCCGTTCATGGTGGTAATGTAATTTTTTTTTTATTTATTTGCAGTGTGGCGCTATATTGGTGCAGTGTTCGCAGTTATCTTCTTGGTTATCCAACTCACGTTACTGGTGGAATTTGCTCATAAATGGAATAACAATTGGTACGTCATTTCCTTGAATACATAACACTTTATGCAACATGATTGGATAGTTAATGCATTGTAAACTATAGGACTATATCGTAAAGGATGGTGGCTTATTGTAAGGCCGCGTACACACGAGCGGACTTTCCCACGGGAATGTCCGCCGGATATTCCACCCGTGTGTGGGCACCGGCAAACTTTTTCCTTCCAAAAGTCCGGCGGACTAAGTTTTAAGTTTAGACTTAAAATTGTCCGCTGGACTCGGCAGTCCGGTGGACAATCCCGCGGTCTGTGTGCTAGTCCGCGGGACTTTTGAAATGAACCGACTTGCCTCGCACACAGAGGAAAGTCCGTTCATTTAAAACGTGACTCCAGGTAGACGGGACTAGTGAAAGCAGTGAATGCCATCGCGCTAGCCCCGTCACCTGGTATGGCTTTAAAGGGGAATCCCTATGCCGGAAAAACGGCGTGGGGGTTCCCCCCAAATCCATTTCAGACCCTTATCCGAGCATGCAGCCCGGCCGGTCAGGAAAGGGGATTCACATAGGGTGGGGGGCCGGTATTTGGGGGCCTCCTTATTAAAGGGGGCTCCCGGATTCCGATAAGCCCGCCCGCAGACCCCGACAACCAACGGCCAGGGTTGTCGGGAAGAGGCCCTTGTCCTCATCAACATGGGGACAAGGATCTTTTGGGTGGGGGGCCCCCCTTTCCCCAGGGCACCCCCAATGTTGAGGGCACGCGGCCTGGTACGGCTCAGGAGCGGGGGGGGCTTTCCCCCTTTCCTGACCGGCCGGGCTGCGTGCTCGGATAAGGATCTGAGATGGCTTTGGGGGGGACCCCCACGCCGTTTTTTCGGCGTAGGAATTCCCTTTTAAATCCATGCCAGGTGACGGGGCTAGAGCGGCGGCATTCACTGCCTTTACTAGTCCCGTCTACCTGGAGTCACGGTCTAAATGAACGGACTTTCCGATCGTGTGTCGGCAAGTCCGTTCATTTCAAAAGTCCCGCGGACTTTGGCCAAAACTCCGGCGGACAAAGTCCGGGCAAGTCCACACGTTCGGAAAGTCCGGCGGAGCTCCGCTGAAAAGTCCGGTGGTTTGTCTGCTGGACTAGGTCCGGCGGACAATCCCGCCGGAAAGTCCGAGCGTGTGTACGCCGCATAATTCGTAGTGGCCAATCTGATGTTGTCTCAGGTGACAGTAGTAGTCAGTGGCAGCTGGTGCACAATATACCGGGGGGGGGGGGGGGGGGGGGGGTGCGGCAAAAAAACCTTTTATTCACATTTTGTATTTCCATTTTTCCAATTGTGCTGTTTTCTATTGTCCTCTGTCAGGCATGCGGGAACTGGACATAATAAGCTGTGGTATGGTGCGTTGGCGTTGGGCAATCTGTTACTGTACACCATTGCTGTGTTTGCCCTCATCCTACTGGCATGGTTCTACACCCATCCTGAGCATTGTCTCCTCAACAAAATCCTGCTGGGTGTCAATGGTGGCCTGTGCTTACTTATGACACTTGTGTCCGTATCACCGTGCGTACTTAAACGTAAGTATTACTTCGCTATATAAATCCTTTAGATCAGGGGTAGGCAAACTTTTGAGAGGTGGAGATCAACCTGACGGTACAAACAAACAGCAACTACCCCAACCTATAACTGGAGATCTACCTGAACATCATGAACTAGATCAAAGATCACCAGGGTTTGGCACCCTTTTTTTATTTATTTTTTATTTTTTTAAAGAAATTAACTAGCAAGGTCTAACTAAATAGTAAGGAAAATTATAATAAAACAATTGTCACTGTAAAAATATAAACTTAGCCTACCTTTTATCGGTGGAGAGTGTCAGTCAATAGGGCAGTAGACAGTGTCAGTAGGGCACTGGATTGTGTCAGTAGTTTTTTATTTATATAAGTTTTAATTATTTTTTTCTACTTTTTTTTTATTTTTTTTACAATTTTTAGCTGCCTAGTTGTGGGTTTTGGTGAAATAGACACTTGATATCTCACCTTTGAGACAGGGAAAGGGATGTAGGAAAGAGATTCACCAGTCCTGTTCTGTGCAGCCTCAGCAAATAAATTGGAAGTGCTCTTTGCTGAGCAGCTTCCTGTTCATTCACAAACAGAAGCATGATAAACCATTTACTATGCTTCAGTGATGAATGGGAGCAGACGCAATGGATACTGATCACTCACTGTGTTCATTCAGAAAAGGAAGGGGCCGGTAAATGACATATTTACCGGCCCCTTCTCCGCTCTCGATCCTGAAACATCCCCCGCAGCAGTCAGTGGTAGAGAAGGGGAGCAGCAGTGCTGCCGGGTGGGGGGGGGGGTGGGTAAAGGGAGCACACAGGGGGTCCAGGCAACAGAATAAAGGTGAACCGGAAGAAGAGGGGCAGCAGGGGCGGCATTTAGTGGAACTGATGAGCTGTAATTTCCTCCCTGCAGCAGCTGAATGCTGGTGGGAGAGAGACTAGGAGAAACAGAATTCAGCTGCTGCAGGAGATAAATCAAGCCCATCAGTTTCACTGAATGGGGCCCCCGCTACCTCTCCTCTTCAGGTTGTGAGGTCTGCAACCAAGGGACGCAATCTACCCATCATCTGCCGGCGATTGACAGGTTGCCGACCCCCACTTTAGTGTACTATTCTGGGGTGTGTATTGAGTTGGTTCACAAAAATAAAATCTGATTGTACAATCCCCTTTAGGGTGACCACAAACTTCTCAATCCAATTTGAAATCTGTTTAATTTCTATTATATCAACAGCAATGTAATTTCTCACACTACATAGTTGGCAAATCTAAATTAAATTATATTATCTAGTTGTATTGGTTATGGTCAGCTTGAGAGAATAAATGCTCCCAAAAACCACCCGTCTCTCATTCTGCTAAAGTCCAAGAGAATGTAAACCCTTCCACCTTTTGTATAGTTTATATAGACTAAAGGTGGCCGCATAGATCTCTGTCTGATTTACCAACAACTAGCGAAATCACCAACCTAAACAAACTGTTCAATGTACAGTATATCCAATTTATTTAGTATATGTAGTCCATCAACTAAATAGTTATTACTAAATCTATAGAGATTGAGCAATCTGATGGTAATGTGTGGCCACCTTTTGGATTTACCAACAACTATGTAGTGTGAGGGCCAACCTAACCAGATATAAATTTGAATAGATGATTTAGGGAGGTTTTGCATTACATGGTGGTTTGTAAATGTTACATTTGCCACATACAAATGAAATGGATTTTTCAGTGTAACCCTCATACATGTTAAGTTTTTTGTATAGATTGTATAAAGATTAAACAATTGGATCATAATGCATATGGTATGTTTTATGGGAATTTCCACAGTGATTGTACAGTAAAATTGTAGTGTGTGTGTGGTCAGCTTTAGCGTCTATAATGTACATTCTATGCCATATGTGAATTAACATAGCATAGCAGCCTCCAGTAAGTACACACTAACATTGGAGTTCCCCCATGTTACATATGGTAGCACAGCAACTAGGAAATCAACCAAGGCTTTACCTGTTTTATGGGGGTCCTACTAACCTCCCTGGCTTTAGTTACACTTTTTACTTTTACACAAGATACAACTGAGATCTGTTAAGTGCCACTAAAACACATCATGGTGTCTAAGATACGTTTTCAAAATGCGCAGATGTAAATCCTTCCAAATAACTCTTATGCCCCGTACACACGAGCGGAATTTCCGTCCGAAAAATCTTTGGATGGGTTTTCCGACGGAATTCCACTCAAACTTGGCTTGCATACACACGGTCACACAAGTTCTCTGAACTTTCGACCGTCAAGAACGCGGTGACGTACAACACTATGACGAGCCCAGAAAATGAAGTTCAATGCTTCTGACCATGCGTCGAATTGTTTCTGAGCATGCGTATGAATTTTGCGTGGATAGGAACTTTTTCCGACCGAAAAATGGAGAACCTGCTCTCAATCTTTTTCTGGTGGGAATTTTGCCAGAAAAAGTCCGATGGAGCATACACACGGTCGCATTTTCCGACCAAAAGCTCTCATCAGTCTTTTGCTGGCTGAATTTCCGATTGTGTTTACGGGGTATTACAATCAGTGGCACCCCTTGATTACTGTATGTCAAATTTATTGCACTGTATAAAGTCTCTTCCTGTGCATAAAAATAGAAATGGGCATATCTAATTACTATTGATGAATATCTTACAATTTTTTTTTCTTTTTTTTTTTTTTTCTTTTTTTAAAGATAACCCACAGTCTGGATGGCTGCCATCAGGCATGATCAGCTGCTATGTCATGTACCTGACCTTCTCTTCTTTGTCCAACAAGCCACCAGAGACAAGTAAGTATTCCATCAGGTCTTCAGACATGCAGCTTTCTGCTAGATCTGCACATACACTGGGTCAGTGGGTGCTGGCAGATTTTGTACACTTGGCTTTGGTTCGGTTTGGTCCATAAATTTCTGTGATTTGAAATAAAGCAATCAAAATGTAATACTAAAATGTTTACTCAGGAAGTTGTGACGCCCGTGTGCAAGGGGCCAAAAACGGTATGTAATGTTGAGTAAAGGTGTGCAAGCGTATAGACGAGTACAATTCTTCATTTCCAGTATTGTAATATACTCACTTGTGCTCACTTAAACGCATAAACATTAAATGAGTAAACAGTAAATTACTGCAACCAAATGTAACATTTTCTATTTTGTTTTACTGCTCTGTACTCAACTGATCTTTACTGTGTGCAATGTCCCTTAGACAACAATGCGTCTCATTTCAGATCCGTAAAAAAATAAACGTTTTTACTCTCTTGTGCAACAGGCCTTAAAGTGTAGACTAAACTTTAATTTAGGGCCCTTTCACATGGGCTATCCGATCAGTTCCGCCCTCCAGTCTCCCCTATGGAGCTGCGGATGTCAGCAAACACATGTCCGCTGACATCCACCGCTATACGATCGTGCACACAAAATCCAGACTGATGGTGGTCCTATTTTCCATGCGTCTGGTGGATCGGATGAAAACTGACAGGTGGTCCGTTTCCATCCGATCTTCCCATAGAGGAGAGCGGGACTGTGTCCGTGTCCGCTCTTCATAGTGGAGCAGACAGGACTTGTCATCCGCATGGTCAGCGGGGATCAGCGGAGGCACCCTTGTGAAAGGGTCCTAAAAGGGGTTTAAGAAAAATATTGTATGGGCGATCTAGGAATTGCAACCCGTGTATTTATACCTAGTCTCCTTATTGTCTAAGTAACTGGACAAACTAACATAATCATAAATATAATGATCATTTTTGATATTTGAGAAGGACTGCCTGAAGCCTTGCGGTTCTGGTGTGCTAGTGTGTAGTTCAAGGGGTTAAAGCAGGTGGGGAGGAGGTGATACATCCTCAATGCCTGTCAGATGCTCTCTGAAGATAGTTTGACATCCATGCGGGTGCACATATTAGGAGCAGTGGTTGTGTGCATCCAATTGCCATGAATGGGACTGCCTGCACAGGGATACAGGGAACATCTGTGCATCTTCATGCGAGTAAAAATGCCTGCTGCACTGGTGTATACTGTAGTATTCCTATTCTGGGACCAACTGTACCATTTCAAATTTTTCATTACTTTTTATTTTGAAGGCAATGGACACCAGGACAAATTAGGTAGAATATTCTTAGTGGGGGCAGAGTCCAAAATGAAAATTTTGTCATGGTTTCCAACCCTTCTATACTCTATTCAAAAACTAAAAAAAAAATAGTTTTACATACCATTTATTATTATTACAAAAAATGCCTGGGCTTTCAAGCCTGTTAACTGTAGGCTCCATTAGTCATCTTGTCCGTGCTTCCTGTAGTCATGAGGGAAGGTTGTATAACCATTTGGTTTAATGTATTGGATCCAGTAGTCATGCAGTCTTTTTCAGTAGAAACTAGTGATGGCCATTGGTTCTTTGGTACTGTGTAAAAAATGTAAAATAATAATCAACAGAAAATGGGCTAGCTGCTTCAATCCAGACAACTCAAATCCTTAACTTGCTTTAATTTAAGATTTTACAATCAATATGTTCTGTTGCGAGTTTCCAGTAACCCGCACATATATAATCATTTCATTTATTTTTTTTTTTTTTTAGTTTTGGATGAGGATGGGAAGAATATAACGATCTGTGTGCCCAACATTGGTAATGGTATAAACCAAGATGAGCGGCTAGTCTCAGTGCTGGGTGCTGTCATCATGCTTGGTTGCATTCTGTACTCCTGGTGAGTAGTTGTGTTACAAAATGATCTAGATGAATATATGCTTTGTTATAGCATTATAGTAATCTTTCATGTTCGATGTAGTCATTCTTCAATTGTTTAAAAGCAGGCAGATGCTTCTCCATGTAAGTGAGTAGTGAGTATATACCAGTCCTGTCTGTGAACCCTACTTGACACTGACACACAGTATTTTACATCTCCATAAATAAGTGATAGATGAGTACTCACTCACTTTTTCAACAAGTTGGAAAAACTCCCTGTATGATAATTAGGACCCTCAATGGCCGGTGCCACTTGTCACTGCGAGGTGATGTACAGAAATGTCTCAATAATTGCAAGTGGTAACCTCTTGCTTTTTACCTAGCCCTCATGTACTGACACATATAAGGTGAATACTACAGAACAGGCTGACGTGCAAAATCTCACTCCTCCCATTGTGGAGGGCTAGTTATGGGCACTTAGTGGGCGTGATTCAAATTTTTAATAAAAAAAAATATTATTATTAATATTAAAATTTATATATTATATTTTTAATATATTATATATATATATATATATATATATATATATATATATATATATATATATATATATATAATCTTTTTTGTTTTTTAAATTGTCAGAGAAATGATCATTAACACAGTCTGGGTACATTACATATTTTCTGCTTATTTTTTTTGTTGAGGGTTTGACAGACAGGTTGGTTGGTAACAAGGGACGTAACATAGGCAAGCTAATTCTAATCAGGACTCGAAAGAATGCAAACATGTAATGAAGCATTATTAGTGCTGTTCCTTTATACCCTTTTCTTCCCTCCTCTTTTCCTTCCTTCCTTCCTTCCTTCTTCACTTTTCTTCCCTTCTCCTTTCCTTCCTTTTTTTCTTCTTTCTTTCCTTACGTTATTTATATATTGCATAATTGCATTTTTTTATGTTGCAGTCTTACTTCAACCACACGTTCAAGTTGGGATGCTCTCAGGGGAAGATATGCTCCACCAGGGGAAGAGGTAAATTCAGAGTTTGCATAATAATAATTGATTGTCATTTAGGAACTCCAAAATCTTTCTATTCGTACATTTTATATATATTTGAAATACTGCTTCTGATTCCTAGAACATTAGATCCTGCCTTTTAGTTCTGGTTTCCTCAGGAGTTAGACAGGGTAAACATACCCAATAACAATCTCACCATTCAGCTAAGGCTGCCTCAAAGAAACATTCTGAAAACATATATGTGACTGATTTATTGACTTCTGAAAGTCTGGTGAATCTGGGACTGAGGAATCATATACAGCCCTAAAATATATGTCTATAGCACATCACAATAGCCAGCAAATTGTTCCAGTCGTTTTCAGTGCTAAAACTGTGATATGGATAAACGCAAACAATTTATTCTGTGCAGGTAATTATAATATAATTGTTCTTATTATATTTACAAGTGACATTTAGATGTCTGCATGCATCCTACATAGATATATGCTGGTTATCTACTTTAACCTTATTTGATTTCAAAGGTAGAATCATCAGCCTGTTGGGGGTATTCGTATGCTATTCATAGTTTTCTTTCCAGAGTGTTGCTTTCCTCCACCGCTGTGCCACTCTGTCATCTTCTCCCTGTGGCCGGCAATACACGGTTCAATTGCTGAACTGGCCGAGATTTGAATCGGTAATGGGCAGGCTGAATGTACCTGGTTGGGTACAACCAGCCTGCCGGATTCGCTTCTGATTATTGCAAGCAGCTGCTATAGCCGCTAGCAGTCATCACTGTCTTATCCTGGCGGGAATGGCTTCCCCCGCCCGCCTCTATCCCCCCACCCGGAGAAGACCATGGGCCCAGTAGGAGGGATTACCCTGTCAGCACTGTCTGATCTGATGGGGAAATTTCTTTTCTTCAACCTGCGGCTGCACGATAGAAATTCGCACCATCTTTGGCCAGCCTTAGTCTGAATTTCAGCATTACAACATTATCACATCTTGTGCTGCATTTACTCACAGACTGCTTTTTAAACCTGGCCATGGCTGGATCAAAATGCAGCTTCATCTATGGTCGTTCCGACTCAACAGGAGTTAGGCTACATTCACACTTCAGCGTTTTGAATTGCGAATCTGCCCGTGATTTGAAAACGATGATGTGTGAATGACAAATAGTGGGACTCGCATTTGAGATGCTATTTATTTGAATGTCACGGTGTGTGGTTTATCGCAGCAGACCCGCACCGCGATTTCAGGTGTCATTCAAATGAATGGCATCTCAAATGCGGATCCCGAGATTTGTCAGTCACGCATCAGCATTTTCAAATGTGGGCACATTCGCGCCAAATCTGCCCGCGATTCAAAAAGTGTGAATGCAGCATTAATCTAACAATTAACTTCTGTTGAAAGGCTATGTTGGAAAATTTTAAAACGATTAGCAGCTACAGCGCTGATCAGGATTCCCATCTATGAGCAGCATAAAGTATACAGTATGTAAATCCTCACCTTTTTAAACTACCCATTCAGTTAAAAATAGAAATGAAAGGCAAAACATAAGTGATCACATATATACAGTGTGTGTGTGTGTGTGTGTGTGTGTGTGTGTATATGTATGTGTTATATATATATATAATATATTGTGTGTGTGTGTGTGTGTGTGTATATGTAGATAGATAGATATCCCTAATATAATATAAAAACCCCACCAGGATAAAGCACCTCCAAAGGCTAATAAAGCGGTATAAAATATAATTTATTGGACATCAAAAGTACAAAAACAATACAACCCATTGACCGAGTCAGCTACCCAAGGAGGGGACCCCAGCCCCCAAACATCCCCAGACCTCTCCATCTCTCCCAAGCAATTCTCCCACCCAGAGAACCCTCCCCCCCCCCCCCACTCTAGTGTCCCAAAAGAGGACCCTATCACTTACTCTGCCCTAAAAATATGCAATATTTGCAATAAGTGATCACATACCCTCTGTTCTCAGCTGCTGGGGGAGGAGAAACTGCAGCACACTAGTCTTCCCAGTGAATGGCTGTGTGGGGGGCATGTAATAAATTATTGTAGGAGAGCAGGCTGAGTTCTCAGCACAGCCAGAAAACTGGTGCTTCTGCCTAGAGTGGTCTTTTAATAGGAAAGCAAAGGGACTGGCAGGAACACCAAGGATTTCACGCAAAGGAAGCAAAACAAAGAACAGGACACTTTTTCATACAAGTACATGGTACACCAGGAATATGAAATCTGTAGACTAAATTCTACTACTTTAAAAGGGAACTGCATGAAGTTTTAAACCAGCCATACATACTGTAGATCAAAATTCGTCTGGTTCAGCAGTGACCATCGGAATTTCAATTCATGTATTGGTATCCTGAATGTACAGAAGTCGATCTACCAATCAACTTTTGTACAACCAGCTTGTTGGATAAATGGTGATTGATCAGTGCTGCTGTCTATAGCTAGCATAGCGGCAGCGCTTATCAGTGTTCTGACTGCGGAGAAATCTCCTTGCCATCAAAATTCAATATTTCAGTAGGAGTGATTCCCCCATCCACATCGAATGGGGGAATTGGGTATGTTTTCTTTTTCCCTTCACTTTAGCCTTAATCATCATTCAGCCAGAGAGTAGGTTTCCCTTCTCCTCAGGCCTGGATTAGTTCTCCCTGCGTGTAAACTATGCTGTCCCATTCCTGTCCCAGACTGCCTTTAGCCTTAGTATCGTAGGTCATAGCCACACAAAGCACAGCGAAGAAGAGTAGGCAAACTATTGTCCTATTCTGCAATCAGTTTGGCCCTAGACTTATGGACTCAAGCTAGGTAAATTCTTAATACACTGTGCACAATGTTTGTATTGAAAAACCTGTGCAAGGGCACATTAAGGACCCAGCCGGTGAGCACTGGCAGGGTGGGGCAGCAATCTGAATTTCTTAATGACTGTTTATATCAGACTGTGTGTGCCCACCTAGGCCACAACCTATGTTGGTTATCCAGATATACAGCCCTGCTTTTCCTTTTTAATCATAGTGTAGTCCAGCCTTTCTCAACCTTTTTTCAACACAGAGGAACCCTTAAAATAGTTCTCCGGTCTTGAGGAACCCCTGATAAAAATTAGAAATCTACAACTCATGATACATTGTGATGGTCAGTGAGAGGAATGGACCTCCTTACACTTGTGGCCATTGGGAAGAATTACCTCCTTGCAGATAGCTAAACAGATCAATGGTGTCAGTGGGAACCTATCTTAGAGGCAGAAATTGCCCAATGCTGAAGGAACCCCTAGCAACCTCTGGAGGAACCCTAGGGTTCCACAGAACCCTGGTTGAGAATCACTGGTGCAGTCATTAGAAAAAAATTATACTTCATAGTAACTTCATAGCCTGTTGCAATGTTTACGTAGCTTGAAGCTTAGACTGCCTAAACTAAAAGTGAGCAGGCTGGGCATGATAGCTAAATATTCTTATTGGTCTACAGGATTGGAATTGCAAGCTGGCCCAATACAGATGTTTGTAGGAAGATTGTACATGTTCCATGTAGAGGTGGAATGTATATTTATTCTAAATCAGGCAGTCTTGCCGGTTTGCTTATGAAGGCAGTGGCTCCTTGTGGTAACTGGCACAGTGCCTCTTTTTTAGGAGCACATTAGATCTGTAATACAATTACTGGTTATGCTGCCCTTACCTGGGTATGACGGAAATAGAAAATATTCCTACACCCATATTAAAGAGAAATGACTCATGTGTTCTGAGATTTTTACTTATTAATGAATATTTTTCTGAAATGATCATGATGTGACTAATCCATATTAGAAATAACACATTAGACATTTTGCTGTGAGCTGTACTTTGAAATGACGCGGCATTAGATGTTAAGACTAGAGGTGAAAAAAAAAATCCTTATTATACTTTTTTTTTTATACTTTTTTATTTTCTGTTAACTCATACGAGGGCAAGGGATCTTCAAAAAGTTTCCCCACTTTTATATTTTGATTGGAAACGGTGAGGGTGGGAGGAGTTTTTCAGATGGCATTAAAAAGTTGGTACGACGCTGGGAAAAATGCATCGCAAAGGAAGGTTACTATGTAGAAAAGTGATGTGATGTGATTTGTTTTTGAAATTCTTAATTAAAAAGAGTTCAAGAAAATGCGGAAACTTTTTGAAGAACTTTTTTATACTTAGTGCAGTGTTTATCAATAATTTACTGAAGAATTTTTATATTTATTAAACTTTTTAGGTTACAGCAACCAACCATATTTTCCCTTTTATTGTAAAATTGGAAGGAATAATGTTATTGGTTGCTGTGGGTCACGTGTTCTTCCATCAGACACCCTTTGTTTCATAGCTGGTTCTCTTTACAGATTGCACGTTGCTGCTTTTGCTTCGGCTCCAGGAGAGATGGTAAAAAAAATGATTTATGTTCTTATTTTTGTTATGTGTTCTAGCATTTTTTAGAATGAAAGAGCACATCTTTTCATATTTCAAGGTAATATTTTTGAGATGACAGATTTGTTACGCTCTCCAGGTTCGGTGGTGGTGTGGCTTACAAAGTACAGTTAAAATGAAAAGCTGGTTTAGGTACACCACTTTAGCTTATAGGTGTCCCTGTATTAAAGGCAATGTGGAGAGCAGGCAATGTTTTACTTGCCTGCTCTCCTCAGGTCCCCCGCCGGCACTCCTGGCCCCTCCCCTTGCCCCCAGAGCAAGCAGCTCTCTATAGGGGGCTCCCAAGCAGGCTTGCTCCCGAGCCTCTGCTCTCCGTGTCCATTTATACACAGAACCCGGCTCTGCCCCAGCCCCTCTCTCTCCTCATTGGCTCACTGACTGTAATTGACTCCCGCTGCTGTCTCGGCCAATGAGGAGGGAGAGTCCCCAGAGAACCAAGGCTCTTGTGCACATTGCTGCATTGTGATGGGGCTCAGGTAAGTTATAGGGCTGCTGCACACAGAATACATTAAGGCCAGGGGTGGCCTGTCCATTAAGGTCTCAAGGTGGTCTCAAGGTGATTTCTCAGAAAAAAAGCCTGGAGACAGAGTTTGCTTTCAATATTAAAAATGAATGAAATAATGTTTTTGGCTTGTGTTGCTCAGATGTGTAGTTCTGCTTTAATCTAAGTTTTATGCAAAAAGCCCAACTCAAGCCAAATTGTTATGGTTTTTGTTTTGTATGTCAGGTTAAAACTGAAGTCGGGCTTTAATTTCTGTCTGTGACGGTCACTTCCTTTCAGTGTAACACGTTTATAAGAAATGAGGGTGGAGGGGGGATGGTTACACCTTTCACCAGATCAGGAAAGCACAAACCGCAATAAAAACATTGTCAGAAGTTTTAATGCTTCCCCAACTAATAAACTTTTGTTGGGTGTGTTTTTTTTTTTTTTTTTCTTTGTCCCTGTTGGAGAAAATTCTAATGACATTTTTCCTAGACTGGAATTAAAACTCACACTTCACATAAATTAGTAGGGTGTAGTTCAGAATTCTGAAATCATGTTATTATTTTAAGTACCTCTAACTTGAATTTCAAGACTCGGTTATGAGATATAAGTAAAAATGCTCCCCAACCCCCGGTTTGTAGGTATGCACATTTTACACAGAATTTTTTAAAGCGGAAGTAAACCCATTGATTTAACAGTCTAAAAAAAAAAAAGGCATGCCGTGAATACTAACTGCACATTGGCTGTGCTCTCAACCAAACAGTCAAACCATCCAATGGCTGGTGTCATAACGGATCACATGTGCAGCACTGTTGCAGTTGAAGATTAAACAGAGGCAAAGATGGCAGCTTCCTTGGCTGAAAACGATAGGGGGGTTTACTTCCACTTTAACACATGCTAATAAAATGAAATCTGGCGGTCTGACTTGATCCCCGCACAGTGCTCCAATCAACAATGCTCAGACTCCTAGGGAAGCTTAAAAAATTAAAGTGCTCATAAAGCCAGTTTCTGTGGCAACACACTTCCAGACTGGCCGATGACCCAAGCATAGGGGGGACCTTATCGGGGGTTCCTGCAGGCTAACACGTTTCGAAGGAATGTCCTCCTTCATCAGAGCCAAACTTCTTCCTAGGGAAGCTGATGCTGATTGGACTGTCCAGGAGATGTGTAGGACCACTGAAGATCTGGACTGCTGTGCTTTGTGTGAGCAATGGTCTGGATCTTTTGAGCTTTTAGCACAGGGGTACTTGATATAGGATTACAGTATGATAACATTACCAATAAAAAAAAAAAGAAACCTATTCTTTACATATTATGCAGCTTTTTGACTGCTTAACTATAATAAGAACGTGGAAAGGAATAATGGAAGGAGGGTCTCTTTAGAGAGCCCTCAGCAATTGGACACAATTTGTCCGGTACCTCATCCTAGGAAATCGATTGCACAAAAAACCTCAACTACTGAACTGGAAGGACTGTAACGGTACCAATGGGGTAAAAAGGTACCAAAATGTTTATTAATACAAGATTTAAATATTAAAGACCTGAAAATATGCACATATACCACAAACATAACATCAAATAAGCAATAAGACACTCTTCTTAGTGTTGATTCTCACCAACCCCACTGCAGTAGGGGATGAGAGACTTGCTGTAGCTTTGACGCAGATTGCGTTTCATAGGACAAAGCCCGCTTCTTCAGGAAAATGTATCCTAGTCAAACACTAGAATAAGAAATATTATAAACATTGATCAATTGATGTTTATAATATTTCTTATTCTAGTGTTTGTGGTACATGTTCATGTCTTTAATATTTTAATCTTGTATTAATAAATATTTCGGTACCTTTTTTTTTTTTTACCCCATTGGTACCATTGCAGTCCTTCCAGTTTAGTAGTTGTTGTTTTTTTTAGGGTTTTTTGTTCAATATAATAAGAACATAGCTTCCATTGGGTTTTAAAAAGCTCCCGGGTTACCTTTAAATTGTAAAAGTGGTTTGCACATTTAGCCTGCTTATCAACATCATGGTCCTGCTTGACATATGGCAGACTGTGTTTAATAGTACATTTCTGAACATTCCAAGGTCGCAAGGAAGGTCGGGTAGAGCTTCGAGGAGGACAAAAAGTGGCTTATGATGAAGAAGAGAAGACTTTGTACAGCTACGCCCGCTTCCACTTCATCTTTTTCCTAGGCACATTATACATGATGATGACGATCACCAACTGGTTTCAGTGAGTGGCAGGGAAAATGTTTTTCTTCTTCTAGTTTTTAATTGAAATACTGTTATTCATTTAATGAATGTTTATTGTAATGTATGTAATATTAATCAAACAATAGTTAGATTTGACAATCCAATATTAGCTTGAAAATGTTTCTGTCTCCTAGCCATCTTTTTCCACAACTTCCTGAATTCCCTACATGCTTTGCATCGTCTCCTCTGCCTTTTGCTTTCAATTTCTAAAGACTACATATCCCATTGTACCTTGCTGCCAACAAGCAGTAATTCCCGTACTGACTCCGCCTCCTGAGACTCCTCCTCTAAGCATCTCCTATAGGTCAGAGGGCAGGCTCTGTGAATTGTGTAACACAGCAGTGCCTACCCACAGGCCATAGTGACTACGTGACGCAGAATTCAAGGAAGTATATGTGTGAGAAGCGTCACAAAGTAAGCTTACAAACTTCAAGATCATTCAAATTAACCACTTCCAGACCGCCTGTCTGCAGTACATTACTGGCACATCACTGCCTGCTTCCGGGTTTTGAGCATCACAGTGTCCCAAATAGCAGCCTCACAGTGCCCCAAATAGCGTCACAGTGCCCCCATTTGCAGGTTCACTCTGCCCCAAATATAAGCATCGCTGTGCCCCAAATAGCAGCATCACAGTGCCCCAAATGGCAGCCTCACAGTGCCCCCATTGCAGCCTTGCCAGGGCGGAGGAAGTGAGAGGGCGGCCGGATCATGAGTTAGAAGAGAGCCAGGATCGCCGAACGGTAATACATGCCGTAACAGCTGACATTGAAACTGTCTCCACTCACTCTCACACAGCCCCGCCGTCTCCTAACCCCGCGCCTGTGATAGACAGAATGCATCCCCGCATTGGCCCTGCATTCTGTCTATTACAGCGCGGGATTAGGAGGCGGCGGGGCTGTGTGAGAGTGAGCGGAGACAGTTTCAATGTCAGCTGTTACGGCGTGAATTACCGCTCGGCGATCTCGCGGCCCTCCTCTAACTCCATGGCACTCTTCTACCGGGAGAACAGCTCCCGGTCAACTCCGCCTGCCGGCGGTGCTCGCCCCCCCAATCCCAGGCAGCCCAGCTACCGCCAGCCCTCATTTTCTACTCGCAAAATGCGAGTAGGCGAGCAGAAAATTTAAGGGCTGCTGTATCAGTGTTTTTTTTTTTTTTTTTTTTCTCAGATGCCTCCCTCACTTAGGAGGGAAACCTGGGAAGTCTCCCATTCAAGTACTAACCAGGCTTGATCCGAGATCAGGCGCTACAGTGGCTCAGATCACCCTGCCTCACCCTTCGAAGTCATTTAGCTAGTCTAACAGATACATAATAAAGACTGTATTAGACAAACTCATACGCAGTTCCACAAGAATGCAGGCCTAGACCATGTTGGTCTACTGCTATACAACCCCGTAAATATGGAAGTATGCAAGTACTCAGGTATGCAAACATGCAAGCATACAAGCATTCTTGCCATTAATGCATCTATGTATGCAGCTTAAGGCAATAAAGCAGGCAATAAGGCAATAAAGCACATATGTATGTATCCCCAGACAAACACATGTGTGTATATAGTTCTAGGCAAATAAGCAGATATGTATGTAGTCCTAGGAAAAATAAGCACATATGTATACAGTTTAAAAGTTGCAAATAAGCACATTATATATAATCTCTATCACAGTTTAATGCAACTAAGCACACATGTATGCAGTACAAATGAAAACATTTAGGCAATATGCGTTTATGGAAGCTGCCCCTCCCCTACCATTTTCAGAAGGTGAGCAATGGCAGGTCTCGTATATCACGCATGACACATATACTTTAGGCCATCATTCATTTTATACTAAATATTTAGGCTAAACATCAGTGAAACTGTACTAGATTTCCATGGGCCAATGTGCAGTATACTAAATTTCGCACTATTCTTCATGAATTTAATCTTACTGTCTTTTTTCTCTTTCCACAGTTACAACCATGCTGATATAGAAAAGCTCTTTTCTGGTAGCTGGTCCCCCTTCTGGGTTAAGATGGGTTCCTGCTGGTTGTGCATTGTGGTCTACTTTGGCTCTCTACTGCTCCCTATTTGCTGCAACAGCGGAGGATATGTGGTGTAGATGAACGGAACACTTTTATCTGTTATAAGAGGTTTTATTATCTGTTACATTTGTTACACATTCTTAATCCAGTCACATAGGCTTGATTGAGAACTTCTTTTTCAAATACCCTTTGTATTGTAAAAAATATTGTGCCGGACACAAAACTCAGACATCAATAAACCAATTTTTACATCAGTGTTCTGTTAGAATGTCAAGTGTAGAAGACACATTAAGGCTTAATTGTTTTCAGATTTGTTTGTCTCGTTTATAGAGAACAATATTCCAGACAACGTCTTACAGTGAATACTATTTATGTAATTTCCACTGTGTATAGCGCCATATTTAGACTTTAGACCTCCCTGTCAGAAGAAATTCCATTCATATGTTCCAGCTTGGGATCATTTGACTAGTGTAATGCCAGGTCCAGAGCAGGCCTCATGGCTCATACCTGTTACACCTATCAGCATTTCTTGTTTAATCATGTGTTATGACAATACAGACAGTTCTTCTTTTAGGTACTTCCCGTCTGTATGTAGTGAACCCTTATTTACTACCTGAATCTGTTATCCAGATTTTTTTTTTTTTTAGGCCTTTAAACCATTTCCTATCCTTCTGTAATATGGTTAAAATATATGAGAGAGCAGTTTTAAAAAGTGTTATCTGTTCTGCCGCGGCATGTAGGAACATGGTCATTTAGTGGCCAGCAATCTTGTGATCCACCACTGTGGTCCCGAATTTTACTTTTACCAGGGGCCTAAATTTTTGAGCCCAGAAATAAATTTATAGGTTGGTAGGCTTTTGTACAAGTTGGCCTACTGGTACCCAAAGGTGTGAGATCTTGCTGCTCAAAGTGAACATCAAGCAGCTGGAATTTTACATCTAAATACCCAGACGTATAGTATAACATTTGTTCTACACAATAGCTGTATTTCCAGATCATACTGTATGTGGGTCTAAAAATGCAGGCATTGACAGACCGTATACACTGACAGAATCCTACATAACACAATCAAATATGCATGCTTGACTTCAAGATGGATTTTGGTTGACATTGGTGTTTTTGCAACATTTACATGGGTCATTAAAAGGCAGATAAATAATAACTAGTCCATGTATGAACAACTTTAGGCTTCATAATTGCGGTAAGGAATCCAACAACAGTGGTCAGAATTTCTTCTTCACATGTAACCTGTTGGTATAGAAATAAAGGTATTGTCATTGCTGACTAGTTTTTGAAGCTACTTGTTCCAAGACTGTTATCCTTTTTATTTTTAATCCTTAGTCACTTAGGCCTTGATCAATCATGTGCATGTGTCTGGTCACTTATGCATATGCCTGTTCTAAGTCAGTGACTAAGTAATGAAGCCAGGATACAAAAGACAGCCTTGGAATATGCACCTTGACAGCCCAACTACTTCTATTCTAGCATGTTTCTGTAATGCCTGCTCCAGGGTTGGTGCTATGTAAATTGTCAAACCTAGTCCAAATGGTGACCCAGGAGAAAAACAATCTGCCGTTCATATCTGTGTGTATACGACTGGACCACAGAACCCATAGCTCTACTTGTGTATACTAGGACGATGTTTACATGGAGTTTGTGCTATATGTTTATATACAGTAACTGAATTGTACTATACTGGCTATGTAATTTACCACAATATTACATGAATATTGTTGTTTAAAATTGTCTAAAATAATTACTTAACAAAATAAAAAAAATCAGGTATTGCTGATCCCAATTATGGATAGAGAAGATCTGTGTAAGTGTGAAAATGTTACGGGTCTATAGGATATGAAAGAGATCTTCCATATAAATCTATACATTGTGATTTGGGTGGAGGGTGATGGAATAGGCTGTGGGCTTATATTATACATTACATTGATGGAAAGCTGGGACTGACTATGGCCATCCTGCCGAACCAGACTGTATGTGAATGTAATGCACATGCAGCGGAAAGCTCCCTTTTCTATCTAGAGAAGGGAATGGTCAGTACCCTATATTGCAGTGGTCTCCAAACTGTGGCCCTCTGCTTGCCTTTATCCTGCCCTTTAATGATCTGAGACGCAGGGCTCCCGCCAAATATGGCAATTGGTTACTTTCTGATGCCAGAAGAATTCCCACCTCTGCTGGCCACAATCTGGCCCTCCAAAAGTCTGAAGGACAATAAACTGGATCTTGTGTTTTAGGAATTTTGAAGACCCCTTGCTATAGTTCATTTATATTCTAGCAGGTTAGAAAACCAATATAAAATTGATAGGTTATTTAACACTCAAATTTTTACACTGATGCCCTATACAACACAATAGTTGTCCATTTGTTGCAAACATATTTACACGTGCCCATTTCCCACTATGAAGATCCATACCTAAATGTACTTCCACCAGTCATTATCTCTCTCTTTTTTTAATGTAACAAATTGGTACCAACCACAATAGTCTTCTGACACTTAAAACAATGGGATTGAAATTGATGGGGAAACCTCATCCAACCTAAAATGTTACAACAGTGTTCAAGTGCAGACTTATGCATACCTGTTGCAGTCTTTAAATGGAACCCTATGGAGCCCCTTGGATCCTAGGCCCAGACTGTATAAAAACACCTTGGCTTTTGCCAGAGTCCCTACTGCCCACTGAAGTTCTGCCATGTTTAAGAACGGGCCATTTTCACGTTACTTGTGTTAAATCATCAAAGCATGGCTACAAAGCAAATTAGAATTTTGTCCACAGCGTTTACCATCACCCTTCACCTAAATTTATTTTCTAGTCTTGCGTGGATATTTTCTTTAAAAGATGCATTTATAAAGGTCCTTAGGGTGGAGTTTAACCTTGGGGCCATACTTCTGAACACTGTGTAGCTTACTAAACTGAAACAGACAGACCTAAGTGCAATGTAACTGGTATTGTTCTGTGATCTGTTATAAGAATTCTCTAGGATAGGGAGATTTTTACATTATGCAATATCAGATGCCGTATATTATCCAGATGAAAAAGAACTTTATCTTAAAAGGGCTTATATTATAGAGTAATATAAATTATATGAAACATATGCACATGTAACTAAATTTACCAAAAACTATACATCAGTGGTTTTCTACAAGCTGTGAATTCACTAAAATGTACTTGTGTTTCCTTTTTCTTTGTTTGTATGTTTGTTTTACTTACAAGATATATTTGTTGTATGAATATCATAATGGTCAGTTTTCCTTTAATGGCATTTTTTTATTGTTTTTTTTTTGTAATTACTTTAAGTGGTTTTGTAGACATAAAATATAATTAAACTGACAGGTTGGAGCCAAATAGTGGACCATAAAAAAATTGGGTGCTCTGGTCCACAGTAACCACATTACTTGTTTCTGTTCTGTTTTACCTATAGAATTATGCCGTCCTCCTAAACCTTTTGATAATTAAAAGGTAATGGTGACAGGCTTTGTATGATTTGGGTTTCTGTGCTATCATTCACTGAATTGAGCCATCTTCTAGTTTTTACATGTTTTCCTGCATGATGGCAGCTCAGACAGAGCAGTGTGGTTTCTGCATCCATTCTCAAGCCTATATCTGTCACAAATCGGCAACAAATTTGTATTGTTGGTCTGTGAGTGACTTTTTTTCTTCAAGCTAATAGACGGAAAGATCTAAGGTAGTAGATGGCAAAAAACACCCAGGTCCCTGGTGTGTAAATCTTTGTATATTTTTACTAACAGCGTGTACAGTTCAGCCTGGTAGATTTAGCACTTTAATACGGTTATAAAACATAATGTATATGTAATTACCCTTTTACTTAAGACCTGATTTGTTGCTTCATGTTTCACTTAATTTTCTTTGCTCCAATAGACCTCTTAGGTGACTTGCATATTATGCATTTAACCAGTGTGCATCCCATCCCAACATTTTTGTGCACCCAGGATGCACAGGTGCAGAGTCCAGCCCCACTGGCTACAGCGCGCCAAAGTCTATGGCAGGCTGAAATATGCTGCGCCTGAATGTGTTTGAATGCTTTACTTGCCTTTGGCACTACAGGAGTCCAGGGATGTATGCCCAGAACACAGGTATTCCATGCATTTCTCCCTCAGTGCATAGGGCCCTAAAAGCAAGTAGCACTCCGTAAAGGATTCCGCCCTGTCCAGCCGCAGTGTGTGTAGTTCAGTCGGCAATAGAATGATAGGCGGCAGACCTGTACGCTGCAACTGTCCCTCATAGGTGCACTAAAATGCTGGGATTGGATGCACATGGACCAAACGCCACATGTGCAAGTAACCAAACCCTACAG
The DNA here is from genome assembly GCA_028564925.1 of Lithobates sylvaticus. NCBI lineage: Eukaryota > Metazoa > Chordata > Amphibia > Anura > Ranidae > Lithobates > Lithobates sylvaticus. The sequence goes on from CM053026.1 coordinate 110,801,346, forward strand.
AACTATGGTGGTAGATGACGACTGACAGACTCCTCTAATCTGCTGAGTTCAATATGTAATATGATTCCTATTTCTTCTCATTAGGTCCTATATAATGGGACTGCAGGACATGTGTTAGGTCCGTGTTCAGTTTTTTTTTATAAGGAGCGCTTATTTTAGTCCCTGTACAAGCTGTCAGGTTTCTGCATTTTGTTAGAGTATTTTTTTTTCTTTTTGATTCTATCAGAGTATTTTCTCTTCCAGACATAATAGCACTCACCTGCTTTCTTTCTTGACCATCTATACACTAATAATTGCTTCTTTAGGTTTGTTTTATTTGTTCATATTATGGTTTAATCTGCACTTGTAGTTTGCGTAGCAAAGAGGCTAATATTTAGTTGTAAATGGAACTGTTGAAAGGTAGATAATTACGTTCTATTTCTGCTAAGTCTAAAACTCAATACATATTATAATCCGACTGTACAATCTCTGTACAAATTCCTTTAGATTTTAACAATGTAAGCACCTATCTAAGTAATCCAGTTTGTATCCCTTTGTACTAAGTAGTTGCTGGTAGAATTGAAGCATATTGTAACGTGTTTTTGATAAGCATCCAACATTAGTTTAAAGTGTACCTTTCCTTTCAAACATAGAGCCTTTTATCCTGTGAGCTAACCCAGTGTTGTTCCACTAGGAGCTAGTGACATTATGGAGGAACAAGGTAAAAAGTTCTTCCTAACATAGTGAGCCATTTGTTCAAAAGGGATAGAAAATGGCCCCTACTTGGATTTTCCTTCAGCCTGTGTACCCAGCGCACAAAGGCTTGGATTGTAAACAGACAATAGACCCCTCCGGTATCAGTAGTCATTGGTACCTCTTTAAAATTAAACTATATTGGATTTCAGTCAGTTTTATTTAAAATGTTTATAAACTGATCATTTATTACTTGTATGAAATCCTTATTTTAGAATTGAACAGTTTATTCAGGGTGCTTCCATGAAAGTATGCTCAAAGGGCATTCTAGTATTCCTTATAAGACAGACTGGAAGCAGCAGCTCACTTGCATACCATAGCTCTCTAATTGATACTTCATTCAGAGCCCTACAAAACTAGAGATCTTAAAAAGGGGGATATTGCCTCCTCCTGATTCATTTAGCTTTTATGTGTGGGCTGCCAATAGAATGGGACATTCTGGATCTTTACATCATAAGTAAACAGCTACAAAAAACTTGGTTGTCAGACTTCAGAGCTCAACCTGCTGGCTGAACTTGATAAATCTGAAATATTCTTATGCATTATTCAAATCTAACTATAAAAAATTATTTAAAGAAGTTACAATTTAAAATTTTGAACATAACGAGAAAATTAATTTCAAAACTAAAATTACCTTTAAAGGCTACATCCAGAATCCAATGTTTGAGCTGTAGGAGGCATGAATGTATACGGAGATCTGATCTGAGATTATGAGGGAAGTTTTTAGTCTCTTCCTGGATGATCCTCAAGCCCTGTACACACTATCGGTTATCCTTTTGTTTAACTGAGCGTGCTGAACAAAAAAAAAAACTGAGGAGCTTGGGGGAGCTTGCAGTACTAACTATCCAACGTTGGTACAATGACCCCCCCCCCCCCCCCCCCCGCTGAGCTATTGTGTCCTGACAGGGGAGTTTCCCCCCCAAAACACACTGGTCAGCGCTCACAGCCATTGGCTGCCAATGCTGATTGGATGCTGGTTTTCCAACAAGCCCATTTGACAAGGCATTTGGTTGGTTTCCGTCGGACAGGCTAAATGTTGACCAGTCTCTGTTAAACCGGCCGATATTTGGCCCATGTGTACCAGGCTTTAAGCCTGAGCTCCCAGCTAATAATGTGGGTGTTCAGGGATCCTGTGACATTACAAGACAAAGCCCTAGACCTCCTCTCGGAGCACTGATTGGAGCTACAGGATGATTGCTTTCTTTGGGAAGAGTCTGCACATTTAGAGACCTTTCTACAAAACATATGCTGTATGTCTATTTTATCCTGACAAAAAGTTACATTTCCTTCTCTCTTGTATTATTGCTCATTTCTTCTCATTGTCCTATTACTTTCTATGTCATATGGGTTTCTGTTACTAATTAGTGGTTTACATTTCTTGCTTTTCTTGAAAAAGTTGTGGCCAAGCCTTGACTTCTAAACAAGGGATTGTGTTGGAATTGGGCAGACACGTACAATGTCCTGTTTATAAGAGAATACAGCTTTTTCTGTAAATTTTTGTTTTATTTAGAAGGGAAGTCAGAGCCAAGTTTAAAATTACTAAATATCAAATCCTTTATAAAAGGTTTCCTTTTTTATCCCACCTTTATAACATATAACAGAGCTGTTTGAAAAGAGCCCATGACAGGGTTTTCTGTTACGGTATTGTGTACATTTATCGGACGGAAATTGGAGGCTTTCACACTTGAAAACCTAGTGTATGTCCATCTAAAACATTTTAGTTTTTTACGTTTTGGATGGCGTGGGGAAATATTAGAACTTCTCTCGGGTTTTTACTGCTATCTGGAGCTCAGAGCTCAGAGCAAGTGGGCACCTAGACATTAGAGGGCCATCATATGTGTAGACACGATCCAACTGCTGGAAGATTTCCTTTCAAAGGACCCGTCATCAAACGTTGAGGTCACCATTAAGATCCGTACAGACATACTAGTTACCTGGCTGGCACACATAATCTAACTTAAAGCCTAGTACACACGGGCTGAATGTTGGGCGACATCAGCTGGGTTCAATAAAAACCACCTGACATTCGGCATTCTTTTGTTATTCTTCTTAAAAGGTACATATGGGGTGCCTAGTGCAATCTGCCAGAACACAATGGCTCCGCAGGAGGGATTCCCTCCATCAACACTGATTGTGTTGATGGGGAATTGAGTGATTTTCTTTCTTTCAGCCTGCAGTTGCAGGAAAGAAAATGGCATCATCTATGGCCTGCTAATGTTAGAACCGGCTCCAACTGTCATTCATGATCTTCACCTCCTTTAAAAGTTCCTTAATCAGACTGGATTTCTCTTAGCATCTGCATTAATTTCTCCATCCCCGCCATACAAAGACCTGACAAAATTGAATTCAAAATAAAATACCAGAAACCCTCATTAGGACTTCATTAATTATTCACTTGTAGTTCAGGAAGCAGACATGACCTGACCACAACAGCATAGAATAGAAATACATTTTGGGAGTTTTAAGAGCACCTAGATGTTTAAAGGATATCTAATCCCAAAAAACAAATGTAATCTATTTCAGGTAACCAGTTCTTAGCTTGCGGTGGCTGCATTCGTTTTCATTTTTTGGGTTAAGTGACTTTGAAACGTCTTGTGAATTTAACTGAAATCTCGAATAATCTTCCTTCTAAGCTATCTTCTGTAAACTACAAATCCCCCCCTACCCCCCTATGCAATGTAGTTAAACAGAAGAGAAATGTGTTTGTAGTCCAAATAAGGAGATCAGCCTAGGGTGACAACACTGCTTTCTTAAGGTACAGTGAGTAAGCAAAGTTAACCTAAGACAGGAAATGTGTTAACGGCAGGATCAGCAAGTGAAAAAAATAAATAAAAAACAAATGCAGCCACCGCTTACCTTTTTAATCTGTCCATAAACTGTATGTTGTCAGCTTTTGTTCATGGTGGGTTTATTTGTTCGCTACATACTTCAATAAAGACTTTTCCACCTCTTTCATCTGACATGTTTGGTTAGCACTAACTCAGAATAATTCACTGGAAATTACAGACTTTTTTTTAGGTTCCTTTTTTAATTTAATTTCAGCTGTCCTCCAGCAAGGATACTGACAGCACTGGCTTATATAGCTATAGCCACTAGGGGGAGCATTTGAAAATAAAATCCTTAGAATGGTACAAATATGTGCCATCATTTATAAAGCAAATAATCTTGACCCTGCATAGGCAGAAAGAGCTGGACATGTCTATTTGATGTAGGACTGGAGCAGATTGTGGTGGTTTGCATATGGGACATTTTCTCATGTTTGTCATGCAACAACTTCCAACCTAAAATCCTTCATATTTCTTTTAGATGGACACTGGTGTTGTTGGGCTTCGGCTCTATTGCGGCCCTCCAGCTGTTGCAAAACTACAAGTCCCATCATGCCTCTGCCTGTGGGTGTCATGCTTGTAACTAGCAGCCTTGCAATGGCTCATGGGACTTGTAGTTTTGCAACAGCTGGAGGGCCGCCAGTTTGAGACCCCTGCCCTAGAAAGTGTAGCCCTGCTCATGGCCTTTTCATGTACCTAAAGAAAGAAGCTGCCATTTTTATCACTCCTGTTGAACTTGGAGTCATATGTAGAGTTTTCATTTGCAGTACCCCTGCTGGTGAAATGTAGCATTGCGGTCTGTGTGTTCAAACTTATTGGCACTTGTAGGCCACGGTTATGCCTTAATGAGTACATTGACTCTACTGGGGCTTCTATATAAAGGGGACAACTAGCCATTATTTCAGGAAAAGCTTTGAAGCAGGGATTTGCCTTTCATTTAAACTGGACCCCTTTTTCAGTTAATGTAAACAGTCTTAAACGTTTTACTGTCTAAATGTTATGTGTATTTGAAACAATTTTTTACATTTTTTTTTATATATTAGGACAATATATACAAATTCAGTTATTTATTCAGTAATTGATGAAATTGACTTGTAGCAATGTAGTGAGTTCTGTAGAATGTTTGTCACTGGTTGGCCAGTTGTCAGGCCCTTGTGGAATCAAAAATGATGGCTTTGTTCCAGACTGATGTAATGGATCTCAGGAAATTGTAAATCTCTATAGAATGATGCTGCAGACATGGGATTTGGGGGCCAGTGTGAGGAAAGGAAATGTATGAAAGCAAAATATGGATTATTTATGTATAACATGCAAAATGTTCTATATAACTAGCAGGAGATATAAATGGCTATTAAATTATTCATCAGTTATTCCTTCTTTGAACCCAGTAATATGAACAATGTTTTCTTTATAAAAGTTTTTTATAGCCTTTTTAAAAAACTGTTCTACGTAATAAAGATTCGTTTTGAAAATAACGTTTTTTGAGTGATTTATTTTCATGTAGATGTGTAAGGCTATGCACAGATTGGTGATCTGGGTCTGTTTCAGATACAGTTTTACAGCTGGGGTTGTGCATGATTGACGCACATTCATGGTGGCTCAATGTAAAAATCTTCATGATGAAATTATTTAGGTAAAATGCACATCAAAGGGCCACCATGAAGACATTAAAGGCATTACGTCTGTATGCGGCCTGGACAAGATTTTCACCACCTATCATACTTTACTAGTAATCAAAAAAAGATTCTACTAACTCTTTAAATATTGCTTCAGTTTCGGGACTCTAATCGTAAACTTTAATGAGAATTTATTTGAACCCAACATGAATGTACATGTACATTTTTGAGTGTATTGATATGTAGTCCTGCTGGATCACTTCGGACTGGCCCTTTTTGCAGGTATAGCTCTGTAAAACATTACCAATACACTATATTGTCAAAAGTATTGGGATGCCTTTACACGCACATGAACTTTTAATTGCATCCCGATCTTAGTCCGTAGGGTTCAATATTGACAGCTTTAACTCTTCTGGGAATACTGGCCACAAGGTTTTGAGTGTGTCTATGGGAATGTTTTTTGACCATTCTTTTCCGGGAAGCACTGGTCCAAATGATTTGGTGGAGGGGGGGTTATGATGTGAGGTGGTTTTTCAGGGGTTGGGCTTAGTTTCAGTGAAGGGAACTTTTAAGGTGTTGGCATACCAAGACATTCTGGTCAATTTCATGCTCCTGACTTTGTGGGAACAATTTGGGGATGGCTGCTTCCTGTTTTAACATGACTGCACACTGGTGCACAAAGCAAGGCCCATAAAGACATGGATGAGCGAGTTTGGGGTGGAGAAACTTGACTGGCCTGCACAGTGTCCTCGTCTCAACCCACAAGAACATCTTTGGGATAAATTAGAGTGGAGACTATGAGCCAGGCCTTCTCTTTCAACATCAGTGCCTGACCTCACAAATGCGCTACTGGAAGAATGGTCAAACATTCCCATAGACACACTCCTAAACCTTGTGGACAGCCTTCCCAGAAGAGTTGAAGCTGTTACAGCTGCAAAGGGTGGGCCAACTCAATATTGAACCCTACGGACTAAGACTGGGATGCTGTTAAAGTTCATGTGCGTGTAAAGGCAGGTGTCTTAATACTTTTGACACTATAGTGTAAGTGCCTATACTGTTTTAAAATCCAGAAAAACACTGTCTCACCCTGCTCTGCACATGCTCAGTTGCTCTAATTTTTAGGCACTGTGCCGAAAATGTAGAGGCCAATCTGCTGACAGCCTAAAGCTTTAATGCTGCTCTGGGCTTCAGCAAAATGGCAGCCTCCAGTAAGAAGACACAAGACCAATGCTGGAGGCTATTTATGGCACACACTAATTTTGATCGCATAATTATTAATGAGGAATGTTCCTCGCTAAAGAATATTATTTTTTTTTTTTATCGGGTTATGGGTAATGTTCCACTTTAATATGTCTCTTCCAAAGCTGGGTACAGCCCACCTGGATAACCTAAATGCTGAAATCCCCACCCAAAAAATTAACTTTGCATAAATCCCTTAAAGAGTAACACTGTTAAAGGATAAGTTCACCTTTTGTAACATGTTACACCCATATTTAGGGTGTTACATGTTACAAATGTACTGGCCCTCATACCCCCTCACAGTCTCCCTTCTTGGCAGCAAGCAGGGGAACTCCCCCCCCCCCCCGCGCCCATTGCCATAATCCTACAGAAAATGCAGTTGTGTCAGAACTCTGTGAATGAATGGACTATAACTATGTACATCCTTTGTGGCTATCGGCTTGCAGTTTTTATTTGATCTGCTGATCGCTGGTGCAATGTTTTTCAGGCTCTTAAAACAAAAAATGGTAAATGCACATTTTCGTTTACCTGCAAAAAAATGTGCATTGTGTTTATTATTTTTTGTTGAAAGGTGAATTTCTCCTTTAAGAAAAAAAATCCTCTCTGGGCGATCAATGTACATTGCAAGGAGTTTAACAAACTTTTTTTGCAGATTCATACCGGTTTCTGCTCTGAAGGAATAGCTGTTTGCTAGACAATGTCCTGTGCACAATGATTCTGAATGGGAGTAACTACATTGTAATTAATTTAATTAGCTGATGCATTTTGAGTGTTCTAATGAGAACAGTTGCAGTGGCTACATCACTTTGGAAGAGATTAACCCTTAGGGTTAGTGTTTCTCAACGTTTTTTCAGACAAGGCACCCTTTAAAATTATGGACAGTCTTGAGGCACCCCCATTCTAAAATGGAAAAAAAATATTTCTAGCAGAAGCCTGTGCCAATGTTGACTGGTATTTGGAACTGTTCATAATTCCCTCTACCTTGACTAAGGCCCCTGTTCCAGCTGAAGAAAAACAGCCCCAAAGCATAATGCTGCCACCACCATGCTTCACGGTGGGTATGGTGTTATTTTGGGGATGTGCAGTGTTGTTTTTGCACCATACATATCTTTTGAAAATTATGGCCAAAAAGTTTTTCCCACATGCTTTTGGGAGACTTCAGATGTGTTTTTGCAAAATGTAGGTTGGTTTTTGTTCTTTGTAAGAAACGTTTTCCGTCATGCCACTCTACCCCATAGCCCAGACATATGAAGAATACAGGCAATGGTTGTCACATGTACCACCAGGCCCAGACTGGCCATAGGGCAGACCGGGCATTTGCCTGGTGGGCTGGGGCCGCCCGCTCTGTGGCCTGTTGATGATCAGGCCGCACAGCGAGAGGTAAGCGGTGACTGCGGCCTGAACATGGTTAACAGGCCGCGGCCACCGCTCGCCTACCACCATGCGGTCGTGCCTGTGTCATCTCTGGCGGAACTGACTGCTGCATGGGCTGCGCTGTGTGTCTCTCTCAAACACAGCTCAGCCTCAGAGCCGCGCTGACAGTTCTGCTCTTCTCCTCCAGGCATGAGCGTCTGCACGGTGGGGAGAGCTGCAGCCTGCTGTCACGATATCCCACACCACCAGAGAGAGAGCCATGCTGTACCCGCACCATCAGAGAGCAGATCAGTGTCACTGGGCCGTGTGGGCACAATAGGAGACAGACAGTACTGGCATTGTATGGCCACAATAGGACTGGGACACTGTACTATAAAGGGGACTGCACTGTAAAGGGGCATTGTAATCATTGCCATGCCCCTTTTATAGTGCAGTTCCCTTTATATCACAGTGTCCCTGCACATTACAGTGTGAAGGGCCGACACCAGCCATCCCCGTGAATGTCTACCGACCCCCCCCAGTTGGCTGCTCAGTTTAAAATGCCCTGGCCTATTTTTTGTCCCAGTCCGGCCCTGTGTACCACACAGCCAGTACTTGCCAGATATTCCTGCAGCTCCTTTAATGTTGTAGGCTCCTTCGCAGCCTCCCTGACCAGTTTTCTTATCTTTTCATAAATTTTGGAGGGCCGTCCAGTTCTTTGTAATGTCACTGTTGTGCCATATTTTTACCACTTGGTGATGACTGTCTTCACTGTGTTCCACGTTATATCTAATTCCTTGGAAAATCTTTTGTATGCTTCTGACTGCTACCTTTTAACAATGAGATCCCTCTGATACTCTGGAAGCTCTCTGTGGACCATGGCTTTTGCTGTAGGATGCGACTAAGAAAATGTCAGGAAAGACCTACTAGAACAGCTAAACTTTATTTGGGGTTAATCGGAGGCACTTTAAATGATGACAGGTGTGTACTGACTCCTATTTAACATGAGTTTGAATGTGATTGCTTCATTCTGAACACAGCTACATCCCCAGTTATAAGAGGGTGTGCACTTATGCAACCACATTATTTTATTTGTTAAATTTTTACGCCCCCCAGTTTATAGGTCACGTTAAAGGTGGAAAAAGTTCTGAAATTATTTATCTTTGTCTCATATTTTTTTACTTTACAGAAACCTGACATTTTAACAGGGGTGTGTAGACTTTTATATATCCACTGTAGTATCTTAGTGCTTTCACCGAAGCAGGAAATTACATACTGCCTTGAATTCTACAGATAATTTTATAGCGCTACAGTTTAAAATGTAAAGGTAATTTTTATTAACATTAAATTACAATATGGCTTGTGTAGCAATTGTATATGCTATATTAATATATTTTGTTTTGCTATATATATATTTTTTTTCACGAAAGTGGAATGACCCTGTAAACTAGCCAAAACCTCCAGCCCGAATGGCATTGTACTATAAAAATTGACTCCTATCCTAACCACATACCCTAAAGGGCCTCCACAATTAATTTACCAAAACCATATAATATGAGGTCAAACCTTAAGCCTGGGTTCACACCATCGCTGCATTCGTCGCACAGCAGGTGTCCGATGCGTGCTGCTTCACCGTTTCAGGTCTGATTTCAGCATGAATTTTGGGCTGAATTCGGACCTGAAATGGACCAAAAAAGGTACACGTTTTTTGTGCAAAACACACTGAATTTGCTGTGGATATATGCCACATTTCAGTCCGTCTTCGGGGGAGACTTGAAATTGCCCCCAAAGTCAGAAAAAATAGAGCAGGAACTACTTTTGGAAATTGGTGCGACGCTACACAGATGTTCTGATTTGACCTGTCACCAGCAAGGATTATAAAATATTTACCAAAATATTTGAACTCGCCTTGCAGGAGTGGATTCCTAATATTCTCACCAGATCCATGGAAATTCATACGTGGCTGACCATTGACAGATAACGCCCGATGCATAATAAATAACACATGACACGCAAAAACAGAACTCTTGCTACTAGGCTTAGCTATAGCTAAAGCCTTTGATGGCTGGTAAGAATATTTACAGGTGATCTTCCCCAGGTTTGAAATTGAAGGTTCTTTCCAGGCTCTTTCAGCTTTAAAAAAACATATATAGCCTACCAACACCAAAAGTAAAATTCCTGTGACAACTTTCAGATCCTTACTCAACATTACAGGGTACAAGACGGGGCCCCCTCTCCCAATTATCTTTGCACTAGAAATTTAACCAGTACCTCCAGCAATCAGAATGAAACCTGATATTCTTGGTTACTCATGCAAAATAGCGATTTAAAAAATTGGCCTTTACACAGGTAATGCCTTACTTACAAGACAATTGATTTGTAATTGGCAAACCTATTACAAACTCTGCAAATAAGTCAGAAGTAATAACGCAAATAAATAAAAGTTAATTATTAATATCCTTCGACCTAGCCAAGCCCTATTAAAATCCAACTGCCCTTTTTGGTGGAGGCAACAAATTTGGGTTACCTAGGGTCAACCCTGACGACTGGCTATGATGCACCCTATGCCAACAACCCTAAATGATTTACCTCTCCGTAAGATGTTAGAGGCGTGGTCCAGAACCATAATGATTTATGATGGGTGCTGCTGGGTTTATAAAGCACATTTGTATATACTTTATGTAAATGAATTTAAACTGAATCTTTCTATAGGTAGAGACTGAGATTAAATAGCGGCGCTGAACATATATCAAATGAATATGTAACTAAAACAAAAATTAACTAAATGATATCACCAAAAGTGCTCAGTGAAAAATACAAAAATAAACCACATGTGTGTGAGAACAATTTGAATATATATCACAAATAATATGTGCACTAATAATGCAAATAAACAGTACGACACTGGTTTCTGCAAGAAAAACAATTAGTGAAAAGCATAAATCGCATAAAAGTCCGTGCAAAATTACACACAATGTGCAAATGAATAAATGTGAATAGCCTTCCTTTGATCTTCCACCACACCACAGTGATCCGTGCTTCCACTTCCCCAAAAGAAACGCACTCACCACATCTATCGCCCGCACTTTCGTGACAGGCTATTAAACTTTTGGATTCCACCCAAGGAGGTAAGTGATCACTCCAAAATCAATCTGTGTCCGGATCTCTCCATATGTGAAAAAAAGAGGATTGCTCCCATAGTGTAAAATCACTTAAAACTTTATTCAGACCACACTACAAATCTCTCCAATAGTCACACTCACATTTGATCAAAAAAAGCCAGCATAGGTTTAAACAGCAACAGCCCAGCACGCTCCACTTCAAAATGAACACACAGATAAAACGTTACAGTCACGGCGGACTCGAGGTGTATACAGGCTCTGTATGGTGTTGCTCACCCCCTCCTTCCTGCTCGTGCTCCAAACCAAACGGGATCGATCTCCTCCAAGGGATTCCTAACGCTGTGTAACACTAGATTAATTGCCGCTCAGCCACGCCCCCGACATGTTTCGTCATTAGGACTTAATCATAGGGTTGGCTGAGCGGCGTGGCAATCAATCAATTTATACCCTCCCCGTAGCGGCCATACTGCGCATGCGCGGTCATTCTGTAACACTTGTTGCGCCTGCGCACTCCTCGTGTCCCCGTTCGTGCAATACACAGTATTTTACATGGAGCATCCATCGGCACTGGATCTCATTGCGGCTTTGTAACTTCCATCGCTCAAAAAAGAACCAATAATGGATGTCTGTGATTACATATGTTACAGTATATAGCTGGGGACGGGTCTATACTCCGCCACAATATAACACCGTATCTCACAAGCCGTGTGCCAGCCTACTCCTAATACTTGTGGTACTGCATTAATCACCTCAGTGTAAGCCAGTTAACCTAATAAGCCTAAAAATGATATTATTATATATTAAACCTGCATAACAGTTCATAATATTAATAGTCATTATGAGTGGGATAAACCCTCAATAATCATGTACAGAGTGCATGTGGAACATCCAATTTATATATACTATCCAATATAGACAGTACACACCGCCATACAAATGGACATATCCTCATGAACTATATGTGCAACGATATTCAAAATACTAATGTATATTCTAAAAAGTTGCAGGTTTAATATATAATAATATCATTTTTAGGCTTATTAGGTTAACTGGCTTACACTGAGGTGATTAATGCAGTACCACAAGTATTAGGAGTAGGCTGGCACACGGCTTGTGAGATACGGTGTTATATTGTGGCGGAGTATAGACCCGTCCCCAGCTATATACTGTAACATATGTAATCACAGACATCCATTATTGGTTCTTTTTTGAGCGATGGAAGTTACAAAGCCGCAATGAGATCCAGTGCCGATGGATGCTCCATGTAAAATACTGTGTATTGCACGAACGGGGACACGAGGAGTGCGCAGGCGCAACAAGTGTTGGGCGCATGCGCGAGTACAGAATGACCGCGCATGCGCAGTATGGCCGCTACGGGGAAGGTATAAATTGATTGATTGCCACGCCGCTCAGCCAACCCTATGATTAAGTCCTAATGACAAAACATGTCGGGGGCGTGGCTGAGCGGCAATTAATCTAGTGTTACACAGCGTTAGGAATCCCTTGGAGGAGATCGATCCCGTTTGGTTTGGAGCACGAGCAGGAAGGAGGGGGTGAGCAACACCATACAGAGCCTGTATACACCTCGAGTCCGCCGTGACTGCAACGTTTTATCTGTGTGTTCATTTTGAAGTGGAGCGTGCTGGGCTGTTGCTGTTTAAACCTATGCTGGCTTTTTTTGATCAAATGTGAGTGTGACTATTGGAGAGATTTGTAGTGTGGTCTGAATAAAGTTTTAAGTGATTTTACACTATGGGAGCAATCCTCTTTTTTTTCACATATGGAGAGATCCGGACACAGATTGATTTTGTAGTGATCACTTACCTCCTTGGGTGGAATCCAAAAGTTTAATAGCCTGTCACGAAAGTGCGGGCGATAGATGTGGTGAGTGCATTTCTTTTGGGGAAGTGGAAGCACGGATCACTGTGGTGTGGTGGAAGATCAAAGGAAGGCTATTCACATTTATTCATTTGCACATTGTGTGTAATTTTGCACGGACTTTTATGCGATTTATGCTTTTCACTAATTGTTTTTCTTGCAGAAACCAGTGTCGTACTGTTTATTTGCATTATTAGTGCACATATTATTTGTGATATATATTCAAATTGTTCTCACACACATGTGGTTTATTTTTGTATTTTTCACTGAGCACTATTGGTGATATCATTTAGTTAATTTTTGTTTTAGTTACATATTCATTTGATATATGTTCAGCGCCGCTATTTAATCTCAGTCTCTACCTATAGAAAGATTCAGTTTAAATTCACTTACATGTACCGTTTTTAAAGTGGCAGCTATAGTTTAGAAGTTAGGTTGTCCTGAGCGCAGTGGATAGGCTTCTGAATAGGGGCGGTTGGTTTGGATTCCTATATTTTGTATATACTTTATGCATCAAGGTGTTCTTCAGTATCTCTTTTTGATCCAAAAAAAAAAAAATATAGCATTCAGATTGTTGCATTGCATTCGCTTCCTTTCCTATTTACCCATTTTAGGATCTCTTTTTAAATATCCATATGTTGGGCAGATGGAACAACCCCCTGATGGTGGAGAGACAACATGGACAATATATTTTAATTAGTAGCTTACATATTTCATGTTTATTTAGGTTCAACAAGGGCAGCCTGCATGTGTTCTGTAGTGCAAGATGCATTGAAATAATGTAAAAGACAAACTTTAGTGAAGACCATATGTCAGAAAGAATACATAGTAAGGGGGTCATTGCTTTTGCATTCCCCTTGACTTGTATAGGAAGAAAAGCAATTCTGCCATGAACAAATGCCAAAGACCCCAAAGCTCAGTACCAGTGTTTTCTGTCAATAGAGGCAGCAAGTATAGGAGCAGTGTGCCTACTTGGATTAGTAACAACTGTACACAAATGCTGAAAAATTCAGGTTGACCCTTAAAGTGAATATGCTCAATGGAGTTTAGTGTTTAGCATGAAGATAGTCCGAAAGTTGATGCCAAGTCTGACTGTCCTTTAGTGGGAAGGCTTAAATGTGGTTTCCGCCCAACATCGAAGTAGTATCTTGAAGACCGTGCTGCCAGATTTCACCAGCTTGTGTATTAACCCTCCTCTGATATATTACTACAGTAACATTTCAGAACCAAGACCTCTTTGCTAAAGTTGGAGCCTCCCATTTCCTGATTGTTGATTGAGTATATCACTGTTACAAAAATGCATGGAAGGTTCTATATGGGCTACAGAACTCTTAAGCGCAAACAGTCAATCTCTGAACAGAAACCAAATGAAAAAAGTGCTGTGCTATTGAAATAGTGGTGTCACCCTCTATACCTGATCACTACAATGAAATCAAAACAAGTGAGTGAATTCTACATACACAATATAATGTAAATCACAAAAAACGTCTTGTTTGTAAGTCCAAAGAAAGTAAAAAGAAAAATGTGTCAAAATACATTGTAACACAATGGGGTTTATTTACTGAACCTCACTTCTGCATAGAAACCAATCCGCTTCCAGATTTTATTCCCAAACCCTAACTGAACCAGCTGAGGTTAGAAGCTGATTGGCTACCATGCACAGCTGCACCAGATTCTGAGTGCTCCGGCTTTAGTAAATCTACCCCAATGTAATACAATTTGACACAATGAATGTGAAATTACTCCAAACCAGTGCAGATGTTGCAAATGAAAGCCTCCACCACTGCAAACCTTTTGGGTGGATTCTCGCCTCAATATATTGACCCTTACAACAAAGGTCAATAACACGCTCCCATGTAATCACTCAGATCCACATCTCTTCAGTATGGTCATCAGAAACAAGTGGCTCTTGCTGTTACCTCTGGGATTCTAATCATCACCATCAGCTTAGATGGTAGAAGGGTAAGGCTGGGTTCACATATGAGCATGCAGCAGCTCACAGCAGGAGTCCTGTGAATCCTTGTTTACTGTTTCAGGTCCGATTTTAGCACAATTTTTTTGGCTGAATTTGGACCTGAAACAGACCAAAAGATGCACAGGAATCCTGTGCAAATTCGCACCGGAGCTGCTGCGGAGATGTGTGAACCAGCTCCATAAATAATAAATAAAACTTCTATACCTCTAAAGTATACTTTCTATATCCCCATGTGATGTGTGTTGCCCCTTCACTGAACTGACCTGAGCTGCCTTGCTGGACGCTGTGTGCTCACTGTGAGCAGCGCATGGCTGGAGTACCTGGTCTATCCGTCCCCACTCAGTCCCGCCGTCTGGCTCAGTACTTCCATGGTTCCACGTGGGCAGCTGAGTTTGTCCACCTGCTCCCACAGCCTCTGGTTCTTGCACTGCATGTCGGTAATGGACCGGGAGAGGGGCCCCGCCAGGCGCAGCATGACATGTGGGCATTTAAACTTATCCAAGTGACTTGGTGTTGCTGGAAGCTTATTGATTTTACTGTGTAATCTTTTGATATCTAATTACAATAAAACTTACATTTTTCTACATAACCCTATTATGACTTGGTTGTCACCAAAAGTAACCTCTATCCCTCTGGGCAGCTGTCTACAGCACCTGTTTTTTTCCCCGTAATTTACTATATGTTTGGTTATGGTGACACCACCTATATAGGTGAATAGTCTATGGGAATTTATGAATTTTTAGTACATGCAAATTCTCGATTTATTTGGTTATAGATTCAGCTGCCTCTCCACCCCGTGCCTGAGCTGCTCCATCTCAGCTTGCAGCCCCTGCACGGTCCTCCGTAGTGGACATTACCTCTCCTCCTCTGGTACACTCCTGCAGACCGGCCACACCACCACCCCAGGCTCCATGCTGGCAGGAGATGACAGGTGGAGATTGGGGCTTTGGGCTGACTTCAGCTGTAGCGATCGGTGCAAATACATTGGTGTGTGCAGGGGAGGGAAGGCGGGTCCCAGGGTGACATCCACCGGGCATGAGGGGGTGACAGGAGAGGAATGTGATGGCTGCCCCCCCTACACACACATACACTATGTCACTGGCCATGGGTGCACCCTAGATGGCTGCCTGGCTTGCCTATCGGCAGCGCCGACCCTGGCAGAGAGCTTGTATAAAATCCAACCTAGTGCTCACTGTTGTTTATTCATTAAAATCACATAAATATTATCACGTTCGCTATGTTCTGTTATTGCGATAGGTGATGGATAAGTATTATGATCATACTTTTTATTTCTCTGTATTGTTATATGATGATTTGAAAAATGTACGCCATTCTGCCTATGTGTCTGGCTATTCTGTACTTTATTGTTCTTTCAATAAAAATATTGAAATATAAAATCACATAAATAAAATGTCACTCACTTTTAAAAACATTGAGCATAAATATCTCTTTAAATCTCACTCATCTGCTGTCATCAAGAAGGATAGCTATGGATACTATTCAATCCCCCAGCCCAGGAGCACCACTCTCTCACTCTGAGTGGGTAGGTGAATTGAACAGTATCCATCCATTCTGAAGAGATGTGGATCTGAGTGATTACATGGGAGCGTGTTGTTGTTGACCTGGGCTGTGATGGGCAATATATTGAGGTGAGAATACACCCAAAAGGTTGCAGTGGTGAAGGCTTTCAATTTGCCACATTTCTTTGGACTGACAAATAAAAAGTGTTTTTGTGATTTATATTTTGTGTATGTAGAATTCACACTCTTAGTTTTCATTTCATTGTATTAAGATTTGAAACAGTGATGTCACACTGTATATAAAGAGCAGCATTTTTTTTTCTTTTAGTCTTTGAAGAGTGTCTTTCACTTTTGTTGCTACCAGTTTTTCTTCTTCTATTCACTAGTGCGCACAATTATTGATTTTTCCCCGGACAGAAACATAAATGTGTTTTAATCTGAGCTATTTTATATCCTGCATAGACTAGGAACATTTGTGTTACAAAATAACCTTTTCCTATAAAACCATATAGTCTTTAGTGGTTTGTCTATTCTATGGTACATGAAATAAAATGATGGGTTTACTATAACATGACATTTCTTGTGACGTGAATAGAAAGCTGTCATCAGCATGTGGTCTGTCCCGTCGTATTCCAGCAACAGAATACAGACTGCACTCCTTTCCTCCAACCCGTCTTCCAAGGAACAGTCACTGGACAGAGCTGAGTTTATGAAAAGAATCCTAAGCAGCTCCATTCCAGTGTGCAGATGTTGGCACAGTTCTCACTCATAGATAGAAATGGTGTATATCTAAAGATCAATAGACCCAGTCAGTACCAAATACGGCATGCTATATAACCTGCAATCATGGAACTATGGCCACAAATATGTATAAAAAGGTGCTTGTTAGATTGATGGCCTTACCATAAATGAAACAGCCTGCTGACCAGCATTTAGTTATACAGGAATAAACCTCCGGCATTCCTAACAGTACAATTTTAGCCAAAACATCTTTTACTGCTTTGGATTAAGTGGGGAAAGGGTTAAAACACTTTGTCAGTTTTTAGTTTTTTTTTTTGCTGTCTGTCCGTGTTGGGGGGTTCACACTTTCTATTTTATAGGGCCCATCAGTACTGTTAAAAGTGTAAATTCATTATATTTTAAGTGATATAGGTTTCTGATAAACACACAAAAATATATGTCATTATTGATAGGTTTTGAAGGTTATTATGAAAGCTGAATTTAAGACTGCCATGTGTTGATTTAGCAGTCAGCTTGACAGAGCATGTGTGGTTCATTCAATCACATTGTATGAGAGGAATGTTTTGGTTCTGAAAAGAAGCTTCAACATGATCTTTTACAAAATTAAATACATTTTCAGTGTAAGAAGTAAAATACAATAATCTGGGAAGATTATTATATTTTGAGATTTTAATTATTAGTTATAAAAGAGGGACTATGTAAGTTTGTCTTAGAGTCAGTACAGACTGATTGTAAAAATAATTGATTCCAACAATATGGATAGAGTTATTTTTACATGAATATATTTTTGCATATTCAGGTACCTGACTGACAGACTGATTGATTTTTTGTTTAGCTAAGGAAAATAATTTTGAGCTACTCATTTTAGAACACTTTGTCATCAAACTTCTGAATATTGTTTTATTTGTTTATAGAACTATCCAAAAGGAAACCTGATACTACAAAGTATTGAGGGATTTGTCAAATCTATACAGATTGATTATATTAGTTTTTTCACCTGCTAAAAGAGGATATAAAGGATGTAGTTTTTTTGGATAATGTTTCTTTTTGATAAATTAATTGAGGCATTTCTAGAAAAATTATATTTTTAATAAAAGCGAAGTTATTGTGAACTCATGTCATATTCCATTGGGGTTGGTTTTTCAAACCATGGAATCAGATAAATTATTTCAAATTTTATAGGACAGGTAGTGAAGGTATGCAATTTTAGGTTTAGTAAAGTTTTTGTTTTTTATCATCTTAAGTACTCAGGTATTGTAGAATGTATAAATAGTATTATAAAGTCTAAATAGGGTAAGATGATTCAAGGATAAGGTAAATATTGTATGACTTATTTACCTGCTATAGTTTAAGTTTAAAAACTTTATTATTTTCTAAACATAGGGTTTATTAACTTTTATTAAGTTAATGACAGGATATATTTTAAGATTGGCATACTTAGTTATTTATATAATCTGTAGTATAGAAAGAAGTGTGGTTGCAAACTTTGCAAACATGTACAGGTATTTCAGAAGTTTGTTCACAAAACATGACTAGGCCTTTGCTAAATTTAAATAGAAATGATGTCTTGAATGAGATTTCTATTTCTAATGAGTATGTTGAATAATAATTTTATTCCAGTAGCTACAATTATGGTTAAATATTATAGATCTGAAGGTACCAGGGATATCAACAGAGATGTCAACTGGGATATTAATTGGGAAGATTATTTTGTTATTTTTATGGTACATTGGGATTATTTTTGTTTCAAAATAATTAGTAAAAATTATAATAATATTTAGTAAAGATTAAAATAATATTTAGTAAACATTAAAATAATATTTAGTAAAAATTAAAATAATATTTAGTAAATATAAAAATAATTGACAAACATAAAAATAAAATGGGTAGAAAGGATTACCTGTCTAAAATTAATTTAAATTGAATAATGAAAATTATTTAAGGAAATTTTTATTTTATTTTTTATTTTATTTTTAATTCTTCCATGACAATGCAACAAGTTCAACTAAATTTCTATTAGTTACTACTTCTTGTTTTTTGAAAAATTATTATTTTTTGATTATGATATCAAGGACTATCATTTTTGGGTAAACTTTAATGATTTATTCATATAGACTTGCATCAATAGCGACATATTGATCGATTGATCATTATGTGAGGGGGAGTTGGGATGTGATTCTCATTTAAGAATTTTTTTGTGAATTATCTGAATAATGATGATAGTGATAAGATAATAGGAAAGACAAAAAGGTATAATTAGAGTATATGAAGAAAAGGATTTAATATGTCTAAACAGAGTTACTGTTGAAATTAAAATAATATGGAATGTTGAGGAAAAAAGGAAAGAGTTACTTGCTGGTCATGGATAGATAGATAAATAAATAGGAAAATAAATAAAAAGATGATAGAATATATGAAAATTCAATAATGGGAAATTTTTTTTGTTTTTTATGTATCTACTTGTCTAGTAGATTACTTGTCTAGTAGATTACTTATGTTTATAATTGTTCAGTGTCAAGGATAATGTATAAAAACTTATATTGTAGAAATTATTTAATTATTAAAATTTCCAGGAATGGAAGAAATTTTATTTATTAATTAATAATTTATATTACAAAGCAATATAATCTGATATTTCAAAGATATTTATTTTTTTCTTTATATTAAAATAGTTAAATGATATGGTTAAAGTAATAAGAGTTTCACAAGAAGTTAAATAGATTTATAAAATTGAAGGAAGAAAAATCTTTAATATTACGTGATTTAGATGGAAAATTTATTCAAATTAATAAATATAATAATTTATATTTTTTCAATGGAATGAAATAGTTAAACATTTTCCAAAACTTATAAAAAATGTTTATGTACAATATCTGACATACTAAAATGTATATTGTATTAATGTTTATTGTATTAATGTTTTATTGTTTGTATTGAAAAAGTGGATCAGAGACATTTTATCATTTAAGATGAATGCACTTATTATTTGTTAAATCTAGTGCATTGAGGGGGAAATGTTAAAAGTGTAAATTCATAATATTTTAAGTGATATAGGTTTCTGATAAACACAAAAATATATGTCATTATTGATAGGTTTTGAAGGTTATTAGGACATAAACTACCTAGGGCATATACAGAAATCGGTTTTACTGTAAAGGTTAATTCTATTTCCGACATAACTACGTCAGGACACAGGCCTATGGGTGGAGGGTGCCATCTATCCTTAGACTGAAACCATGTTGGGTATATATGCAAATTTGGGTGTCACCAGGGAAGTGCTGACAATACAGTATGGGACAGTATAAGAATGGAGGGAGAGGTTATGGTAGAACTAGGTTGGGGAGGTGTAGAGTGTGAAGGAACTCGACACTCGGAGAATGTAGCATCAGATGTCCCTTCCTCCTTCTGAGGCCTAACCATCCATATGTTACTAAGATGACCTGAACTCTGAAGCTGTAACCATGATGTCTTGTCTTTGCTAATTCTCGCTGATGATGAATAAACAACCTTGCAAGTAAGTCGGATAAAGAAACTGATTCTTAATAATGGTATGAGAATGCTGCCTTGAAACAATACATACAATTCTCTACACACACATCCTCTAGGAGAAGAGGCTATTGACTGATACATTGAAACAGACTTTGCTAATTCATCTTGAAAACGCTCCTGTGAGTAGATGACGAGATAGAGATATTTTCTCCTATTTCCACCGATCTTTCAAGTACAGAAAATGAAGAGAAATCCTTTGGTTGTCACAGGAATGTGTGAAGAGCAGATATCTTCCAGTTGAGACATCTATTGTGCTGAGAGATGTCAAAAGTGGATTTTCTTTAAATTGTTACTAAACCCAAAATAGGAAAATCAGTCTTTATATGCAGTAAAGCATGCTTGTTATACTCACTGTGGAACCTAAGGGGTTAATCCTCTGCATTGTGTAAAAATGCTGTTTGATCCTGTATGCACAGATCTTCCTCTTTTTGCATTGTCCCTATAACATGTCTGGATAAGACATGGTTATTGGAGTCAGACTGCACATGCTCAGTTTGGTGTGTAATGCTAGAGAGGTTTTTTTTTTTTCTTGGGAGCATGTGATCAGCACAGGACCAATCAGCATTGTCCAGACAGAGGGTCCTGCATCCTGATAGGACAACCAGTGCAGTATGAAAACTCCTCCTACAAGCTTTAACCAGGCACTGATTGAAGTCAGAAGACTGATATATACTGCTGATGAGAAAGGGTATTTAGCAGTTTATATTTCCTAAAATAATTAAATTTCCATGTTCTGTGTACTGTGGGAGACCAGATATAGGGAATGCAGGGTCCTGGGTTTAGAAACACTTTAAGGAGGTTTTTCAGTCACTTCCTGATGTGTCACTCAGATTTGAAGTCGAGGAAAATTACTCCAATGGTTACACAGATACACATAAATAATAAGCACAAATATGAATCCTTCCCCCAAAGATTAGATGTTCTACCCTAAATTAAACTACTGCAGATCAGACCAATCATGTGATGTAAAAAATAGGCCTATAGAGAGGCTAGAATGGCAGAAAGAGGCAGGTCAAACTGGACAAGAAAATTGGAGATTTGCACAGTATATTCAGCTGCCTATAACTCTGGATTTATTGATCACTTTGACATGATAAATATATCAGATAGGCTTCACAAAACAATTCTACTTTAAATTATAAATACAACAAATTCCACCAATGAATTGTCGGGCTATACTGAGATTACAACAGCATTCAGTAACTTTAAAGGTTTCTTTATTGTATCTTATTTCACATACATTCATGTACAGTAGGTATAAAAAAAAACTTTGTTACATCAGATTCTGTGTTCTTATTAACAAATAAAACCAAGATTACATCAAAACAAAAAATAAACGCCCTCTGTGGTTCTGAATTGCTTTAAGATGTAAACTGCTGAGCCTGAAAAGCTTGAAAGTCCTCTGGGATGGTGTCTGCAAATAAAGAATAGAAGCCGATTATTTGTACACCACAATAATGTTCATATAATGCTATGTGTAAATGCATAAAAAAGGTAGAACCTTACAAAATTTGTCAACGAAAATCTTAAAATTTCAAATAATACAAATTAAAATGATTTTGGGTCAAGTTGATGTTTTTTTTTTTTTTTTTTTTTTTTAAACTGATGGTCAGGGGTCCGATCAGTAACATTTTCTTCCAGAGGTCCGAATCTCATATTTGTCCTGTGACTCAGATCCTGCACATCACAACTCTTTTTTACATCAGTGTCCTTGTTCCCCCTTCACATCGCAGTCCCCTCTTTACATAAGTGTCATCTGTCTTCCCCTTCACATCAACATCCCCCATTTACATCATAGCCCCCCTTTACTTCATAGTAGCGTGTCTTTATATCACAGTCCCCTTTATATCACATTGCTCCTTTTTATGTTAGAGCCCCCCCTATACAATACAGCCCCCCTTTAATTTGCAGTCCCTCCTTTTACATCACAGTCTTGCTTTACATCACAGAACCCCTTCATATCATACACCCCTTTGCATCACAGACCCATATTTGCATCACAGTCTCCCCATTTACAGCACAGCCCACCTTACATCACAGCCCACCTTACATCACAGTGCTCCTCTTTACATTGCGGTCTTGTTCATAATGCAACCCCCCATTTACAATACAGCCCGCCCTTTACAACTCAGTCCCCCCTTTAAATTACAGCTCCCTTTACAGTACATCACTGCCAACACTTTACTTTGCTGCCCCCTGGATTTAAATTACAACCCTATTACATTACAGTGACCACCTTTGTATCACAGTCCCTTCATATACATCACCCCCCCCCCTTATATCACAGCGCCACCCTTTACAATGCAGTCCCCCCATCCTTTATATATCAACCTACTCCTTCATATCACCGTACCCTCTTTACATTACAGTCCACCCCATTTACATTACAGTCCCCAACTTTACATTACGGCCCCCTATAGAGTATAGCTCTCCCTTTAGACAACAGTGTCCCCCTCTACACTGCACCCAGTCCTACCTTACGCAGAAGGACAGGAGGCGGGAGGTGCATTAGGTCTGGGAGGCGAGTGGAAGCTTTCCAACTTTTCCTGATGGCTACTGGGTGATTGGTTGCGGCTATCGCTAGCAAGCCAATCACTGCTGGTTAAGTCGAGGAGTTGGGCTGCTCCTGCCTTCTCTCTGGACCAGCCGCACTCCTGCATTCTCCTCTGTGTTAAAAATGACAGTGTCGGCTTCACAGTGCAGCGGAGTTGGGGGTTGCTGGCGGGTCTGGTCGGAGGGTATGGGAAAGAAAGTGGACACAGGCAACTGAATGGCGAGGCCACGGCGGTCCAGACAGAGCTGTCCCTCTGTGCGCATGCGGACCGTGGGCCAATATTTAGTGACGCCCACTATATCGTTTCTCTTGGTATGCATGTATAAAATCTTTGTTTTACAAATAAATGTTTAATAATGTGCGCTCCCATTAAAGCAGTGTCACAGGGCATTGTGGGTGTTCTACAGAGAGAGCACCACAGAAGCTTTTTTGTCTTCAGATCTTCAATGTATTAAATAAATTAAAGTGTTTGTGACCTCCCACACAGAACCTGAAGAAATGGAGGGACCATGCCAAGCTTGGAATAGCCAGCATGCAAAGTTTGTAGCTTTCACACATTCTGCCTCTCTGTATTTGGTACTGGCATGCCGTGTGTCTTGTGGGGTGTGATAAGATGTATGCCTGGGCCCACAGTTTCTTAAAATAGCTGTATGTGGCAGGAACCTTAAAGTGGTAGCAAAGGCTGAAGTTTGTTTTACCTTCATGCAGTATATGCATGAAGGTAGAAACCTTCTCTGTGCAGCAGCTACCTCAGGCCCCCAAAATACTTACCTGAGTCCCATCTCAATCCAGCAATGTGCATGGGAGCATCGGCTCTACAGGACTCTCCCTCCTCATTGGTTGAGGAAGCAGCGGGAGCCAGCTGTCAATAACAGCCAGTGAGCCAATGAAGAGAGAGGAGACAGGGCCGAGCTGCAGCTCCGTGTCTGGTCACACAGAGCAGCAGCTCAGGAGCACGCCTGCTTGGGTGCCCCCATGGCATGCTGCTTGCTCTAGGGCAGTGATGGTGAATTTTGGCACCCCAGATGTTTTGAAAGTACATTTCCCATGATGCTCAACTATACTACAGAGTGCATGAGCATCATGGAAAATGTAGTTCCAAAACATCTGGGGTGCCAAGGTTCACCCTCACTGCTCTAGGGGCACTTGACAGGAGGGAGGGGCCAGTAGCGCCAGCAGGGGACCCGAGAAGAGGAGAATCGTTAAGGAGCATCACCCTCTCCATTTGACCTGTTTACCATTATTATTGAAAGAAAAAAATATCCCACATTTTGAGTAGTCCCCAAAAAATGAATAGAGGGGAAATATTCCAATAGGTGCACTAGTTTTGGTGACCTGGGGGTCCCCATGGAATTCCTTTAATTTGCAGGGATTTCCTGTCACTTCCTGTTTGGCTATGGGACAGGAAGTGAAGGGAAATCTCCGCAATGGGATACAGATGGTGAAAAATAAACTGACAGGGGTTATAACCCTCCCTTACTCTATCCAAAATGAAAAACAAAAAAAAGTTTTGCCTATAGTATTACTTCAAGCTAGTCATACAATGATCAATATTCATCCCGACCAGCAGGCACCTGCCAAATTTCGATCAATGTGTAAGCTGCCTTGCTCAACAGAATTTGGTTGTCAATTGTTTAATCAATTGCTATCAAAGGGACATGTTGGAAAATTTTCCATCAATCAGCATCTGCAACCAATCGGCTGTAGCTGTTGATCAGTGTATTCGGACAGTGGCAGATGCTGCTGTCAGAAGACAATGTCTTGGCAGGAAGGATTGCTACATCCATCTTGTTTGTGTGGATGGAGGAATCTTTTTTTTACATTCAGCTGGCTGGCTGACAGTATATGGCCAGCTTAAGATGTAAGCTGCAGTAAGGTAGGGACAGATCCTTCCTTAGACTTTGGCTCAGTAGGGCAGAAACAGATCCTAGGTCTGTAGGTTTCAGCAAGGCAGGAACAGATCCTAGGTCTGTAGGTTTCAGTAAGGCAGGAACAGATCCTAGGTCTGTAGGTTTCAGTAAGGCAGGAACAGATCCTAGGTCTGTAGGTTTCAGTAAGGCAGGAACAGATCCTAGGTCTGTAGGTTTCAGTAAGGCAGGAACAGATCCTAGGTCTGTAGGTTTCAGTAAGGCAGGAACAGATCCTAGGTCTGTAGGTTTCAGCAAGGCAGGAACAGATCCTAGGTCTGTAGGTTTCAGCAAGGCAGGACCAGATCCTTAAGCTGTAATCTCCATCAAAGTCCATCACATTTGAATGATAATTGTCATAGCTATACAAGTATAGGGACTTACAAAATAAATACATTTGGCCAGATCTGCATGTTGCCAATTGTGATTGAGTTTAAGTGGCTACAGGTATAAAATACATGAGCGCTATGTAGCCAGTAGGGATGAGCTCAGGCGTGTTCGCATGGTCCACGTGCAGAGCCCGCCAGAAAGTCGGCGCAGCGCTAATCACAGGCAGTGAGACATTGCCCGATCTCTGCAGCCGCGCATCGGGGCAATGTCTCACTGCTTGTGATTAGCGCAGCGTTGTGCCGACTTCCTGGCGGGCTCTGCACGTGGACCATGAGAACACGCCTGAGCGCATCCTTAGTGGCCAGTAAACTTACGATCCATTGAAATCATTTAGCAATTGAATGGACAGTGAGAGACTGTGGGAGTTGAGTTTGCACAATACATTTCCAAGTTATTCTAGGCTAGGTTTAAATTGGCTTGAAGGCAAGTGTGTAAATACGATAAGTAATAAAGTTCCATAAGGAGCTAGATTCGAAACATATATCTGTGTGCAATATAATTCCTGTAATAGACCACCTTTGACTATAAGATGGCTTTCTTTTTGGATCAGAAGCCTCAGGTTTTTTGAGTCTATGGATAACTTACCATTACAGCGGTACTTCAAATTGGACCAGATAATGTTTTCTTGTGAGAAACAGAACACGCCAAGTCTTCCTCCACGCATTGTGGTGTCTACAGTCACCCCTGAATCAGCAACCAGCTCACTGCCTTCATAGAACCTTGTCCTGCAAGTAGCGAAAAAACAGGTCAATGTGCAGAAGCTGAAATAGACAATCGATATAAAGATTCCTGGTAACAATTTGCTGACTCTATATTGTCTAGGCAAGGAGGTGCCCTGGAAACTGAGTTTTTAAAATTGATATTCTACTGTAAATGAACTGGCACCCTCACTATACTGTATCAAATACAGTCTATATTAAAAATTATAAATCTTGGGGTCCATTCACACTTTGCACTGTGTTAACATGCATTCATTTATTGCATTTAAGGTGCACTGTGCTTTTAAATAGTTGACAGCACATCTTAATGCATAAAAAATTCACACCATTATGCACAGCAGTGATATTGCTATACTGAGTCGGGGTGATTAATGCCTCACATAGGCGTACATCCTATGAGGGCCATGTTTGCTTGCATTTGATGCATAGGTGTTCCGTGCGTTCATGTGCAGGCGGTCCCATTCCTGTAAACAGGTGCACAGCTGCTGCTCCCAATTTGACATCCCTGTGGGTGCGGGTGTGTGTCCCCACATGCAGACAGTGTGAGTTTGGGGACACACACCCACACCTACATAAATGTCAAATTGCCTGCACATGGATACACAGAATACCTGTGCATCCAACGTGGGCAAATATGGCCCTCACACAGGTGTACACTTAAAGTACACCCATGTGGATAAGGACTAAAAATGAATGGCACCATAATACACTGTTCCGCAGTTAGTATATAATGTGTGTACCTGCAACGTATATATGTCAATGGGCCCTTAGAGATCTCAAGGAACCATTTTACATCTGATCTGATATTGTAAACTTTATGTATTGTAAAACTACCACTATAAAGAAACCCTTTGTATGAGGTCCTCATTGCTATGACACTCATTAACCACTTTCAGACCGGACCGATTTGCAGCCAAAGGACCAGGCCCCTTTTTGCGACTTGGCACTGCGTAGCTTTAACTGACAATTGCGCGGTCGTGCGACGTGGCTCCCAAACAAAATTGACGTCCTTTTTTTCCCACAAATAGAGCTTTATTTTGGTGGTATTTGATCGCCCCTGCGGTTTTTATTTTTTGCGCTATAAACAAAAATAGAGCGACAATTTTGAAAAAAATTCATTATTTTTTACTTTTTGCTATAATAAATATCCCCCAAAAATATATTAAAAAACATTTTTTTTCCTCAGTTTAGGCCGATACGTATTCTTCTACATATTTTTGGTAAAAAAAATCGCAATAAGTGATTATTGATCGGTTTGCGCAGAAGTTATAGCGTTTACAAGATAGGGGATAGTTTTATAGCATTTTTATTAATAATTTTTTTTTTTATTAGTAATGGCGGAGATCTGCGATTTTTTTTGTGACTGCGACATTATGGCGGACACATCGGACATTTTTGACACATTTTTGGGACCATTGTCATTTTTACAGAAATTAATGCTATTTAAATGCATTGATTCCTGTAAAAATGACACTGGCAGTTTAGGGGTTAACCACAAGGGGGCAGTGTAGGGGTTAAGTAGGCCTAGGGGTGTGTTTCTTACTGTGGGGGGGCGTGGCTGTCAGCTAGTGAATGCTGATCTCTGCTCCAATCACAGGGAGCAGAGATCGGCGTCACTAGTTGCTAGGCAGAACGGGGAGATGCTGTTTATCTCAGCATCTCCCCATTCAGCCGTCCCGTGAAACGATCGCGGATGTCCCCGCGGCGATCAAGTCCGCGGGGACCGCGATCGGACTCACGGGGGTCCCGACCGGCGCGGGAGCGCGCCGCTCCCGGCGTGCCCCCGATGGCACGGACAGGCAGAAAGGAGGGACTTATATATACGCCCTCCTGCCTGTACGTGCCATTCTGTCGACGTACATCTGTGTGCGCCGGTCGGCAAGTGGTTAACATGTGAGCATATCACAAAATTAGCTATGTATGGTCACTAGGGATGGGTGAACGGTTCGGCCCGAGCATAAATTCGGGCCGAACTTTCGTTGGCCAGACGATCGGCGAACATCCGAACAAATGGGTCGTTCGACTGTTTGTTTGGCCCCCCGAACCAATCACAATGCATTGCGGCGCTGAACAGTGCATTGCAAGCCCTGATTGGCTGAAGCAGTGAAAGCTTCAGCCAATCAGGGCACAGAGCACTGTCAGAGTCATGATTGGACATTGTCATCATGACTTTATCCAATCATGCCTCATTCCTGCCCCACAGTATAAAAGTAATCTTTCAATGGCAGCCATTTTTAGTGTGATTTTGGTGTGGAGAGAGATAGAACAGAGCTCTGTTCAGTGCTATTAGTTAGTTAGTGTGCTATACTGTGCTATTTTGCTTCAATTGTCAGTGTAGAATATTAGTTTAGTGTCAGTCTAGGGATAGTGTGAGTGTAGTGAGGAGGACCATCATTCAGCTGTGCATAGTGTGCAGATAGTGTAGATATAGAGATAGTTTCAGTGTAGTGTAGTGAGACTGTGTCAGTAATCTTTGCATTAGTGTATAGTATACCTATACCTAGTGTATAGGTAGAGTAGGGACAGTTCAGATAGCGTCAGTGTAGTGATGGTTAAACACTGTCTATTTGATTGCATTACTGCCAGTTTAGCGCCAATTGCTTCTGTGTGCGTTACTGCCGGTTTAACGCCATATAGTTTTGTGTGCGTTTCTGCCAGCTTAACGCCATATAGTTCTGTGTGCGTTACTGCCTGCCTTTCAGCCTGGTGGATTCTGCCCCCTCCTGTGAATTTGCACAATGTTCTGTACCACAATAGCAGGTTCCCAGTCGCCACTACTTTTTGGGGTCTTATAGACCCCAAATCTCTCCATAAAGAGCACCTTTTACATGCCTATATATATATATATATATATATATATATATATATATATATATATAATGTTTGGGAGTTCTAAGACATTTTCCAGCAAAAATTGCAGATTTTTACATGTAAACAAAAAGTGCCAGAATAGGCCTGGTCTTCAAGTCTTTGTACACACAAAATATGGCCGGGTCACTTAGGCCCCTTTCACACTGGGGCGGTTTTCAGGCGGTACAGCGCTAAAAATAGCGCCTGTACACCGCCTGAAAAAAACAGGCCCCATTCACTCCAGTGTGAAAGCCGGCGGGCTTTCACACTGGAGCGGTGCGCTAGCAGGACGGTAAAAAAAGTCCTGCTAGCTGCATCTTTGGAGCGGTGTAGGAGCGGTGTATTTACCGCTCCTATACCGCTCGTTCCCATTGAAATCAATGGGAAACCGCGGGGATACCGCCCGCAAACCGCCGCGGCAGCGGCGGGTTGCGGAGGTTTTTAAACCTTTTGCGGCCGCTAGCGGGGGTTAAAACCACCCCGCTAGCGGCCGCATACCGCGGGTAAAACGAAGGTAAAGCAGCGCTAAATATAGCGCTGCTTTACCGTCGCCGCCCCGCACCGCCCCAGTGTGAAAGGGGCCTTATAGAAGATTATCTAATTTGCTTATTAAAAGCCCTTCTATATTTACATATCCTAAATGAAAACAAAACAGAATATTTTTTTAATTAGGCTTTGATGGAAGCAGTTGTTCTACAATTCAGGCACTGCATTAAAGTTCTGGGGCAGTGCAGATAATAAAACTAATCATTGTGTGGGGGGGGGGGGGGACGTACTAAAAATGGAGTACACAGAATCTGGTGCAACTGTGCATAGTAACCATTCCGCTTCTAATTTCAAAAATTTCAGTTTGTTTAATTAAGCTTTGACAATAAAACCTAGGGGCTGATTGGTTACTATGCACAGTTGCACCAGATTCTGTGTGCACAGGTTTTAGTAAATCCCCCCCATTGAGTTACTCCCATCAACGTAGTGTAGGGTATGGCACTTGTGTATTTCCCTGGTTGGCCACAAGATATCCCCACTACAAAGAGTGAATCTCAAGTTCTATATATGCATGCTTGGTGCGGTAACCCTGCCCCTGCAGGAAGAGGGGCACCTTAGGATGGCATAGGTTATATATAGACATGCAGAAAGTTCCCTGGGTTGGTTCACAGATGGGACAGTGTAACCTGATTCTCTCTTTGGGGTTAGGATGCAGAGCATCATGTAGGCGGTGAATCGGAACCATGAAGCTTTCCATTAGGGTGGAAGCTTTAGGACTTTTACAACTAGGGATGTCTGAGTCCCTCTACTGATGGATGCCGGGACTTAAGGACACGACTCTCTTATTGGGTAATGGAACTTTATACTGTATCTCCCTCTGTCTATGTTATTATTAACTTGCTGTAGATTGTTTTCCACTGTTGAAGCCATGTGCTGTGCCCCCTACCCCCATGGGAGGCTTAAATGTATATTTGAACAATTGAAAAGATGTTCGGAAAATATTATTCTTATGTGGCCTATCTGCTGATTCTACCTCAAGGGAGCTTCTCCTGGAAATGGCCCTGGGAACTGTGGTCACAGTGAGGTTCATTATTAGCAAGGCAAGAGGCCCCTGAGGTTCTAGTCACAACAGGCTGGGTTGCTCTCAGGGTCCCCCTTTAATGGGTAAATGCTGGCAACACTGGGGAGCCCCATGCTAAAGAACACCAGTGGGCCACGTGTCATCTAAGCCAGATAACAATGGATTCAAGAGCAGACGTGCTCTCCACTTTGCAACGCTGGTATGTGGAACTTTCATCAGGGAACAGTTGCTTTCATCACAGTCCAATCACACAAGTTTTTGTGTATGGTTGACAGACTATCATTACAGTTTACAGAAAAGTTTGAGTGTAGAGTAGACTAAAGTATTTATTTAATATATATAGACTGACCTAATATATCCATCTTGAGGTCTGTGCTGTAGGAACCATCGATAGGAGACCTTGTCCTTCCAGCCAACATTTCTAGGGTCTTTCCACAGGAGCCGTACTTGGTCATTGGTGTCTCCGGTGTGCCACAAGGAATTGCGTAGATGCTCTCCAGGTCCTGTCTTTGACTTGACGGCCTGAATTAGAAGAGATGAGAGATCTGTGATTGGACAAAGT
The DNA here is from genome assembly GCA_028564925.1 of Lithobates sylvaticus. Lineage (NCBI taxonomy): Eukaryota > Metazoa > Chordata > Amphibia > Anura > Ranidae > Lithobates > Lithobates sylvaticus. The sequence goes on from CM053026.1 coordinate 110,832,445, forward strand.
AAGAGCAGCTAATTGCATGTGCAATTATTGCATAATTACTAATTGCATAAAGCACACTTGACTGGCCCCAATCTGAGCTCTAATGTTGACTGGTCTTAATCTGAGTTCGAATTTACTAATTCTAATGCAAGGCAAAATTCAGGTAGTTGCACTTGAATGTCAAAATGTAATTTTTTTTTATTAATTGCACTAATTGGCATTTTTATATCAGGCTGGAGTTTAACATTGGGGATAAGGGAATTTAGCATTTAGCATAAGGGAAGCCCTACTGCTGATACATTTATATTAGTTTACCAGGGTACTTTCCCCCATTCTGTACATGGATAGGCTTAATAAGGAAGTACAAGGAGCATTTAAAGTCTGAGGAATATGCCATTTTATTACATCAAAGAACCCAAGTTCCATATTTTATATGACACTGTTGACCATCACCTTCTAAAATGGGGGATAAGCAGGACGGGCACCCAACAATCTTCTATCAAAGAGTCATTTGTGGATTAATTCCATGTGAAAGCATACACTGAATGTTGCTTCTGACAGTATTTCTCTCAGTAGGTGCCTAGCTTGCAGGGCATTGACCCACAGATCACTGTGTTACCAACTGTCAGTCATCTTTCTACAGGAAACTGCAGTCTGGTTGTTGCAGGTTATTGCTCTTGGCACTAATTTGCACTCTCTAGTCTTGCACCTCCAGTTCACTTTGCCGTAATTCCCTACAGATCCTATGAGAGGGAAAAAAGGGGTAGCTGTTTTATGGCCCTCTTTCCCTCATGGGATTGTGGCAGTGGCAGTGGCAGTTTTTCTTTTTTTATACTTTTTATTAACGAATGTGCATTACAATAACAAATTCTACAAATTGCTCAACATGAGCACTATAGCAGATAAAGTACATGCAAACCGATATGTATCAGGTTATTTGAACATGTATATACAGCTTGCTTGGAGCAGAAAAATAAAAGATATATAAAGCATACAATGAGTCACTTTTATTTACCTGGGTATGAGAAATCAACATTAAGAGGTTTGAATTCTGACAGTTGTTATACTTTATGTCTGCGTCAATGGGCTTCTCAATTACTGGAAATGGTAAGGGTACACTACACATTCCAAATCCTATTATATTTTGTTGGGCACCCTCTGTGTTCATATGCAAGTTTTTCATATGGCAGTATTTGGTTTACCATCTTTGGCAGCGGCAGTTTTAAGTCCCCCCTAGGTTTAGTTTTATAGGGTGATCTGATAGGTCAGTCAGGGTCAGCTGTTTAGGAACCTTCAGCCAGGATAGGTCAGGAAAGGTCATCTGACCCCAGATAAGTTTCCAGAAGGTCATAAGGTCCCTATGAAAAGGAGCTGTAAGAAAGGTCCGTCGCCAGTCTCCAGAGATGGCTACCTGGGGAGCCCCCCCCCCCCCCTTGTCGCAGCCTAGTTTATGTGGCGGGTCTCTTGTAGTTACATATTACAAAAGGGGACAATGGAAATATTTTATTGTGAAATGTTATTACGGCTCGAGTCTCAGCGGCTGAGCTATGTTAAAGCTATGATAAAATTCAGCTTGTTTAAATAGGTGTTACTGCAGTGCCGGATGTACGACCAGTATGTACTAGGCCGCTGGTGCTTGCCAGTTCACCAGAAGGATGAGCAGCACTAGAATGGCTCTCTGCTCCATACGAGAGCCCTGCGGTTCTTGCACCTCAACAACAGCAGAAGTACGGGGTTGGGTTTCAATCGGGGTTGGGATCAATCGATACTGCACTTGGGTGGGCTGAGCTGGGGTGGGCGGCTAAACGCAGGTGCTAGCAGGTATCTGGGCTGATGCCACTAACGCTGTGTTTTTGGGAACCCTAAACTATTGGGGACGCTAATATAGTTCTGATCAGATCAAAGATATCGATACGTTCAGTCACTATATTACTAAGGGAGGTGTATGGTGCGTGCGTGGGTGTTAACGCTAATGGCATGGCACTAATCTGATGCTGCCTGGGGCGACGCAGACCTTAAATGATGCTAAAACCTAAGTGATATCACCCACCAGGTGATCAGGGGGTTAAACCTTTTATTACGTAATGTACGGCGGTTGCCTTGACGCCATAAAAAATAACTAACTAACCTGCGTCACCTGTTACACTAATACAGTGGTCACTGGTGACAGGGGGTGATCAAGGAGTTAAACCTTTATTAGGGGGGTTTAGGCGGTCCCTAGACCTTTCTGGGCCTACTACTAAGTACTCTGTCACAAATTATACCAGTACAGTGATCAAAGAAAAATATGAACACTGCACTGGGTGACACAGTCACAGGGAGTGAAGGGGTTAATTGGGGGGCGATCGGGGGGGGGGGGTGAAATGTGTGCCTACGTGTACTGTGTCAGTGTAGTGTTGGTGCAACTCACGTTTGGATGTCCTCTCTCTGGAACGGAAAAGAATTTCAGAGAGGGAGATGACATCACTTCCCCTGCCCGTGTCTACACTTACAGGCAGGGGAAGCATTTCAATCGTCAGAACCGATCAGCAGGTCCAGGCCAGAAATTATTGGCCTTGGCCTGGAGACTGATCGGTTCTGAAAACGAATCCGATCGTCGCGGCCGCAGTAAGGTAACGTTGTTCCGCCCACCTGCGGCGGCTGGTCAGGAACCGGTTAAACCAATAAACAAGGCTGTGGCCTATTTTTATCCAATAAAGTAAAGAGTGGTGTTTTTGTTTGAGATGTTTGGAGTACTGGGCCTGCTGCCTGCGATCCCATTAGAGATTCTGTATGGAAAGAAGGCTGTGTATTCCCTTATATACAAACATCAAGTTGGGAGTTCGGTGTTAGTGACATATCACATCACACATACTATAGATGTAGCTTGGCTGTGAAATGCTTTGGCTGGGCTCTGGGGAGATTGTTGCTCCTGATAGAAGGTGATCTCACTACTGTCAGAGTCAGAGAAACTTTCCAGGAGTGAGAGTCATGGCTCAGGAATGATATTCTCTCTGCACACACCTTCAGCCATTAGTGTGTGGACGCTGGCCACATACTGACTTCACTCATTGGAGTCATTGCCAGTGAAATATACAGGACATAATCAAATAAAGATGACTGCTCTGACTGCAGGGGTGTCCATTGCTGAATAAATAGATGCATAATCGATGGGCCTCCATAAGATGTTAAAAAGAAGAGCTTTTTTGATTGTCCGCAACAAGTCATTAACTATGCCTTCATTTTTTAACCTGTACTGAAAAGTGAAAATTTAAACCTGACTGGTTGCTATGTGCAACACAGCCTGAGAATGTTATATTTGGCTTGGGATCACTATCTTTAATGACATTCATCTAAAAATACTAAGGGTGTATTTAAAAAAAAAAATAATAATTCAGAGCCATTCATTTCCTGAAACTGCATGTACATTTGTTCTGTGCAAATGGAGGCAAAATCGAATGTTGTTAGGCTATTTTCTCTCAAGGTCAAATGTTATTCATACAGAATAGAGTAATAGAATAGAGTGATTCATGAAAATACAGCATTATGGCCACTAGATGGAGTTGACGATTATAGGAAAGAAGTATGTATTTCCTATGACCTTCAGCTCCATCTAGTGGCAATAATGCAGCATTTTTCTGTTTCACTGTATTCTGTTTGGCGAATATCCAACCTGAGAGAAAAAATTCTAATAGTATTTGTTCCATTTGCACAGAATAAATCTATATGAAGTTTCACAGAATTAATTTCTCAGAAAATCTTCTAATGTATTAACATTGTAAGTTAGCTAAGTATTGTTTGATTGTAACTTAGATAAATACATTTGAATGGGTTGCCTCACCCACCAAAACACTGTATGCAGCATATTTGTAGGTGCCATGTTTGTAGGTGCCATGAAACCAATGCACAGGTAGTCCTACCAGCTGCCATTCCACTAGCCAATTAAATTGTCTCAGTGGCCAGAAAGAACACTCTTATTGGACAAGGGATTGCAAGTGGTGGAGCCTAAAGGACAATTGCACGTTTAGTACAGTTGTCCTTTAAATAATCCCTGCACCCCCTAAATGCAGTCAGCCTGGTAATGTACTCACCTGCTTCCCCATTCGAGCAGGGCTGCACAGCGTTTGCAATGAAAATTTCATGGCCAGGTCATGGTTCATTCCTCCTTATGGCAGCCTCTAGACTTCAAGCAGAGCATGGCTCATCCATTGGAATAAATAGGGCATGCATGAATGGTATAAATAGGACATAGCAGCCTAGCAGGGGTGGTTTCACTATCTTCATTCTATATAATTTTGCAGGCAGGCTATCCTCGGGGTTAATTAAAGGACAACTATGCAAGGTACAAGGTACAGGTGCGCTTTAACCATGAAGTCTGGTGAAGGCCCCTCCAGTTTCCATTCCACTGTCTAACAAGACTGCTTCAGTAGCCAGTAAGGTCATTTTCATTGGAGGAGGGATGGGTGGGCATTGGTGTACGCAAATGACAAAGTGAAACTTAATAAATATTGAGGCACAAAATACATTTTCAGCCAAAATAACTTAACAACAGGCATCTTAGGGTAGAGAGCACCAGTTCAAGTCTTTTGAATTCTCTCACATTCCTGAGTTGCTCGTAGTAGAGTGAATGCATACAAATAGTACCTTGAGTTGAATGCCAGGTTCTGCCACGGCTCTAAAAGGGGTGGCCTGCCAGTATGTCTGCTCTGTCTGTTTCCACATAACCACATAGAAACTTGAACTGTCTTGATAGCCAAAGATAAAACCAGCATAATCATCATCCGTCACAGTGTTCACATGGAATGTGCCTTCAAAATCAACACCATTAAAAGCTGTATAACCTGGGGAGACACAAATGAAGAGCTGAGAGACGGAACCTCTTATACCAAAAATAAACTGTAAACAAAATTATAATTTTAAACAAAGGAAAAATTCTTACAATCACTGATACATATGTAAAAGTGTCAGGTCAGAGTGGGAGGCCCTTGGGAACAAGAGAGAGGGCCTCTGTGAACCCAAACTGGAACACTTCCAACCACCATATATAAAGTACTTCACCCCAAAAAGGAACTTGATGTAAGAAATACGGAGAGTTCGATTACTGGCTTATTTTAAAATATGTAAATTCCTTGGGCTATCATAATTCTTTTGCTTCAGCACTTCACTAACCTGAAACAAATATACAGTCAGTGAAGTCATGAACAAGAACTCAAATAAGGTTGACGCTGTGATCGCAGGACATGGCTTGGGAGACAGCATCGTTGAAACAGAGGGCCAAGATGTGGGACTGTCCTGGCAAATCCAGGACAATTGGCATCTATGCATTATGAGGGATTCCCACTCTTTTGCATGGATCTTTAATATACAGTATCTCACAAAAGTGAGTACACCCCTACATTTTTGTAAATATTTTATTTTTTTTATTTATGATCTTTTCATGTGGCAGCACTGAAGAAATTACACTTTTCTACAATGTAAAGTAGTGAGTGTACAGCTTGTATAACAGTGTAAATTTGCTGTCCCCTCAAAATAACTCAACACACAGCCATTAATGTCTAAACCGCTGGCAACAAAAATGAGTACACCCCTAAGTGAAAATGTCCAAATTGGGCCCAAAGTGTCAATATTTTTTGTGGCCACCATTATTCTCCAGCACTGCCTTAACCCTCTTGGGCATGGAGTTCACCAGAGCTTCACAGGTTGCCACTGGAGTCCTCTTCCACTCCTCCATGACGACATCACAGAGCTGGTGGATGTTAGAGACCTTGCGCTCCTCCACCTTCCGTTTGTGAATACCCCACAGATCCTCAATAGGGTTTAGGTCTAGAGACATGCTTGGCCAGTCTATCACCTTTACCCTCAGCTTCTTTAGCAAGGCAGTGGTCGTCTTGGAGGTGTGTTTGGAGTCGTTATCATGTTGGAATACTGCCCTGTGGCCCAGTCTCAGAAGGGAGGGGATCATGCTCTGCTTCAGTATGTCACAGTACATGTTGGCATTCACAGTTACCTCAATGAACTGTAGCTCCCCAGTGCCAGCAGCAATCATGCAGCCCCAGACCATGACACTCCCACCACCATGCTTGACTGTAAGCAAGACACACTTGTCTTTGTACTCCTCACCTGGTTGCTGCCACACACGTTGACACCATCTGAACCAAATAAGTTTATTGTGGTCTCATCAGACCACAGGACATGGTTCCAGTAATCCATGTCCTTAGTCTGCTTGTCTTCAGCAAACTGTTTGCAGGCTTTCTTGTGCATCATCTTTTACCACTTCCCGCCCGGTCAATAGCAGATTGACGTCCGGGAAGTGGTTCTGTTATCCTGACTGGGCGTCATATGACGTCCTTCAGGATAACATGCCGCCACGCGCCCGTGGGGGCATGCATCGCGGCGATCGGTGGAGCGGTGTGTCAGTCTGACACACCGCTACACTGATCTCGGTAAAGAGCCTCCAGTGGAGGCTCCTTACCACATGATCAGCCGTGTCCAATCACGGCTGATCACGATGTAAACAGGAAAAGGTGGTGATTGGCTTTTCCTCACTCGCGTCTGACTGACGCGAGTAGAGGACAGCCGATCGGCGGCTCTCCTGACAGGGGGGTCTGCGCTGATTGTTTATCAGCGCAGCCCCCCCTCAGATGCCCACACTGGACCACCAGGAAAGCTGCCTGGACCACCAGGGAAGTGGGAAAAATGTGGATGGGCAGGTATGTACCCCATGGCCATCCACATGTGCAAATGATGCCCAATCTGTGCCAGTCAGTGCCCACAAATGGGCACTGACTGGCACCATCATGTACCAAAAAAAATCAGTGATGCCCAGCAATGCCACCCATCAGTGTCATCAGTGCCACCCATGAGTGTCCAGCAGTGACACCTATCAGTGCCCATCAGTGCCCAGTGCCCATCAGTGCCCATCCATGCCACCTATCAGTGCCACCCATAAGTACCCATCAGTGTTACCCATAAGTACTCATCAGTGCCGCCTATGTGTGCCCATCAGTGCCGCCTATGAGTGCCCATCAGTGCTGCATACCAGTGCCACCTATCAGTGCCCATCAGTGCCACCTATCAGTGCCCATCAGTGCCGCCTATCAGTGCCCATCATCAGTAGCCATCAGTACCACCTCATTGGTGCCACCTTATCGTTGCCCATCAGTGCCATCTTATCAGTGCCCATCAGTGCAGCCATATCAGTGCCCATCATTTAAGAAGAAATAAACTTACTTATTTACAAAAAAAAATAACAGAAACAAAGAAAAACTAGTTTTTTTTTCAAAATTTTCGGTCTTTTTTTATTTGTAGCGCAAAAAATAAAAAATCTCAGAGGTGATCAAATACCACCAAAAGAAAGCTCTATTTGTGGGAACAAAAGGATAAAAAATTTGTTTGGGTAAAGTGTTGTATGACCGCGCAATTGTTATTCAAATTGCGACATGGAAAAATTGGCTTGGGCAGGAAGGTGTCTAAAGCCCCATACACACGGTCGGACTTTTTCATGGATTCTGTCCGATCGGACAATGTTGTTGAAAAATCAGACCGTGTGTAGGCACCATCGGACAGTGTACGTCGGATTGTCCGACAGACAAAGTCTTATCTCCTGCAGGAACGATTTGCCGACAACACGGTCCGATCACACCAAATCCGATCGTGTGTACGGTTGTCCGACCGGACAAAGTGCTACGCATGCTCAGATCACATTACAAGACCAAAGCTATTGGCTACTAGCCTCTACGTAGTCCCGTCGTAGGCAACAAACGTCACCACGTTCAGAATGATCGGATTTTCCGACAAAGTATGACGGACAGGATCCGACCGACCTGGTCCGCGGATTGTCCGACCGTGTGTATGGGGCTTAAGTGCCTGGTATTGAAGTGGTTAAAAGAGACTTCATTCTTGAATGTCAGCCATGCAGACCAATTTGATGCAGTGTGCGGTGTATGGTCTGAGCAGTGACAGACTGACAAACCTCTGCAACAATGCTGGCAGCACTCATATGTCTATTTCCCAAAGACATCCTCTGGATATGACACTGAGCCCGTGCACTCTGCACTTTGGTCGACCATGACGAGGCCTGTTCTGAGTGGAATCTGTCCTGTTAAACCACTGTATGGTCTTGGCCACCATGCTGTAGATCAGTTTCAGGGTCTTGGCAATCTTCTTATAGCCTAGGCCATCCTTATGTAGAGCAACAATTCTTTTTTTTCAGATTCTCAGAGAGTTCTTTGCCATGAGGTGCCATGTTGAACTTCCAGTGACCAGTATAAGAGAATGAGAGCGATAACACCAAATTTAACACACCTGCTTCCCATTCACACCTGAGACCTTTTAACACTAACGAGTCACATGACAGCGGGAGGGAAATGGCTAATTGGGCCCAATTTGGACATTTTCACTTAGGGGTGTATTTACTTTTGCTGCCAGCGGTTTAGACATGAATGGCTGTGTGTTGAGTTATTTTGAGGGGACAGCAAATTTACAATGTTATACAAGCTGTACACTCACTACTTTACATTGTAGCAAAGTGTCATTTCTTCAGTGTTGTCACATGAAAAGATAGAATAAAATATTTACAAAAATGTGAGGGGTGTACTCACTTTTGTGAGATACTGTATATTATATGATGGTGGACAGGAATATAGTATGGAATTATGGTAGAGAGCTCTCACCATTCAAGTACATATAGATCTGTGGGTAGGTTAAAACTGTTAGTTAGGTACTGCCACGGCTGGGAGGGTAGGAGTTAACTCCATGCCCGGTTTCTTGGTCTTTTTGGTGGGTTCTTTTCTGGGTCTAGCCCACTTGTGCCGTGAGATATAAATTGGGTCAGTGGTCCGGCTCAGAGAGTTCCTCCCTTCCCTCAAGCAGATCATTGAGAGTTCTAGCGAAACTGTGGGTTGTGAGACCCGTAAGGGATTGAGACAGAGGATGAGAACCGGAGCAGCAGAAGGATGTCGTGCATTACTGTCCGCATGTAGAGACTTTTAACTTGGGGTTCGCCCTGCAGACACCAGCACTGGAGTATGCCTCACAAGCACTTACGCCTGCGTGAGAGAGCCTCTGAAGGACTATGATTACTGAATTACACTTTTGCAGGTATGCCGGGGCAGCACACAGACCTGTAGTTAGGAGTAGGGGTGTACTTATATGTTGGACTTTTATATGTAAGCTCCACTTTGATTGTGCTGCTTATTCCAGTAATAGCAGTGATATTTGTACCCTTCCTGATTAGGAGAGGACTAAATTAACATACCAACAGCCAGTCCAGGGTCACTGTTCATGGTCTGTACAATCTCCATACCCTGAAAGTAAAAAAGAAGAACATCAGTAAGAAAATATCTTGTGATTTAGGTTGGGGACTTTCCAATAAAAAAAAAAAAAAATGGAACTATGAATATTCTAATTAATTATGCCAGTATATCTTACATATATACATATGAATTTATTGAAAATAATATCTGCAGTACACACAAAAATCCACTCTACAGACATCTAAACCAGTAAGATATACAGTATAAGGGTATAACTATAGCCAAAGTAGATCATTAGATTGCCATTAATCCAGGGAAGTGGTACTGCCTGGAAATGTGATGATTTATCCAGATGTGAGCATTTGGCATTTAACGTTAGATGAATTGAACACATGCTATACATACAATACAATAATTCCAATGCCTCTGGTGGATTGCTGTAGAAATAATTACTATGCTGCAGCATAGGCTATTGTTTCATATTGGTACAGATTAGAGGCAGGACCTTTAACCACTTGCTTACCGGGCAACTAAACCTCCCTCCTATCCAGACCAATTTTCAGCTTTCGCTGCTTTCACACTTTGAATGACAAGTACTCAGTCATGCAACACTGTACCCACATGAATTTTTTATCTTTTTTTTCCCCAGAAATAGAGCTTACTTTTGGTGGTATTTGATCACCTCTGGGTTTTTTATTTTTTGCGCTTTAAATGAAAAAAGACCTAAAATTTTGAAAAAAAAACAAATTTTCCTTTGTTTCTGTGATAAAATTTAGGAAATTATTAATTTTTCTTCATAAATTTTGGCCACAATTTATACTGCTACATATCTTTGGTAAAAAAATAACCCAAATTAGGGATATTATTTGGTCTTTGTGAAAGTTAGAGACTCTACAAGCTGTGGTGCAAATCATGCAAAATTGATCACATCTGATGTACTGGTGACCTATTTCATTTCTTGTGACCCGAACAAGCCAGGAAAGTACAAATACCCCCCTAATGAATCCTTTTTTGAAAGTAGACATTCCAAGGTATTTAGTAAGAGGCATGGTGAGCTTTTTGATGTTGTCATTTTTTCCCACAATTCTTTGCAAAATGAATTCTTTTTTTATTTTTTATTTTTTTCCACAAAATTGTCATTGTAATAGGTTATTTCTCTCACATGGCATGTGTATACCACAAATGACACCCCAAAAATAAATTCTGCTACTCCTCCTGAGTATTACGATACCACATGTGTGGGACTTTTTCACAGCCTGGCCACTTAGAGAGGCCCAACATGCAGGGAGCACCATCACGTGTTCTAGGAGCATAAATTACACATCTAACTTGTTGACTACCTAGTACACTTTTGAAGGCCCTGGAGCACCAGGACAATGACACGTGACACTGTTGTGGCACTGATGACAGATGGCACTGACACTGATGTGGCACTGATGACAGATGGCAATAATACGGGGCACTGATGACACGTGACACTGATGACAGATGGCACTAATATGTGGCACTGATGAGAGATGGCACTTATACGTGGCACTGATGAGAGATGGCACTTATACGTGGCACTGATATCACGTGGCACTAATATGTGGCACTGATGAGAGATGGCACTAATACATGGCACTGATGACACGTGACACTGATGACAGATGGCACTGATACGTGGCATTGATGACAGGTGACACTGATAACAGATGGCACGTGACACTGACAGGTGGCACTGATGACAGATGGCACTAATACGTGACACTGATGACAGATGGCACTAATATGTGGCACTGATGACACGTGACACTGATATGGCACTGATGACAGATGGCACTATGTGGCACTGATGACATGTGGCACTATGTGGCAATGATGACATGTGGCACTGATATGGCACTGATGACAGGTGGCACTGGGGACAGGTGGCACTGGGGACAAATGGCACTGACAGATGGCACTGGGGACAAATGGCACTGACAGATGGCACTGGGGACAAATGGCACTGGCAGATGGCACTGACGACAGATGGCACTGGCAGATGGCATTGGGGACAGATGGCACTGGCAGATGGCAGTGGTGGCAGTGGGGACAGATGGCAGTGGGGACAGATGGCAGTGGTGACAGATGGCAGTGGTGGCAGTGGGGACAGATGGCACATTTATTTTTATTTATTTTTTTTACACTTACGGCCGCTGCAGCCGTTCATCTCCCCCTCCTCACACGCTATCTCTGTGTTAAGAGGGAGAGCGGCACTGAGAGATGATCTCATATGTTTACATATGAGATCATCTCCCATTGGACACGCCGATCGCGCTGTAAACGGCCGCTGTGATTGGCCATTTACAGCGATCTGTGATTGGCTGTGTCCGAGGGACACGGCCAACACAGAATCTCCCTGCTGCGCTCTCGTGAGCGTGCACAGGGAGCGAGGAAAGGGGAGGACGTCATATGACGCCCTCCCGGGAATTGACATCCGCGCCGAAGCCGTCATTCGGCTATGGCCAGATGTCAAGTGGTTAACCACTTAAGGACCAGGCCTCTTTTATAGATGTGTTAAAAACATTTTTTTTTGCTAGAAAATTACTTAGAACCCCCAAACATTATAAAAAAAATTTCTAACACCCTAGAGAATAAAATGGCGGTCGTTGCAATATTTTCTGTCACACCGAATTTGCGCAGCGTTCTTACAAGCGCACTTTTTTTTTTAAAAAAATACACTTTTTTAAATTAAAAAATAAGACCACAGTAAAGTTAGCCAAATTTTTTTATATTGTGAAAGATAATGTTACGCCGAGTAAATTGATACCCAACATGTCACGCTTCAAAATTGCGCCCGCTCGTGGAATAGCGACAAACTTTTACCCTTAAAAATCTATATAGGCAACATTATGTGTTGCATGTTTTGGGTTACAGAGGAGGTCTAGGGCTAGAATTATTTCTCTCGCTCTACCGATCACGGTGATACCTTGCATTTGTGGTTTGAACATCGTTTTCACATGTGGGCGCTACTCACATATGCGTTTGCTTCTGCACACGAGCTTGGCGGGACAGGGCACGTTTAAAGTTTTTTTTTATATATTTTACCTTATTTTTATACTGTTTAAAAAAAACATTGTGTCACTTTTATTCCTGCTACAAGGAATGTAAACATCCCTTGTAATATAAAAAGCATGACAGGACCTCTTAAATATGAGATCTGGGGTCAAAAAGATCTTGGATCTCATATTTACACTAAAATGCATAAAAAAAAATGAAAAAAAAAAAATGTCCGTTTAAGAGCTATGGGCGGTAGTGTTGTATTGACGACGCTTCCGCCCTGCAGTGTCATGGAGATGGGTGGGGGCCATCTTTCCCTCACTCGTCTCCATGCACAGCCACGGGAAGGATCCAGTTGCCTCTGTCGCTGCCGACGGCTCCGGTAAGCACCGGAGGGCACCGGATCGCGGTAGGATGCCCCCTCTCCCGCCGCCGATAAAAGTGATCTTATGACGAATCCGCAGCAGAGACCACTTTTATCTTGTACCAGACCACCGGCCGAACGCGGCGATACCGGAGTTATGGCAGCTAGCTGCTGCCATAACAACGATATGTGTCCTCAAAGTGAGGATGTATATCGGCGTGCGGCGGTCCGGAAGTGGTTAAGGAGCACCTGTTCTGCAACAAATGCATTATTCCTAAGTAGTAGTGGTAGAGTGGGGGGTGGTAGACAAGTTTGCAAGTGTAAAAATGTTTTGAAGCACACACCATCATGATAATGCTACCATTGATACTAGGAAGGTGTTTTGCTTGCGTCTATTTGGTAAGGTTACTTTGCGGTATAAACAAGGAAGCACAGACCTCAGCAGTGTATAAATGTGCTTTTACTATACAAAAATGCTGTACATACAAAACTATTACAATATTAGTAAATAGACTGACAGATATACCTATAACAAGCAAAATGTCTAGCAAATAAGCAGAAACTATGGTAGGTAACAGTAGAAATAAGCTTTAAAGTTACTTAACTCTGGTTACTGTTTGTTTGTGATCTCCGTTGACAACGAGGACTCAGGCTTCTTAAACAGTTGCTGGAGTTTAGGGCGAATGTGTCTTCAGGTCTTCAGGCTGGATACAGACCTTTCTTCCATAAAGTCTTCAGGCATTCTGGAGAGTCCTCGTTGTCAACAGAGATCACGAACACACAGTAACTGGAGTTAAGTAACTTTAAAGCTTATTTCTACTGTTACAGACCATAGTTTCTGCTTATTTGCTAGGCATTTTGCTTGTTATGGGTATATATGTCAGTCTTGAATTGTATTTCCTAATATTGTAATAGTTTTGTATATACAGCATTTTTGTATAGTAAAAGCACATTAATACACTGCAGAGGTATGAGCTTCCTTGCTTTTACTGCAAAGTAACCTTACTAGATAGATGCAAACAAAACAACTGGGGGCTCGTACGGGATTTGAGCTAAAGTTAACTGAAGCAGACCTGTATTCTGCGGTGTGTTGTGTAGCTTGTGCTAGGTAAAATGCTGCATAAGCTGTATAGTAAATGCACATTTATACACTGCAGAAGTCTGAGCTTCCTTGCTTATACCGTAAAGTAACCTTACTAGACAGGCGCCAGCAAAACAGAAGGGTAAAGAGAGCATTAATCAGGGTCAGAAATTACCTTCATATTCCTATTGGCCCAGAAGAAATTTTTATTAATACTACAATCCTCCCATTGGATCATTTTAGACGTTTTGTGATTACAACCTACCTAAAGCAGCCACAAACCTGAAAATTCAAACTGAATGTTTAGTGAATAAAATGCAAAAAACTTTTACCTTTAGTGAAAACCACATGTTCATTTGATTAACAGATCCAGAGACACGGGCAGCTGAAGTCACAACAGAATCTTAGCTTATTCTTTAATGGGTTGCCCCCCATTCCCTTCCACAAACCCTATATGTTGCTTATTTAATGTGATGGGTGGCTTGAGTAACCAATGAGCAGGGGAAGTGAGAACGTGCAGAATAAAGCTTAAATTTGTAGAAACAGACAAAATCTGCATTTAACTTCAGCTTCCTATAATTCAGGATCACCTGAGGTGTGGTTTTCACTGGAAATCACCACTGCTTATGCATATTTTCAGTTGCCAAGGTTTGTGGCAGGTTCACTTCACTTTAAATAAATAAAACACATTTTAAAGAAAATCATGTTTTGCTTAGAAGCTTTAGCTGTAGCCATAGCTATAATTGTATTATGTTTGACCTTTACAGTTTCTAATATGTGTATAATATGTTTCTAATATGTGCACAGCAGGACTGCATTATCAATATGATTGCATTATGACAAGAATGAATATTATAACAGAACACTGAGAACCATCTCATCATGTCAGGTAAGTTTAGCAGGATACACATAATGGGGTTTAAATGACATAATGATAAGGAGTCATGCTATTTTGCATGGTAGAAAAGAATACTCAGAACTCAATATGTCAAATAAATAAATCTCATGTGAAAGTAAGGACAAACTTATATTATAGTCTTCCAAACATATTCAAAGCCCCGCCTTGCGCGTTTTGTCATCCAATGTCCTCCAGGGGCAGAAGGCCCATTTTCTTCCTCCTTCCTATGATATGATGAGGAAATATGGAATGACAATAAAAAGAGGTCTTTGAGAGGAAACTGCTGAACCGGGATGAGCCGCAGATCATGACTCTCAGAGTACATGTGCTAGCTGCTGGTTTATAAGATTACCAGCATCTTCCTCTGGTCAATTTATTTGGTGCATTTGGTGGAGCACGAATTGGGTGTATTAAGGAAGAAGTTTGGAAGAATGATAAGATTGTCCTTTATTTCACATGGGATTTCTTTTTTTTTGATTTTGGACACTGCATGGGACTTTTAGTTATTTTCTTATTTTTGCATAGAGGTTCTATTGCACATTTTTGGACATTCATTATATGTGACACTTTAATTTGAATAATATTTATAATCATATTATTGTCATATATTTATTATTTATATGAATTTCATTTTTTTCATAATGCACGTTGCACTTTAAGATATTGTCACATTACTGTGAAAAGATGTAATAACGCTGTGTTTTACATATGTTCCATGGTGTAATATGTCAAAAAGAAACTCAAATACTTCACCTGATTCAAAACTATCCAGTTGGGGTCAATCTGAGCGTCACCCTCTGGGTCCAGAACAACAGTCTGATAAGCTCTAAAGTCGGTCAGGGTGATCTCAGCATTTTCTGGACAGACATCAATACGATCGATAACTGTGTCCTGGTCAAAATCTGACTCGCAGATGTCTCCAACGCCATCATCTGGGCACAGAGCATGAGAAGGATGATACTAAACATGGAGACTGCTAATAGGTAAAAATGTATGCATACTGTATATACATTCAGTCATATTGGACTCTCGACAATCCTAAGAGCACCATACTTGAAAGCAATTCTCCATAGAATTTATTTTTATGAGGACGGTAGCCAAGTCTTTCCTCAACTGCTCAGTTTGGGACTGGCATGCAGAACTTGATAACACATGTGCATAGACAACTTGTACGCATATACTAAGCCCAAATAACTTACCAGAATGTCTTTTGAGTGTGGAAAGAAAGCTGCATGAACACAGTGAGAACATACAAATGCCATACAGTTAGTGTCCAGGATGAGATTTAAACAATGGACCCAAGTGCTGCAAGGCATACATGCTAACCACTAAGCCACTATGCCACCCAAAATGCATGTGCTGTAAAATAAAGCCAGGGCTGTTTCTTGCACCCAGGTAAACAGGGCAGCTGCTAAGCTGAGAGAGCTGGGTTATCTTCTGCCTGTGCAAAGCAAAGTGACCCTGTCTCTGGAAAGGGCACCCCTGACCCCAAAATATTAATCTTACCATGTGACAATGGGGTTGATTTACTAAAACTGGAGAGTGCAAAATGTGTGCGGCTTAGCATAGAAACCAATCAGCTTCCAGATATTTTTTTGTCAAAGCTTAATTGAACAAGCTGAAGTTGGAAGCTGATTTGCTGCCAAGCACAGCTGCACCAGATTTTGCACTCTCTAGTTTTAGTAAATCAAATCCAGTGTCTCTCTAATGCCATTTCACGCCCCTGACCATGCAGTAAAATGTGGTTTTGATGTACATTGATATACATGTCTTTTTCTTGCATTATAAATATGGGTTACTAATTGATAGATGAGTATTACTGCTGGAGAGAATGGACAATAAAATGTTTTAGTTTCTCCTTGGAAATTGGATGAAATAAAGCCAGTCTTCTTACTGTTGTCATCCTCCTGGCCTGGGTTGGGCACCAGTCTGCAGTTGTCCGGTCCTGGAGGAATAAGGTCTGGTATTCCATCATTGTCATCATCATCATCACACTCATCTCCAAGTCCATCCTTGTCTGTGTCCAGCTGGGAGCTGTTGATGACTGTGGGACAGTTGTCTGTGCTGTCCTGGTGACCATCGCCATCACTGATATAGTAAAATAAAATCATTGGGTCTGTCAGAATAACTAATGTTTTCTTCCTTCCAGGCATGGCACATTTTTACATAATTACATTGTTCCGGCTTGGTTCAGTGCAGGGGGGGACTGACCATTTGACCACTCTAGCACTGCCCGAGGGCCCCGGGCCACTAGGGGGCCCCATCAAAGTTGCCAGCCTAAGTAAAACCAGGGACAGTATGTAAAAATCTGTGTTTTTTTACATCTGTTTCTGAAATGTCCCTTACCAACATCCTTTTGGTCTAAAAATCCCGAGATTATAGCTGCCCCACCTCTCCAGTACCTTCTCAGCCAATAGAAACATGTCTGTGTATACTGTGTGATTGTATACTGTGTGTGTGTATACTGTGTGGCCCCATAATCTCTGATTGCCTGGGGGCCCCATAATCTCCTATTGCCCGGGGGCCCCATAATCTCCTATTGCCCGGGGGCCCCATGAGTTGTCAGTCCACCCCTGGTTCAGTGTAACTATGTATATGACATACGTGGCCGATGCTCCTGGAAGCCGAAATTCACTGAAGTAGACACTACCACTACAGTCATCTCCACTTGCTTCTGGGTCCCCTGCTGATAAACCGGCCTGATGCATTATGAACAAAGGAGGTCAACTGCTCAACATGGGCACTATTCAGGTTTGTATTTTCTGAATTAATGCAAAGAGTTATCTGATTGGACGAGGCAGAGAGTGTGACATCACTGCCCTGCCTCTCCATCTCATCCAATCAGAGAACCTTTTCATTCACTGAATGGTGCCCGTGTAGAGTGGCCGACCTCCTGTGTTCACAATGCATCAGGCCAGCCACTCAGCATGGGATCCAGAAGCAAGTGAAAATCATTGGAGTAGAGGTGTCTACTTTAGTGATTTCCAGCTTCCAGGGACATCAGCCAGGTATGATATATACATAGTCATATTAATCCAAACTGGACCATTCTTGTAATCCTTTGGACAGCCTTAATGAGTTCCAACATGCGGAAAGAAGAATTCCAGGTATGGATATGTTATACATGTATAAAATATCCATACCTGGAATTCTTCTTTCCGCATGTTGGAAAACATTAAGGCTGTCCAAAGGATTACAAGAATAGAAGTTCACAGACTCTACTACACAATACTCCAAAATCAAACTAGATGGCCAAAACATTACATTTCATTTTGGAGAAAGCGGATAAATGCTAGAGCCTCTGTCAGGGTTTTTACTGCCAGCTAAGACTTTAATAAGTTTTCCCCGACTTACTATCAGGACAGGAACCAATGGGAAATTTCAACAACAAATTATTTTAGTCAAATGGGGGAGATTTAGAACTTTTGACAATTTTTTTAGAAGTGTTCTTCAGAAGTGTCCACACAAAATGTTCTTTGAGAAATACAGCAACTAGCTTTAGAAACTGCTCGGGTATGTCTACCGTCAATATTGTGATACTGAGCTGGAACAGGAATGCAGATCAGGATAGCCAAAGTAAAGTCAGAACCCATAATCTGCATACATATTCCAGGGCAGTGCCTTGGAAATAACTGTTTTTAGATCAGTAATATGACATACAGTAACTAGTACATAATAAGTCATACATATAAAAATTGTAGGTTTTACTTCATGTGATATGCTGCCACCTAGTGGCTATTAAAAAAAATGCTCTAACTCTACTGAACTAGTAGAACTCAGCCACATAGGAATCTTTGCAGCTTGTTGTCTACGGCCTCATTTAGACAGGTGAAAGAGGGTGGATAGGCTGCTCCATTCAGAGATGGCTAAACGCCGCCACTGGACGCAGCAGCACTTTGTGTTATGTATACAAACTGGAGGAATGAAGCCTGTGATAACAATTGAGAGTTGCTCTTTTCTCTCATTTGAAAAATTAGACCTGCTAATGGATTAATACAAACATGTTTCTATATGATTTCACTTTTGTAACCCCCCCCCCCCCCCCCCAAAAAAAATTCCAAGAATTTTAAAGTGGCAATTTTCAGGTTGACAAATATATCCTTTGCTACTGGACCCAATTGCTTTTCTTATAGGCCTTTTTTTTTTTTAAATGGTGACAACATTGGGGATGAGGTTCAGGTTCCAGTCTACCATGGGTTTGACAAACTCTGCCTGTTCACGGTTTGCAGACACCCCAAAACTGATGTGAGAGTTTGCCCGGCTGAAATCTTTGCAATCGTAATGCACCTGCAAAAATAGGTCAACTGGCTAAAGCCCCATACACACGGTCGGATTTTCCGAGGGATTCTGTCCTATCGGACAATGTTGTCGGAAATTCCGGCCGTGTGTAGGCTCCATCGGACAGTTTCCATCGGATTGTCCGACGGACAAAGTTCTATCTCCTGCTCTAAAGATTTTTCGACAACAAAGTCCGATCACACCAATTCCGATCGTGTGTAGCGAATTCCGACGGACAAAGTGCCACGCATGCTCAGATCACATTACAAGACCAAAGCTATTGGCTACTAGCCTCTACGTAGTCCCGTCGTAGGCAACAAACGTCACCACGTTCAGAATGATCGGATTTTCCGACAACTTTGTCCGACCGTGTGTATGCAACACCAGTGTCGGACTAAATCCGTCGGACCAAATCCGATGGATTTGGTGGTCGGATTTTCCGACCGTGTGTATGGGGCTTTAGAAGGATTTAATAATGGGGGCATTGTTTTGTGCCAACCCCCTCACTATAAAAAGGGAAAGTGGGGCACAAAGCAGGCATAATGTCAGTGTATTGAAAGCTTTTTTGGGGAAAGGACACAGAAAACTGACAAATGATAGGAGACTGGAGTCAGTTAGGAAACTGTACTGTACTGATTGCTAGCTCTTAGGGCAATCAATCCCCTTTCTTCATTTGTACTCCTACTGTGGGCCCATTGCCTTTAATGTTGTCTCCTAGTTAATTTAAGGTCAGTGGTTCATGGAAACCTACATTTTTGGGGGGGAAAAGTGTGTGTGTGTGTGTGTGTGTGTGGGGCATAGTTTTTATTTATTTTAGTTGAAACTGTTTTTTTTTCAGCAGCAAGCTTTCCTTTAAAAAAAAAAGGGATTTTGTTTCAAGAGTCATAATTTTTTTTTAACTGCTTTTTATTTATTTTGGGGATATATCAATAGGGCCTTTTTAAGGTCAAATTGTTGTGTTTTATTTATTTATTTTTCGCTACAGGGTTTCCCTTGAATAAAGTTTTTCTTTAAAAAAAAATGGAGTCACAAGTCAAAATGTATGCATAGCCCAAACTTTTTTGTTTCCTAAGTGTTAAAACTCCTGCCAGGTTATTATGTTTTTTACTATCTGGATAAGTATCCCTTCACTTCTTGACCTAGAGACACAATAGGAAGTTATATAAAAGGTCTAAAAGTGAGGGGAATTGCATCACTCTATTCTTCCTCACCTTCGTTTTCTGTGACAATGGTCACTGCTACAAATACAGGGGCGAGTCCCCCCCAATGTGGACACAGACAGCAATAAAAACCTTTCCCCTCTCTATAAAACAATAAAAAAGGTTTTGCCGGGATATACTTTAATGGTTATTGTCCTCACATAATTACATATGTAATTTTCCCATAATTACCCCATATCTGTTGGCAGTAAATCATTACCAGTAGCTGTATAAATCATATTTGTCTTTAATTAAAAAGGATGTCCTTGTCACCTAACTTGGATCATTACTATAAAAACACTAAGCACATCCACGTTCACCAAACATTCACTACAAGTGAATCAGTCACTGTTATTTAAAACACATACACCAGGAAGATACACTTGGAGGGAATGTTTGATGAATGTCATGGTCACTGCTTTATAAATTTTCAGCCAGCCATCATGTTAATTAAAGGGGATATGTCAACTCGTTGTTAAACTACATGAACTTGTGTCTTTTTTTCAACCTGACCAACGTTGAACTATGTAACCAAGACAATCAACAGAATGTCTATTCATTTATACATACC
This sequence comes from Lithobates sylvaticus, assembly GCA_028564925.1. Taxonomy (NCBI): domain Eukaryota; kingdom Metazoa; phylum Chordata; class Amphibia; order Anura; family Ranidae; genus Lithobates; species Lithobates sylvaticus. The sequence continues at coordinate 110,853,072 of CM053026.1, forward strand.
TGTCTTGGTTGGTGTCACAGGAATCTCCCACCAGGTCATTATCAATGTCTGACTGTAGGAATAAGAGAAAGGAGATCACATTTTAGAAATCCTATTTTTTTACTTAACCACTTTAAAGTGGTTGTAAACCCTTACATACCACTTTGACCTACATGTAAGCCTAGATTAAGGCTTACCTGTAGGTCCAAGAAATATCTCCTTAACCTACATGCTTAAGGAGATATTTTACGAAAAAGGGGCACCGCTGTCTATGGCGCATCCGGAGCAGCGATACCCAGGAAGAAGATGGACGCTCCGTGGAAGAGGGGACATCGGTGACATCGCTGGCTCCTGTGTCAGGTAAGTGAAACATCAGGGTTTACTTCCTCTTTAAGGCCGAGCCTCTTTTTTTGATGTGGTGTTTACAAGTTAAAAACATTTTTTTTTGCTAGAAAATTACTTAGAACCCACCAAACATTATACGTTTTCTCTTTCTAACATCTACCGTTAAAAATCTCCATAGGCGACATTTAAAAAATTCTACCGGTTGCTTGTTTTGCGTTACAGAGGAGGTCTAGGGCTAGAATTATTGCTCTCACTCTGCCAATCGCGGTGATACCTTGCATGTGTGGTTTGAACACCGTTTTCATATGCAGGTGTTACTCAAGTATGCGTTCACTTCTGCAAGCAAGCTCATCGGGACGGGGCACGTTTAAAAAAAAAAAAAATTTTCTTATTTATTTTACCTTTTAATTTTTATTTTTACACTGTTTAAAAAAAAAATAATTGTGTCACTTTTATTCCTATTACAAAGAATGTAAGCATCCCTTGTAATAGAAAAAAGCATGACAGGACCTCTTAAATATGAGCTCTGTGGTCAAAAAGACCTCAGATCTCATATTTACACTAAAATGCAAAAAATAAAAAAAATAAAAAAATGTCATTTAAAAAAATAAAATGGCCCTTTAACAGCTATGAGAGCCACACATTTTGACCAGTGGTGGGGTATGACTTCAGATACCTATCCCATCTCCGCCCCACTGAGCTACAACCCTCCCCTGACTGCACATCCCTGGTACTGACATATACCACACCAAGGTCCCTGGGTTCCCTAAGACCCTGGGGGCTCTATTATACAACCACAACTTCAGTTCCTGACAATATATTTTCACTTTCCATGTCTCAGCATTAGTTTAGATCGGTGGTTCTTTCTGAGACCAAGACTCAGTAAATTCTACCAAAACCTTACATGCCACAACAGTAAAAAATAAAGTTAATACTAACACAATAAAAGTATGGGAGAGCAAAACATGGATAATGCTGGTGAAACAGGGGCTGTGGAGTGGAATAGGGCACCCTGCACCAGACTTGGTGGCCCTGTAGAGAATGAGGTTTCTGGAGGGGGTCGGGGAGCACTGTTGGGGGCTATTTTTGGACACTATTAGAGGTTGGGGGCACTGTTGAGGGCTGGATGCTCAGCAGCAGGCTTAGGGGAGGCACTGTAGGAGGCTGGGTGGCACTGTGGGAGGTTGGGGGGCAATGTGGAGTCTCAGTAAACACTGTGGGAGGTTAACGGATCTGCAGCTGTTTGGAGGCCCAAGAGAGGGGACTCTCATGGGACTTAGAAGCACTATGGGTCACTATGGGAGGTATGGGATCACTATGGATTTTGGGAATCACTGTGGGAGGTTAACGGATCTGCAGCTGGTTGGAGGCCCAAGAGAGGGGAGGCCGTGGCCCGGTGGTTGAGAACCACAGGTCTTGAAGTCCGATGGGTGGCTTTATAACCAAGAGTGAGATGAGGGGGAAGACAGGACCAAGTTTAACCTAAAAAATGGAAGTCAAGATTTGGTACTGCAAAGTATGTCACTGTATACGGTGCACCACCATCAGTAATGAAACGTCTCCAAGCTTGGGGAAAAAAATATGGATCAAAGTGGACCAAGCAAGATCAGGCGCTAATATGGGAGAGAGAGGTTGGCCCTTTTTCCCCAGCGGAATGGGATCGGGTCCTAGGCCAAGTAAAGCGGGTTTCAATCTCTCCCTCACATAAAATATCGCATCTCTATTTTCTATACCGAGTGTATTATACCCCAAAAAAAATGCTTAGATTGGGATGGCGGGAAAATGATCATTGCCCCAGATGTGGATTAACCGGGGACTTTATACACATGCTTTGGAAATGTCCAAAGCTCTTTAGATATTGGAATAACATAATTAAAGAAATTAATAAAATAGCGGAGTTAAATCTCCAGGCAACGGCTAGAACATGCCTCTTGGGCCTGTTTGAACGAGGATTAGCCTCAAACGATGTCGTCGACTCGGCTTTAAGGGCTTTATTCCAGGCCAGAAAGCTCATCGCTCAACATTGGCAGTCCCAGTCCCCCCCGACATCGGAGAACTGGCTGAGGAATATGAATTTAATAATTGGTAATGAGAGAGTATATTTTACTAAACAGGGGAATCACAAAAAATTTCAGAAACTGTGGGGCCCTTGGATTGAAAATATATCAGAATAAGAGAATTGGGGGATACAATACTTTCTCTCCTATCCCTTGATGGGACATTTCTCCCACTCTTTCTCTGTCCTTTTCTTTTTTGGTGGAGTAGCATGTTTGTTTTTGTCTTTGGTTTTGCTTCTTCCTATATATAGCATAGGCCTAATATAGGATACCAGCACGGGAAAACGACCCTCAACCTGGGGCGGGAGGGAGGGTGCAGCTTAGGGGGATAAAAGCTAGCCAGCAGCGATAAATAGAACAGCAGGTGGCATTACTATAGCTAAGGAGTAAATTATACAATTTGTCTACAAAGGCTCTTCTCTCTTTGGTCCTTTTTTTTTTTTAATAAAATGTTGTAACTCTCTTTAATGTATAAGAATAAAAGGTAGTATTAAATGCAAAAGGAAAATACAAGCCACAATGATGACAAGACTAAGTAGGGATGGAGAAAAAGGCCTTGATGACCTAGCCCTACGCATTAGTTTTCCTGAAGTGGCAAAAAAAAAAAAAAAAAAAGTAATGAAACGTCTTGTTACCAAATCTTGTGTCACTTTTCACTAACCTGGTTTGGATTAATAATGTCAGGGCAGCTGTCACATGCATCACCCACTCCATCTCCATCCTTATCCTTCTGATCCACATTGGGAACCCGCTGACAGTTGTCCAGGAAGTTCTTGATACCTTCAATATACAAGAATCTGGTTAACAATTAAATGTGGATCCTGCTGATTAAAAGGGCCTCTGGTCATACCCTAAATAAAGTGTTAACACAACCTCTGCAGGGAACCGAGCTAAAGCTTTTATCAGTTATTTGTCAAGCATTTGCAAGATAGTCTAAGAATATTTATGAAGAATATTTCTGAAGACTCCAAGACAGAGTGGCAAAACTTGCTTAAAAAAAAACAGACATGTGGCTATATGAGATGTTCGGAGACTTGCTGTTACTTAGCACTGACTGACAAGGTGTCCAAAATTTTCCACATGCCAGATTATGTTTTATTTTTTCCTGTCCGTTAATTCAGAAAATTTACTATTTTGTTATTAAAATGTGCAGAAGTATACATGTTGAGGTTAAGACAAGAAACCTATTTATTCACATGACCATGGGTCTAGCTACCAGGACCTGCTGTCAGTTTGATAATTACTGATACTCGATCCCACACTGATTAGCTGAAACAAGTGTTAGGTGTCGGTGCTTGATAAAATGTGTACAAAAATTGATGCATTGGGGGAGATTTAGGCTGCTTTCACACTGGAGCGGTGGGGGCGCTGGCGGTAAAGCGGCGCTATATTTAGCGCCGCTTTACCGGCGTTTTAGCGGCGCATTTCGGCCGCTAGCGGGGTGGTTTTACCCCCCGTGAGCGGCCGAAAAAGGGTCAATACCGCCCGCAAACCGCCGCTGCAGCGGCGTTTTGCGGGCGGGTTCGGCGCGCTCCCCCATTGTTTTCAATGGGACCGGGCGCTATAGGAGCGGTAAATATACCGCTCCTATAGCGAGCCAAAGATGCGGCTTGCAGGACATTTTTGAGCGTCCTGCAAGCGCACCGCTTCAGTGTGAAAGCCCTCGGGCTTTCACACTGAAGGAACAGCAACAGCTGTTTCGGGTCGGTTTGCAGGCGCTATTCTTAGCGCAATAACGCCTGCAAACCGCCCCAGTGTGAAAGCAGCCTTACTGACACTGGAGCACTCAGAATCTGTTGCAGCTGTACATTGTAGCCAATCAACTTTGATGTTTTATTGGCAAAGCGTAATTGAACAAGCTAGTTAGAAGCAGATTTGTTACTATTCACAGCTGCACCAGATTGTGTCCCCCATTGTATTAGCTGTGGCTGTTAGGAGCAGCTAATCAACTTTATTTTAATACAAGAGTTAATAAAAAAAAAAAACTGTAAAGCCCCTTTTCACACAATAAGGTCAGACTGTCAGTTTTTCATGTGGACGTTATTGGAAGCTCCATGCAGGTCTTGGACTTGTGTCCATTTAGGCACAGAAAAAAAAGACTTCTGTTTTCCTGGACCTAAATGTGATGGATCAGAGGTAGCCTGACATATATGGATACTTAGAGTCCATTCACTTACAGTCAATTATCATCAAGCAGCCCACAGATCCAACATGGGTCCACCCCCCACCACAGTCCACTGTTAAAGTGTGAACAAAACAAAAACCACATAGCTGACATCTGTCCTGTTCTGTCTGCTTCGATTCATCAGGGGATCTGCTCATGGATTCCCTGCTGAATGAAACGGAGTGTACCTGTGTGAATGTACCCCTCCTGGCTCTAATCAAAAATAAGGAAATAAAAACTGAAGGTGAATGGATACTTTAAGTCCATTGACTTATAGTCAATTATCATCCAGCAGAAGGATGAGGGAACTCCTTCTGTCTTTACTCACCATCCCCATCCATGTCATCATCACAAGCATCGCCCTCTCCATCATTGTCAGTGTCCCTCTGGTCATTGTTCAGTTTGAAACGACAATTGTCGCAAGCATCCCCAAAGATATCCTGGTCACTGTTTTTCTGATTGATATTTGCAACCAACACACAATTGTCCTATGAAAAAAAATATAGAAACACTTTGTGAAAAAAATTGTTATAAAAACAAAACACCAGTATGACAGACAGTAAAGTTGAATTACAGGGAAATTGTATTCTTTGCATGTCTTAGATAGACATAGGAAGGAAAGGCGCTTGATTTAAGTATTCTTGTCAATGATTGTTAAAAGGGGGTGTAAAGGTTCGTGTTTTTTCACCTTAATGCGTCCTATGCATTAAGGTGAAAAAACATCTGACATTACCGGCCCCCCCAGCCCCCCGTTTTACTTACCTGAGCCTGTTTACCTGCTGCGCTGGCCCCCCATGTCCTCTTCGCCGCTAAGCCTGGCCGTTGATTGGCTAGAGTGGCCATTGGCTCGCGCTGCTGTTAATCACATTCAATGACTTGGCACGCCAGGGAGCGGGGCCGAGTGATACAGTGAGCGGCTATAGCCGCCGACTGTATCACGGGAGCGCGCCTGCAAGTACTAACCACCATGCAGGAGAGCTTGCATGAAGGTGGTTATTTCTTGCGGGGAGGAGCTGAAACAGCCGCAGAGGGACCCCAGAATACCAGGTTCGGGCCACTCTGTGCAAAATGAGCTGCACAATGGAGGGAAGTATAACATGTTTGTTATTTAAAAAAAAAAAAAAAATTTACCTTTACAACCCCTTAAATGCGTAGAAAACCACAGTATTTACTTTTCTTACAATAATACACCATTTCCTACCTTGAGGTTACATTGGTAGCAGCCCCAACCCCCTCTCTCTCTCTCTCTCTCTATATATATATATATATATTTATATATTATGTACAGTGCTCAGCATAAATGAGTACACCCCTTTTGAAAAGTAAGATTTAATCAATATCTCAATGAACACAAGAATAATTTCCAAAATTGTGACAAAACTGAGTTTTATAGAACATTTGTTTATCTCACCACACAAAAAAGGAAGGTCAATAATATAACCTAGATTACAAAATCTTCAGTTTTACTCAAATTAATTGATGCAAAAATGAATACACCCCACAACAAAAATTACTACAGCTAGTACTTTGTATGACCTCCATGATTTGTAAGGACAGCACTAAATCTTCTAGGCATGGAATGAACAAGTTATCGACATATTGCAACATCTATCTCTTGCACAATCGGTTGGTGTTGGCAGGCAGAATGGATAGTTTTAAAAGACTCTTGAACATGCATCTTAGCGAAAACAATATACGGGGCTATAGGAAAGGATTTTTCTACACACACACCTACACAGGTTGAACTGGATGGACTGTTGTCTTTATTCAACCTTACCAACTATGTAAATATATTTTTCCATTCTCCGAGAACAACCTCTTTTAGAGCCTGGATGCTGGATGGAGAGTGCTGTTCAACTTGTCTCTTCAGAATTCCCCAAGTGTTCAATTGGGTATAGATCAGGAGAAATACTTGACCACTGAATCACTTTCACCCTGTTTTTCTTCAGAAATGCAAAAGGTAGACTTAGATGTGTATTTTGGATCATTGTCATGTTGGAAAAGTGCACAGCGACCAAGGGCACGTAGTGATGGTAGCATCTTCTTATTTAATATAGAGCAGTACATCTGTGAATTCATGATCCCATCAATGAAATGCAGCTCCCTGACAGCAGCAGCCCCACAGAAGGACACTGCCACCACCATGTTTCCCTGTAGGCACCATGCATTTTTTCATTGTACTCCCCACCTTTACGACGCCATACAGTTTTGAAGCCATCAGTTCCAGAGTAAAGAGTCCCAGTAGTCTTCTTTTTCAGCATGGGCCCTGGCAAATTCTGGGTGAGCTTTTTTGTGCATGGGCTTAAGGAGAGGCTTCCTTCTTGGATGACACCCATGCATGCAATTCCTCTGCAGTGTATGCCGTATTGTGGCATGGGAAACAATCACCCCAGTTTAGCTTTCTACCACTTTAACTAACTGCAGTGAATTTGCATGGCGATTTTCTTCAACCCTTCTCATCAGAAGATGCTCCTGTCAAGGTGTTAACTTCTGTGGATGGCCTGGACATCTATGTGAAATGGTTGCAGTTCCATCCTTGTTAAATTTTTGTATCACTTTTGCTACAGTATTCTTACTGATAAGTAAAGCTTTGCTGATTTTCTTGTAGCCTTCACCTTTCTTGTGTGAAGAAATTATTTTCTTTCTCAGGCCTTGTAACATTTCTCTTCCATGTGGTGCTATTGCTGACAGCATGAAATGGGAAGGGGTTTTCTTTGTTAACCTCCCTGGCGGTATGATTCTGTCTGGAATTTAGTGCTGAAAGCGGTACAATTATTTTGCATGGAAATTTGGCGTTTTTATATTGTAGGCATGCAATTCTTATGAATAACTCACTTAAATCTGTCCGAACCAGAGTCTAGTAGACATCCCGGGTATGATAAAGTTTGAAACACAAAATCATAAATTATAATATAATAAAAATATATATAAAAATGATTCTATAATGTAATCGAATCAAAAACACTGAAATTTGCTCAGTTGCAGAATAGTCGCTGTCATTAAATTTATTGTTTGATGATAAATTGTGATTCTAATTTTTTATCGGTGTTTTCTAGCTGGTCTAAAACCACCTTTGACATAAAGGGACACTTTTTGGTTGCTATGGACAATCTCCAGTTTCCAGGCAGAAAAAAAAAATGTATTATATAAAATGACATGCAGGGCACTGGGCAGACCATTAGGGACAAAGGGGATGTGTATTTTTTGTATACAGTACTGTAATCTGTAAGATTACAGTACTGTATGTGTTTTGTGTTTTTAAACTTTTTTGAATTTGGCACCGATCTCCGCTCCCGTGCGTCGTAACGTCGCAGGGAACGGAGATCAGCGGCACTCGGCACTGTGTGAATCGAGCGAGCGGACGGCTCGCTCACACAGCGGGGAGACATCGCAGGATCCAGGGGATAAGGTAAGTAACTTCCCCCTGTATCCTGCAACGCAAGTCCGAGTCTGGCTCGGGGTTACCGCTCCTGGTAGAAAAAAAACTCAACCCGAGCCAGACTCGGGAACACCGCCAAGGAGGTTAAGTAACGCCCTTTTATAATCAACTGCTGGACACCTGTTTAATTAATAATTAGACTCACCTGTAGTTGAATTATTGTTAATTAGGATTTTGTTGTCTAAAACTTAGCTTTGCTCCTAAGGCCCCTTTCACATGGGCTTTTCGACTAGGTCCTCCTCTCAGTTTTTGGGGTCATTATCAAGTTGGAATACTGCCCTGCGGCCCAGTCTCCAAAGGGAGGGACTCATGCTCTGCTTCAGTATGTCACAGTACATGTTGGCATTCATGGTTCCCTCAATGAACTGTAGCTCCCCAGTGCCTGCAGCACTCATGCAGCCCCAGACCATCACACTCCCTTCGCCATGCTTGACTGTAGGCAAGACACATTTGTCTTTGTACTCCTCTCCTGGTTGTAGCCACACACACTTGACACCATCTGAACCAAATAAGTTTATCTTGGTCTCATCAGACCACAGGACATGGTTCCAGTAATCCATGTCCTTAGTCTGCTTGTCTTCAGCAAACTGTTTGTGGGCTTTCTTGTGCATCATCTTAGAAGAGGCTTCCTTCTGGGACGACAGCAATGCAGACCAATTTGATGCAGTATGTGGCGTATTGTCTGAGTACTAACAGGCTGACCCCCCACCCCTTTAACCTCTGCAGCAATGCTGGCAGCACTCATACGTCTATTTCCCAAAGACAACCTCTGGATATGACGCTGAGCACGTTTACTCAACTTCTTTGGTCGACCATAGCAAGGTCTGATCTGAGTGAAACCTGTCCTATTAAACCGCTGTATGGTCTTGGCCACCGTGATGCAGCTCAGTTTCAGGGTCTTGGCAATCTTCTTATAGCCTAGGTCATCTTTATGTAGAGCATTCCTTTTTTTTTTTTCAGATCCTCAGAGAGTTCTTTGCCATGTTGAACCTCCAGTGACCAGTATGAGAGAGTGAGAGTGATAACACCAAATTTAACACACCTGCTCCCCATTCACACCTGAGACCTTGTAATACTAACGAGTCACATGATACCGGGGAAGAAAAATGGCTAATTGGGCCCAAATTGTAAATTTTCACTTAGGGGTGTACTCACTTTTGTTGCCAGCGGTTTAGACATTAACCACATTACGACTGGCGCACACAGATGTACGTCGCAGAATGGCATGGACAGGCATATGGGCGTACAGGTACGTCCCTTTGAATTTGCCGGCGTGCCATTCGCATGCGTGCCCGCGAGAGCTCCATGAGTCAGGTCGCTGGTCCTGCGGACTCGATCGCCGCAGGGATACCCACGATCGTCTCACATAGAGGAAGAACGGGGAGATGCTAAAGTAAGCAAGCATCTCCCCGTTCTGCCTAGTGACACTGTCACTGATCAGCTCTCCCTGTAATTGGGAGAGCTGATCAGTGTAGTGTTACACACAGCTCCTCCCCCTACAGTTAGAAACACTCCCTAGCACACACCTAACCCTTCCCTAGCCCCCTAGTGGTTAACCCCTTCACTACCAGTGTCATTTTTACAGTAATCAGTGCAATTTAATCGCACCGATCGCTGTAAAAAATGACAATGGTCCCAAAAACACGTCAAAATTGTCCGACGTGTCTGCCATAATGTCGCAGTCACGATAAAAATCGCCGCCATTACTAGTAAAAAAGAAAATTATTAATAAAAATTCCATAAAACTAACCCCTATTTTGTAGACGCTATAACTTTTGCGCAAACCAATCAATAAACGCTTATTGCGACTTTTTTTTTACCAAAAGTATGTAGAAGAATACGTATCGGCCTAAACTGAGGGAAAAAAAATTTATATATTTTTTGGGGATATTTATTATAACAAAAAGTAAAATATAATGCGTTTCTTTCAAAATTGTCGCTATTCTTTTGTTTATAGCGCAAAAAATAAAAACCGCAGAAGCGATCAAATACCACCAAAAGAAAGCTCTATTTGTGGGGAAAAAATGAAAAGATATAATAAAATATTTACAAAAATGTGAGGGGTGCAGAATTTTCATACTTTTGGCTCTGTATGCCACCAGAATAAAATTTAAATTAAACAATCCAAATGAATTTGAAGTGCAGACTTTCAGCTTTAATTCAGGGGGTTGAACATAAATATCAAGTACAAATTTTAGGAACTGCAACCATTTTTATACACAGCCCCCCCCCATTTTCAGGGGCTCAAATGTAATTGGACAAATTAATTTAATCATAAATAAAATGTTCATTTTTAATATTTTGTTGAGAATCCTTTACTGGCAATAACCGCCTGAAGTATGGAACCCATGGACATTACCAAAGACTGGGTTTCCTCCAATCTGATGCTTTGCCAGGCTCTAACTGCAGCTGTCTTCAGTTGTTCATGGGGGTCTTTCTGCCTTTTTAGTTTTGCCTTCAACAAGTGAAATTCATGCTCAATTAGGAAGAGATCAGGTGATTGACTCAGCCATTGCAGAATATTCCACTTCTTTTCCTTCAAAAGCTCATGGGTTGCTTTGCAGTGTGTTTTGGATCATTGTCAGTCTGTACTGTGAAGCGCCGTTCAATCAACTTTGCTGCATTTGGCTAAATATGGTCTGACAGTATATCTCTAAACACTGCAGAATTAATTCGGCTGCTTCTGTCTTCTGTGACATCATCAATGACCCAGATGACCCAGTGCCACTGGAAGTCATGCATGCCCATGCCATCACACTGCCTCCACTATGTTTTACAGATGACGTTGTGTGCTTTGGATCATGAGCTGTTCCAAGCCTTCTCCACACTTTTTTCTTCCCATCATTCTGGTATAGATTAATCTTATGCCGCGTACACACGATCGGATTTTCCGATGGGAAATGTTGGATGTGAGCTTGTTGGCTGAAAGTCCGACCATGTGTATGCTCCATCGAACATTTGTTGTCAGACTTTCCGCCAACAAATGTTGGCTAGCAGGTTCTCAAACTTTGTTAAAGAGATGGGGTTACCACCGCTCCAGGTAGTTCTACTGAAACAAAAAAGGTTTTTCCTCCAGGAAATGAAGAGCCCCAGGTGTCGGCTAATGCATATAGCAAATCAAGGTGATAAGAAAATTCAGCCACACTCCAAATTAAATTTCTCGTGCCTTTATTAGAACATCAGGATCACACTGTACATGTCACAGCAAAGTAATACAGAACCAAAAAAGCTGACGCGTTTCACACGCGTTCATGAGTAAGCACTACGTTTAGCGTGAAACGCGTCAGTGGTTTTTGGTTCTGTATTACTTTACTGTGATCCTGATGTTCTAATAAAGGCACAAGAAATTTCATTTGGGGTGCGGCTGTCCAGAATTTTCTACTCACCTTGATTAACAAAACTTTGTTGTCGGACTTTCCGATCGTATGTACACAAGTCCGTCGCACAAAAGTTCACGCATGCTCGGAATCAAGTACGAGCCGGAAATACTCGGTCTTGTAAAACTAGCGCTCGTAATGGAGATATCACATACTATTGAACTTCCTTTTTATCGGCTCATCGCACGTCTTGTACGTTCGTAATTGTTGGCCAACATTTGTGTGACCGTGTGTATGCAAGACAAGTTGGAGCCAACAACCTTCAAACAAAATTCCACGGTTTTGTTGTCGGAATGTCCGATCGTGCGCACGGGGCATTAGTTTCATCTGTCCAAAGAATGCTATTCCCAGAACTGATCTGGCATTTTTAGATGTTTTTTTGGAAAATTTTAATCTTGCTTTCCTATTCTTCGGGCTTATAAAGGGTTGGCACCTTGTCTGTACTTGCTCTTGTGAACTCTTCTCTTGATTGTAGACTTTGACAAGAATACACCCACCTCCTGGAGAGTGTCTGGATGTTGTGAATGGGGTTTTCTGCCATCATCCACCACTGTTGTCTTCTGTGGACGTCCAGACCTTTTTATGTTGCTGAGCTCACCAGTGCGTTCTTCTTTCCTCAGAATGCATCTGTTGATTTGGCCACTCCTAATGTTGCTGCTATCTGTCTGATGGATCTGTTTCGTTTTTGAAGCCTTACAATGGCCTGTTTCACTTGCATGGACAGCTCCTTTGAACGCATGATGTAGGTTCACAGTAATAGATTCCAAATGCAAATACCATACTTAGAATCAACTTCAGGCCTTTTACCTGCTTAATTGATGAAGAAATAAGGAAGGAGTAGCCTACAACTGGCCAGCTTTTGATTCAATTTTGTCCAATTACTTTTGGTCCCTTGAAAAAGGGGGGATGGCTATTCTTAAAGCGGTTCTGCACTCTGTAAAAAAAATTTTTTTTTTAGGACGTAATATAAAGTATGCTTACCTTTATTAGGGGACTCACCTGTTCCATCTTCCATCTCGATCGCCGCCGGTTTTCGTCCGATGAAGTTCCTCGTCTTCTTCTTTAGTGCTGGGGGCCATCTTGCCTGTGGGCATGTGAAACACCCACAGGAACTTTAGATGGCCCAGCATGCACCGCCGTTACTCGCGCGTGCGCAGTAATGGCACATCTGCCGACATCTCACGAGATTGTGCCCGCACTGACTCCTGGGATCAATGACACCAGATCCCAGGAGACAGTGCGCCGTGACGATTTAGTACTCTTTGCCTGATTTGGAAGGCAAAGAGATTTACTAAATGAAATGGGTGCAGAACCGCTTTAAGAGCTGTAATTCCTAAACCCTTCCTTTAATTTGGATGAATATCTGAAAAAATCTAAAATTGTGCCTGTGTCCAAATATATATATGGACCTACTTGTAATATATATATATATATATATATATATATATATATATATATATACACACACACACACACACACATGCATTTGTATGAAATATTAGGGGAGTCCTGCTTTATACGGTGCACCTGAGGTTCTTAAACTACTGATAAAAGGGGATTTATCTATTACAAATGAGTTCAGTAACAGGAATTATTATTACAAGATACTTTACAGTTACAAGGCTCAATGAAGTTGATTTACTAAAACTCAAGAGTGCAAAATCGGGTGCAGCCCTGCAGAGAAACCAATCAGCTTCCAGGTTTTTGTGTCAAAGCTTAACAAGCTGAAGTTAGAAGCTGATTGGCTACCATGCACAGCTGCACCAGAGTTTGCACTCTCCAGTTTTAGTAATTCAACACCTATGCATCATGTAAATTGGTTTACAGTAATACTGCCTTAAAGTTACCCATGCCATTTCACTTGCTATTCCATATAACAGTACCTGATAATAAACACATCATTTTAAAATTCTCTAGAAATATTTTTTCTTCCACAAAAATTACAGACAATAGGGAAAGGAGGAATGAAAAAAGGAGAAGGTAAAGACAATTTTTACCCGTAGTTTTTACAGCTGCTATCTAGGGATTACTAGAGAGCTATGATATGAGGGAAGGAGAAATACAGTGCTTACAACACCTGCTATGTATAGCAACTGTAATGCCGCGTACACACGATCGGGATTCTCGACGGAAAAAACTCTGATGGTTTTTCCGACTGAATTCCGCTCAAGCTGTGTTGCCTACACACAATCACACCAAATTCTGACAGTCAATAACACAGTGGCATAAAACACGTTCGACAGCACTATAAAAGGGAAGTTTAATGCTTCCGAGCATGCGTCGAATTGTTTCCGATTATGCGTCAGAATTTTGCGTGTCGGAATTGCATACACACGATCGGAAAATCCGATAGAAAGGTTTTCCGTCGGAAAAATTGAGAACAGGTTCTCAATCCAAAGTCCGTCGGAAATTCCGACAGAAAAAGACTGTTGGGCATACACACGGTCGGAAAATCCGATGAAAAGCTCCCATCGGACTGTTTTCATCGGAAATTCCGACCGTGTGTACGCCGCATCAGATAAGAAAGCAATAGGAAGGGCAAAGAATGTACTTGGAGTGAACTTCACCCTCCCTCTAACCAGATCCTTCTCACCTGCTCATTCATAATACCATCTCCATCTGCATCGTCATCACAGGAATTCCCAATACCGTCCTTGTCAGTGTCTTCCTGTCCTGAATTTGGAACGAATTTGCAGTTGTCCTATTTAGGAAAAATTATTACATTATCTCCAGTGAATATGAACATTTTACAAATATAAGGCTCACCTGTGAAGTACTGGAAAACAAACCAAGGACAATTAAATCATTCTCTGCACCCCTAAATACAGTACTTTTCTCGATTCACACCTGAGCATTCTGTAGCTTGAAGCTAAAAGCTCCAAAATGCTCAAAAATCAAAACCCCATGCTTTTCAATAGTGCCTGTGCATGTATGAGTGCTTAGCTGCCTGTAGCCCAGAAGCTCTTAAAGGTACGAGCTACTTTTGAAGCAGAATGGAACATTTTTGACCCAATATACTATAATGGGAGCGCCTGAAAAACACCTGAAAACATCTGAAAATTAGCATATTTTAAGCTTAAACAACCATTTCTTTCTCCTAGTAACTAGCTTTATATTGGCTAAAATAAAAGTGTTCAAGCTTGAATGTGTCTGAAAAAACATGCAAAAATGCTCAGAGAAATATGCTCCAAAAACACCTGTAAATACTCACACCTGAGTGTGATTGCAGCCTAAACTTGGCAATACATGGTTCATTGTTGCTTTTTTCGTTCAGCCAGCCAACTGAACATAAAAAACGGAACCACTATCCCCATCCACACATTCGATGTGGATTCGGTAATTCTCCCCGCTGTGCCATTGTACTCTGACTTGGGACTCCTCTGTCATCAGAATACACTGATAAGCGCAGCAGGCAATTGGCCGCATGAGCTGATTCAGCAAAAAATGACCATCAAGCTGATTCATGAGAAGTCAATTGATAGTCTGAACTAGTCAAATTTCAATCCATGTATGCCCAGCGTAAGGATTGTACAACCACATGAGTAATTATAACTCATCGTTACTTTACTCATCTTTACTATTTCATATACTTTATCTTTTCTGCTTGATCTCACATATACTGTATATTTCTGTGCTGTCAACACTTTACATACTAATCAAAATGTTTAACTAATGTCAAGCATTAAGGTAATTTTCCATTCTACATAGCTCCTTATATGAGTGAGTATATTTCATAGTTGAGAAATACTGTTATGATTATCCTATTTTTATCAAGTCTTAATTAAAATTTCTGAAAATCAATAAACATTAAACCCTGTAAAGTTATTATTTGTGACGGTGAAAAGTATTAGTGTATATATTGTAGGGTTATACTTCTGTCATTCACCCACAGACATACCTTCTTGCAGGTTGGGTCTGAGCAAAGAAGAGCCTCATCTGGATACCCATCAATATCGGTGTCTCGTGCACACAAATAGCCATTACCCGCCCATCCAACCGAACACTGCAATAAAGGCAAAGGAAGACATTATCCAATCACTCTACTGATTTATTGATGTACATATAGCACATGTTATATTACATTATGGCTACAATAGCAGGGCCCTCTGATTCCTCCTGTATTGAGTTGTATTGTAACTGTACTGTTTTACGTTGTAAAACGCTGCGCAAACTGTTGGCGCTATATAAATCCTGTATAATAATAATAATAATATACATATTTATTACAGATTTAGGTTCCAACTTCCTATACATACATAAACATACTAGAGCCCATTTAGACAGGAGCCCATTAACCTACCAGGATATTTTTGGAGTGTAAGAGGAAACCGGAGTACCTGGAGAAAACCCATGCAAGCACAGATAGAACATGCAAACTCCACGCAGGTAGTGTCATGGTTGTTATTCCAACTGATGACCCCAGTGTTGCAAGGCAGAAGTGCTAACCAAGCCACTAAGTATTTTTATTATGAATACTATTATTATTTTACATATTAATTTCACCACCATGTTATGCTAAGTCCCCTACCGAGAAATAAATGGTTGTACCCCAGGGTTGCATGTGTCTTCTATACTCACAATGCAGGTGACCTCTCCTCCTTTCTCCTCGATGCACTGTGCACTAGCGTGGCAGGGGTTTCGGGCTTGGTTGAAGCAGCTCTTCTCTGCTTTGCAGCCTTTGATCTGGTCTCCAGCAAAGCCGGATTTGCATGGTCCACAGCGAAATGAACCCTTTAATAAAAAACATGAGTTATCATCATCTGTAATCATGTAGGTATTCTCCAAAGCTGCCACATGTACACAGCAGCAATGTAGTGGTAGGCTGCAGAAGGAGTGCAGAAAGACACCATCCCACATTCTACACACCTGGAAGTGTACTGGATACGGAAACATTTTTGGGTGCCTTAGATCTTCAAAAACGTAAATATTGAAGAAACAGTTGATGTGACAGGTAGATCCTCTTCTTTTACGGGGATCTCTCGTTGCATTTTTTTTACATCGCAACAGAACTGTTTTAAAGCATTCTTCAGCTTCAGGGATTAGAGTACTGAATATACATGTTAATGGAAGTGCTGGCTATAGCTTGAAGTGTATTTCCACTTTCAAATTTGAGAAAAACCCAATATATGTTGTTATGTATTCCTATTCACACAGAATACCTAAAAAAAAAAATTCTGAAGAGAAGGTGTCATGGATTACTGCAAGCTTTTCTCAGTATGCTTAGTATGCTGTGTCCCAATAGCTGGGCTGGAAACTGGCTGAGCCCAGTTCTCATTAACAGACAACGGGGAAGCCCAGTCCCCAGACCTTTAAACTTTTGTTAAAGTGTTTCTAAATCCAGGACCCTGCATTCACTATATCTGGTCTCCCACTGTCAAGCATTTTACAAGTTAAAGCTTGTAGGAGAAGTTTTCATTCTCTTCTGTCCTAGTAGGCTGCATGACCCCTCACCCTCTGTGTGGACAGTGCTGATTGGCCCTATGCTGATCACATGCACCGTCCCAAAAAAAGAAACAAGAACTCTAGCAATACACACTGAGCATGTGCAGAGTGCCTCCAAGGCTCTGTACTATCAGGAGATAGACTGGAGACTGTGGAAGGGGAGGATCAGAGAAGACAGGATCAAACAGCCTTTTTACACAATGCGCAGGATTAACCCCGTAGGTTGCACAGTGAGTATAACAAGCATGCTTTACTGCATATACACACTGATTTTACTGTTGTGGGTTTAGTAACACTTTAAAGTGTAAAAGCAGAAGGTTTTTTTATCTTAATGCATTCTGTTTTATGTTTTGCTATGTGAATGAAGGCAAGTAAGAATTATAAAGTAAGTAGTATCCCAATCTGGCTGCAAAAGTGGAAATACATCTTTCCCAAGAGATGCCCTATAATGAGAAACCAAATTCTCTCCTAGTCAGGTATCTCTCCCTACTGCTATTCCTACTCTCTCACAAACCTACTGCGTCCTACTCCCACACTGCAGGTGAACTGAATGACGCTGAACTTGCTATTTAAGCATTTCTGATTCAAGATGGCTGCCCAACTAATGAGAAAACAACATCCATTAGGGGATGCCAGCCTCCCAAAGAGAAGGCAATGCCAGAAAACAGAATAGTTCTTAATGGCAAGCCAAAATATATTTTTCATCATGTTCAATATGCTCTGGGAAAATACTCTTGCAAAGTGAACCGCCTATTTGCCTTTAGTAAATCAACCCCAAGTGTTTATCAAATTTAAATACAAATTGTTATTCTTTTCTTCAATTTGGTTGAAATTAGTTAAAATCATTTACATGTGTTATGTTATTGTTGGTATGTTATTAAAGTGGACCTCTAGCCATATTTTTTTGGTTTAGAATGCATTGGTGGAAGGTTGGAGCCACTGCGGGGAGATCCATTCTCACTTCCTGTTCTGGTGACTCACTGCTAGAAGTGGGTGAGGATAAATCTCCTAATGAATCACCTATTCCTATTCTTTCCAGACAGGAAGCACTAAACACCTGACAGAGGTTCTGAATGTTCCAAAAGAAGAACAATTACAAAATTTGGCTTCAGTTATCCGTTTACAAGGAATGTACGGAAACTTTCAGAAATATGACAGCAAATAATTTTCTTGAGAAATTCTGTTGAATGGACTCACCATGGTGTTAGTGCAGATGGAGTTGGCCACGCAGCCTCCGTTTCTTCCATTTTCACATTCATTTATATCAAGACATATCTGAATTAAAACAGAAGCATTATATCATCATTACAGAGTAATTATACTGAGCCACTGAGAGTTCTCTCTAGTGCAGGGGTCAGCAACCTTTCTCATCTTAAGGGCCAGATTCAATGTATGTGAATGCATGGAGGGCCACATTCACCTGCTAATAAATTAATATAATAATCTGGACCCCTTTACATTACACAGCCCCCGCACCTCTGGACCCCTTTACATTACACAGCCCCAGCACCTCTGGACCCCTTTACATTACACAGACCGCGCACCTCTGGATCCCTTTATATTACACAGCCCCCTGCATATTACCCAGCCCCCCTGCATATTACACAGCGCCCCCCCTTACAGAGGAGGTCTTGTACTACTATTGCTCTTGCTCTAACGATCGCGGTGATGCCTCACATGTGTGGTTTGAACATTGTTTACATCGCGACTTACGTATGCCTTTGCTTCTGTGCGTGAGCACGGAGGGATGGGGAGCTTTACATTTTTTTTTTTCTTATTTATTTTATTACATTTTTTTTTATTTTGACACTGTCCCAGTAAAAAAATTCTGATCACTTTTATTGCTGTCAGAAGGAATGTAAACATCCCTTGTGACAGTAATAGGTAGTGACAGGTACTCTTTATGGAGGGATCTGAGGTTTATAATACCCCAAAACTCTCCTTTGCACTTAAAGGCATTCCAAGTTTGGCTCTTTTGAATGCTGTAATTTTTTAAAATTTGGCACCTTAAAGTCTTCTGTAAACCGGAAGTGATGTCATGACATCAATTCCAAGGTACTAGATCCGAGACCCAATCAAAGCCGATTCTGGCTTTGTTCGGGTCTCCAGCCAGCCAGCAGACGTGCCGGCTGGTCGCTCGGGCCTCCCGGTGGGACGGGAGAGCCTGGGAGAGCTGCAGAAGGCGGCGGGAGGGGGGGACGTCCCTTCCCGCTGCTTGGGATAACAGTCAAGGGGCTTCTTATGCCGCGTACACACGAGCGGACTTTGACGGACAAGGTCCGACGGTCTTTCCGACGGACTTTCCGAATGAACGGACTTGGCCACACACAATCACACTAAATTCTGACGGATTTGAACGTGATGATGTACGACCGGACTAGAATAAGGAAGTTCATAGCCAGTAGCCAATAGCTGCCCTAGCGTCGTTGTTTGTCCGTCGGACTAGCATACAGACGAGCGGATTTTTCGATAGGAACTGGGTCTGGCGGATTTCCGGCGGGAAAATTTAAAACATGTTCTAAAGTCCATCAGAATTTTCGACAGTAAAAGTCCGATGGAGCCCACACACGATCGAATTGTCCGACGGATTCGATCCG
Source organism: Lithobates sylvaticus (assembly GCA_028564925.1). Taxonomy (NCBI): domain Eukaryota; kingdom Metazoa; phylum Chordata; class Amphibia; order Anura; family Ranidae; genus Lithobates; species Lithobates sylvaticus. The sequence goes on from CM053026.1 coordinate 110,872,472, forward strand.
TCTGACCTTTGCCGTCGAAAAGTCCGCTCGTGTGTATGCGACATTAGACTCATCGGTTGTTATCCCAAGAAAGCGGACCGCTGGCTCTAAAAAAACGGTACCGGGGTGATGCGTGCAGCTGCAGGCATCACCCCTTCAAGCCGAGGCTGCATATTTGCTTATGGTTGGCGTGAAGGGTCGGGGCAGTGACATCATCACATGCACTGATGGGCCAGACATTTAGCGGTGGCGGACTGGGTGCGGCCCGCGGGCTGTAGGTTGCCGGCCCCTGCTCTAGTGGCTAATATAGAAATCCATCTAATTAATGCAATAAAAAAAACAAAATAGAAACCTTGTAATTACTTTTAGATAAACAGTAATAACTTTAAATATAGCTTAGTGAAAATACACCGTATTTTCCCTTTAATCTTGCCATGGAATTGGGAACCGACCCATTATTTTACATTATGCCAGGAACGTGTTTATCTAAACTGTGAACTGCTGAATGATCTTCTGCTCTTTTTTTGGGGTGGGGGAGCTTTTTTTTGGGGGGGGGGGCAAAGATTTGTGCTGAGAGGGGGGATTTCAGCAGGGGGGCGGATTTGTACTTGGAGGGGAATTTATGCTTAGGAGATAAGTATGTGGATTAGGCTCAGTGAGTTTGTGGGGGGATTTTTGCCGACACATAATGCTCATACATCTTGGGGGGGGGGGGGGCGCAGTTTGGCATGTTCGCCCTGGGCTCTAGATGACCTTGTCCTGGCACTGCTTACCTTTCTCAATACAAGTCACTTTGATGTTGAGATTGTTAAGCTTGGAGTGAATTTTGAATTTGAATTTTGGAAAATACCTGATACTACTCCAATATATACCAAATTAGGGGGGCACCTCCTTGTACATTTTATGTTCTGATGCGTCCCCAGTGGATGGCAGTTTTATATTCTTTATTTATAGAATGCTTCTCACAAAGGAATGATACAAAGAGGTCCATGGTAAGCTCCTGTTCACACCGGAGCGACATGCTATTTATAAATCGCACCTGAAGTTACATCTAATGTCTTTCTATGGCACCGTCTTAATAGGTGCTATTTGCAGTAGCACGATTTGAAAAATAGTTCCTGCACTATTTCTGGCAATTTCATGTGCGACTTGCATTGACATCTGTGCATGAAATCGCGATGTCCTGCGGCTTTGAAATCACGCTGAAGTAGCACGATTTCAAAGCTGCATTAGGTGCGAAGCTAAACCAACATAATATAGGAGGCCCACAGTTGAGGCCCTGATACTCTTGACAAACCTATCCGGCTCTATAAACACAATGGGGTTTATTTACTAAAACTGGAGAGCGCAAAATCAGGCACACTTCTGCAAAGAAACCAATCAGCTTCCAGGTTTTATTGCCAAATCTTAAAGAGGAACTGCAGTCTGCTCACATAATTTGTAATAAAAATATCTTTGCCATTCTGAAGCTTCCCTCCAACTACTTTGCATATTATTTTATATATACTGTGATTCTGTACTTGCCAAATATGCTGCAGAAATCTTCCTCCACTGAGTCTGGCTGCCATTATTTTAACTGTGGGCAGCTGAAGCTGCTACCTATTCACTTCCTGAATCTACACAGAGGCCCACCTCCAGCTCTGCAGCTCTCATTGGTCCTCTGATGACTCATCCCCCCTCCCCTCCTGGCAAACGCTCAGGAGAGTGAGAGAGTGCTGTGCACGATGATGTCATAAGCCTAGGCTTTTTACCAGACAAAAAACAGGAAGTGGGCTGTATAAGGCAGAAAAAAAATGTTTTACTATCCAAAGTTAAAACAAGGGCAGAGGATTTAATCGATGGAAAGATGAAAAGACTAAAATTAGCACTTTAATCGAACAAGCTGAGGTTAGAAGTTGATTTCAATGCAGAATTGATTGCACTCTCCAGCTTTAGTAAATAAACCCCAAAGTCTGTTGATAGGTAAGTAGTGCCAAGTGAGAAGATAATATTATACCAAAAAAACGATACCAGTACCTTAACCGCTTGCCGACCAGCCGCCACATTTATACTGCGGCAAGATGGCTCGGCTGCACGAATCGCCGCCATGTTACGTTGGTTCGCCTTTTGTCCACTAGGGGCGCATGCCCCCTGCTCGCCCATGGAGCCAATGCGAGTGCCCAGCGGTCGCGATCACTGCCGGGCTCGGGGAACACGGAGACCTGGGATCTGTGTGTGTAAACACACAGTTTTCGGTTCTCTGAGGGGAGAAGTGACAGATCGTCTGTTCATACAGAGTATGAGCAGCGATCTATCTCTTCCCCCACACAGTCCACTCCCCCCTTCAGTTAGAACACACACTAGGGAACACATTGACCCCTTGAGCGCCCCTTAGTGTTAACCCCTTCCCTGCCAGTGACATTTTTACAGTAATCAATGCATTTTTATAGCACTGATCGCTGTATAAATGTCAATGGTCCCAAAAATGTGTAAAAATTTTCGACGTGTCCGCCATAATGGCGCAGTCCCGAAAAAAATTGCAGATCTCCGCCATTACAAGTTAAAAATAAATTAATAATAAAAAAATGCCATAAAACTATCCCCTATTTTGTAGACGCTATAACTTTTGCGCAAACCAATCAATATACGCTTATTGCGATTCTTTTTTACCAAAAATATGTAGAAGAATACGTATCAACCCTAAACTGTGGAAAAAATAATTTGTGTGTATATTTTTCGAGGATATTTATTATAGCAAAAAGTTAAAAATAATGTGTTTTTTTCAAAATTATCGCTCTTTTTTTGTTTATAGCGCAAAAAATAAAAACCACAGATGTGTTCAAATACCACCAAAAGAAAGCTCTATTTGTGGGGAAAAAATGACGCCAATTTTGTTTGGGTGCAACGTTGCACAACCGCGCAATTTTTGTCAGTTAAATAGACACAAGTGCTCTGGTCAGGTAAGGGGTAAAAATCTTCCAGGGCTGAAGTGGTTATAGCGGAGTTCCACCCAAAAATGGAACTTCCACTTTTCGGAATCCCCCCCCCTCCGGTGTCACATTTGCGACCTTTAAGGGGGGGGCAGATACCTGTCTAATACAGGTATTGTGCTCCTACACGCGTGTATCTATGCCACTTCCGGTGCCTTCTCCGCCCCCCCCCCCCCCGCTGTCTTCTGGGAGACACGCAGGTCCCAGAAGACAGCAGGGACCAGTGGGAATGAGCAGCGCGAGTCGCGCATGGGCAGTAGGAAACCAGGAAGTGAAGCCGCATGGCGGCAGCACCAGAGGGCACCCAAGAGCCGAGGAATAAATTGGCTTCGGGTGAGGACATTGCAGGCACCCTGGACAGGTAAGTGTCCTTATTTTAAAAGTCAGCAGCTGCATTATTCGGAAAAATAAAATAAAAAATCGGCGGTGCTCCGCTTTAAGATTAAACTTCCACTGTACTGACAAAACAAGAGTCGTTTTTTGTAAACTTTTTTGTTTTTGGCTTTTTTTTGTACAATTTGTATTATTTATGTGTGAATAGACTAACTTTTGTGGATACATTTTCTTTTGTAGTTTTATGATTTCAGTATTTATGAGTTCAGGTGAATTACTTTACAGTATTACTTTACTTTGCACATTTTGTTTAGATTTTTCTTGAATCGATTGAAATTTTTGTTTTATTTATTTATTTATTTAATTTTTAAAGTTTTTTTATTTTATTTATTTCACTCACCCTTGCTTGTATATACTTTTTTGGGGCAATCATTTTGATCTAGCGATATAAAGAAGACTATGTTTAAAAAAATAGTATGAATTTTGGTGATGGTTGTATCCTGCGTGTAGGAAGAGAGGAGTGTACAGTTCCTATTGCATAATTACTAACACAGTCTACACTGAGTCTAACCTCTGATCCAGCAATACACAGAAAACTAGACGAGTCTGCCTCCGTTTTAGTAATTGTATATTAAGAAACTGGCTCCATGGGTCATGAGACTGGAAGAACTTTATCGGTCGTGTCTGTTAAATTTCCTGAAATGTATTCATTCTAACAGTATCTGTTCTAACCTCATCCTCCTCCACTGAATAGATGCTTTCTGTACAAATATTATTTTATGCTTTGCTTTTCCTATATTTTGGCAAATGACCATATGTCTTGTGTGTTTTTCCTCTATTGCGCTAGACATCTAAATCAATCTATGTCTGCTATGTACTATACCATACAACTGTTCATATAGAATGACAGGCTATAATACTCTAAACTCTGCTAATGATTCACAGTACAAACACAATATGGAAACTAAGAAAACTCTCAACTGAGCTGCTTAAAGTGTGTCTCCCCTTTTTGGGTGGGGATGTGTGGTGGGGGACATTGTGGTGGGGGAACACAATACGTGGGGTGGGGGACGTGGGACGTGTGCTGGGGGACGTGGGACGTGTGCTGGGGGACGTGGGACGTGTGGTGGGGGACATGGGACGTGTGGTGGGGGACATGGGATGTGTGCTGGGGGAGGTGTGCTGGGGGACATGGGATGTGTGCTGTGGGACATGGGACGTGTGCTGGGGGACATGTGCTGTGCAGCGTGAGGTAGCTTGATGTGCTGATGTATAAGGGAGGGGGGCAGGTAGATTTTATCTCTCTATACCACTCCCCCGTCACCCTCATCTGCTCTCCCTTTTCAACTTATCATTCTAAATTCAATAATTATATTTTTTTTAAATTGCAGAAGCAGTAGGACTGTAGAAAATTAATCTTTACTTGGTCTACGCCATTTACAGGTAAGCAATAAACATAATAATGCAATTGTAATTTATTCATAAATGTGTATATATTTAAATTTTCTTTTATTGTTTTAATCCTCTAGGTTGAAGATCCAAGTGGTTTTGCAAATTTCTTTTAATTAAGAAATAAATGTTAATTGTTAAGCTAAATAATTTAATCTCTCTCTCTCTCTCTCTCTCTCTCTCTCTCTCTCTCTCTCTCTCTCTCTCTCTCTCTCTCTCTCTCTCTCTCTCTCTCTCTCTCTCTCTCTCTCTCTCTCTCTCTCTCGTTTACAAATATTGTTAAATATTCTAATAAATTATATATCCTGATATATTTTGTGTGTGCTTTTTTTTTTTTTTTTTTTTTTTTTTTTATGATACGGTTAAAAGGTCACCATATATCTAAGGTTTGCATCTCTCACGTTACACTAAGAAAACATACATTTATAATTTCTCTATCACAGGAGATATTTATTTGGTGGAAATTCATTAGTCTTTGTGTGTCCTGGGCACACTTTATCACAGTACACACACACACACGTACGTTATAGTCGGAGCCCTCCGTCCTGAAAGATATGGAGGAACAAACATAAACACGCCACAAGCCCAGTTCTGCTTGGTGATATGCTAAGAAAAGGGCGCTTACCTTAAAGTGGTTGTATACTCTCAATTTCAACTTGCACCAGGTAACAACGTTGCATTCACAGGGCTAATCCCCATTCACAACATCGGCTCGCTGAAGTTGAAGTCTCTCGTGCACATGCGCGGAGCAACGTCTTCTCTGCGGCGCTGTGATTAGTCGGAGCGGTAATTGCGGTAATTGCGCAGACTGGGGGCGGTAATTGCGCAGACTGGGGCGGTAATTGCGCAGATGGGGGGCGGTAATTGCGCAGAGTGGGGGGGGGGGCGGTAATTGCGCAGACTGGGGGGGGCGGTAATTGGGCTGAATGGGGGGGGGGCGGTAATTGCGCAGACTGGGGGGCGGTAATTGCGCAGACTGGGGGGGGGGGGGGGGCGGTAATTGCGCAGACTGGGGGGGGGGGGGGGGGGGGGGGGTGGGGGGGGCGGTAATTGGGCTGAATGGGGGGGGGCGGGGGGGGGGGGGTAATTGCGCAGACTGGGGGGCGGTAATTGCGCAGACTGGGGGGGCGGTAATTGCGCAGACTGGGGGGCGGTAATTGCGCAGACTGGGGGGCGGTAATTGCGCAGACTGGGGGGGGGGGCGGTAATTGCGCAGATGGGGGGTGGTAATTGCGCAGACGGGGGCGGTAATTGCGCAGACTGGGGGGCGGTAATTGGGCTGAATGGGGGGGGGGGGGGTGGTAATTGCGCAGACTGGGGGCGGTAATTGCGCAGATGGGGGGCGGTAATTGCGCAGAGTGGGGGGGGGGGGGGGCGGTAATTGCGCAGACTGGGGGGGCGGGGGGGGGGGAATTGCGCAGACTGGGGGGGCGGTAATTGCGCAGACTGGGGGGGCGGTAATTGCGCAGACTGGGGGGGCGGTAATTGCGCAGAATGGGGGGGCGGTAATTGCGCAGACTGGGGGGCGGTAATTGCGCAGACTGGGGGGGGGGGCGGTAATTGCGCAAAATTGGGGGGGGCGGTAATTGCGCAAAATTGGGGGGGGGCGGTAATTGCACAGACTGGGGGGGGGCGGTAATTGCGCAGAATGGAGGGGGCGGTAATTGCGCAGACTGGGGGGGGGGGCGGTAATTGTGCAGAATGGGGGGGGGCGGTAATTGTGCAGACTGGGGGGGCGGTAATTGCGCAGACTAGGGGGGGGGCGGTAATTGCGCAGACGTGGGGGGGGGGCGGTGTGGGGGGGGGGGCGGTAATTGTGCAGACTGGGGGGGCGGGGGGGGGGGCGGTAATTGTGCAGACGGGGGGCGGGGGTAATTTCTGTATTTCTTGTTGTACGTGCTGTATATAGTTGCGCGGGGGGGGGGGGGAGGATGGGGGGGGCGGTAAGGGGTGGAAACTTCCACTGACACTACCGTTGCTATGGAAACCTGACCTGAAACCTAGACTGGGGGGGTGGCGGTAATTGCGCAGACGGGGGGCGGTGGTAATTTTCTGTATTTCTTGTTGTACGTGCTGTATATAGTTCCTGGAGGGAGGAGGGGAGGAGAGGTTTGCCTTGCTAAGGGGTGGAAACTTCCACTGACACTAAAGCCGTTGCTATGGAAACCTTACCTTAAACCTATACCACATATTAAGGTGTTTTTCCACATTTTGTTATGTTACAAACCTATTCCAAAATTTATTAAATTCATTATTTTCCACAACATTCTACAAACAATACTCCATACAACATGTACTCCATACAACATGAAAAAAAAAAAAAAAACACAAAAAAAATAAATTAGACGTATATTAGTAGTCACAGCCTACTAATTGCTCAATACTTTGTTGATGCACCTTTGGCACCAATTACAGCCTCAAGTCTTTTTGAGTATGATGCTGCAAGCTTGGCACACCTATTTTTGGGCAGTTTCTCCCATTCTTTGCAGGACCTCTTAAGCTCAATCAGGTTGGATGGGGAGCGTCAGTGCACAGCCATTTTCAGATCTCTCCAGAGAAGTTCAAGCGGGTTTAAAGTGATTGTAAAGTCTTGTTTAAAAAAATAAATACATGTTATACTCCTCTGTGCAGTTGGTTTTGCACAGAGCAGCCCGGATCCTCCTCTTCTACTCAGGTGCCTCTTTGCTGCTCCTGGCCCCTCCCTCCTGGTGAGTGCCCCCACAACAAGCAGCTTGCTATGGGGGGCACCCAAGCTGAGCTGCAGCTCCGTGTGTCCATTCAGACACGGAGCTGCCATTCGGTCCCGCCCCTGATTGGCTAACTGACTTTGATTGACAGCCACGAGAGCCTACGGTTCCATTGCTGTGTCTCAGCCAATCAGGAAGGATATTCCTGGACGGCCAATGGATTTGTGGACATCGCTGGACAGAGAGGGAGCTCAGGTAAGTATTAGGGGGTGCTGGGGCAGCTGCTACACACAGAAGGCTTTTTAGCTTAATGCATAGAATAATAATTAATAATAATAATAATAATAAGCTAAAAAACCTTCTGCCTTTACAACTCTTTTAAGTCTGGGCTCTGGCTGGGCCACTCTAGGATATTCATAGTGTTATCCTATAGCCAGTCCTTTGTTATCTTGGCTATGTGCTTAGGGTCGTTGTCCTCTTGGAAGATGAACCTTCACCCCAGTCTAAGGTCCAGAGCACTCTGGAGCAGGTTTTCATCAAGAATGTCTCTGTACATTGCTGCATTCACCTATTACTCAATCTGGACTAGTCTCCCAGTTCCTGCCACTGAAAAACATCCCCACAGCTTGCTGCTGCCACCTCCATGCTTCACTGTAGGGATGATATTGGCCAGGTGATGAGCAGTGCCTGGTATCCTCCAGACATGACGCTTGCCATTCAGGCTGAAGAGTTCAATCTTTGTTTCATCGGACCAGAGAATTTTGTTTCTCATGGTCTGAAAGTCCTTCAGGTGCCTTTTGGCAACCCCTAGGTGGGCTGTCATGTGTCTTTTACTAGGAAGTGGCTTCCGTCTGGCCACTCTACCATACAGGCCTGATTGGTGGAGTTCTGCAGAGATGGCTGTTCTTCTAGAAGGTTCTCCTCTCTCCACAGAGAAACGCTGGAGCTCTGTCAGAGTGACCATCGGGTTCTTGGTCACCTCCCTGACTAACGTCCCCCCCCCCCCATCGCTCAGTTTGGTCAGGGGGCTCGCTCTAGGAAGAGTCCTGGTGGTTCTAAACTTCTTCCATGTACTGATGATGGAGGCCACTGTGCTCATTGGGACCTTCAATACTGCAGATATTTTTCTGTACTCTTCCCCAGATCTGTGCCTCGATACAATCCTGTCTCGGCACTCTAAAGAAAATTCCTTCGAGTCATGACTTGGTTTGTGCTCTGACATGCACTGTTAACTGTGGGACCTTATATAGACAGGTGTGTGCCTTTCCAAATCATGTCCAATCAACTGAATTTACCACAGGTGGACTCCAATCAAGTTGTAGAAACATCTCAAGAATGATCAGTGGAAACAGGATGGCCTTGAGCTCAATTTTGAGTGTCATGGCAAAGGCTGTGAATACTTATGTACATGTGATTTTTTCATTTTTTTATTTTTAATAAATTTGAAAAAGATTTCAAACAAACTTCTTTCACATTGTCATTAGGGGGTATTGTTTGTAGAATTTTGAGGAAAATATTGAATTTAATCCATTTTGAAATAAGTCTGTAACATAACAAAATGTGGAAAAAGTGACGCACTGTGAATATTTTTACATTGTTTGCATTAAGTTTAACTATAACCAAAACTTTTATTTTTTGTTTTGAATGGAGTGGAGAGGGAATAAAACATCTGTCAAGATTTTTATTTTATTTTTGTCATTGTCCCCATTAGGGAGATTCACCCTCTCCATTTGTCAAGTTTGCCAATGCCATTATCCAACTAACAATACCCTATAGGCTGATTTGAGTTTTTTGGGGGGGCTAAATTAAATCTGAATTTATATAAAAAGTGCTGAGGAACAGGCATAGAGGGAAAATCTTCCCATGGGGACACCAGTGATACACCGGGATTCCCTCACTTTAGATGCTGTCATATTTTGGCTTTGGAACAGGAAATGAAGGATTGGATGGGACACATGGGTTATAACCCTCCCTTATTCTATCCAAAATGACAAAGAAAAAAAAATTGCATTTAGTTCCACCATTTTTTAATGTCTTATCTCATTCTAGTATATCAGAGTTTCATCAGATCCTGCAAAAACATTTTCCTGAAAACTATTGCACCTGTAAAATGTTACCTGTTTATTTTGCCTGGCGTATGTTGTCCCCACACCTTGTACTACTGGTCCCGTGTATCCAGGAGGACAGGATTCACACCTAAATCCTGGAATAGTGTTTATGCACCGGACTCCAGGGAAACAAGGGTTCAATCTGCACTGAAATCATCAACAAATACCCACATATTAATTGTGTACACTTTTCTGACACATGTTCAATGTGTTAACATAGTACATTTGCATAATATCATAATTTTAACCAGTTGGGTACTAGCCTGTATTACCAGGTAATTTTTCAGTTTTCAGAGCTGTGATAGTTTGACTGACAATTACTTGATCATACAACTCCATACTGAAATACATTTTCTATTATTCCTTTTTAGGCAGATAGTAAATGACCACTGGGTTTCAATTTTCAACTATATAAAAGGGAAAAACATTTTGAAATAAAAATATTGACATATTTCACTTACTTTATGTTATAAAACATATCATATAAAAATGCCAGGTCACTGCAAACATCCCCAAATGACCCGTTTTGGAAATATAGACACCCCAAGATGATCTAATTTATTGCTGAAATCTTTTGGAAGTGAAGAAACATGCTTGTTTTGAGGGGTTAAATCATGAAGCTTGATAATAGAGCACTAAATACGGGGTATCATTAATGTACAGAACATGCATAGAGGGAGGAGGGGTTGAAGGGGTTAATGTACGGGTAACATACAGTGTGAGAATGGAGATGAAGGAGTTAATGTGCAGGATAAGTGTAACATAGACACAGCATGGAGAGGGGATGTAAAGGAGAAAAAGGGGTGAAACTGTTAAAAAAATCCCAACATTAAATCACTCATAAGGTCATCCTTCCTCCCTAATGCCGCGTACACACGGTCGGAATTTCCGATGGAAACAGTCCGAGCTTTACATCTGATTTTCCGACCGTGTGTATGCCCATCGGTCTTTTTCTGTCGGAATTTCCGACGGACTTTGGATTGAGAACCTGTTCTCAATTTTTTTCGACGGAAAACCTTTCTATCGGATTTTCCGATCGTGTGTATGCAATTCCGACACGCAAAATTCCGACGCATGCTCGGAAACAATTTGACGCATGCTCAGAAGCATTAAACTTCCCTTTTATAGTGCAGTCGATTGTGTTGTATGCCGTGGTGTTATTGACCGTCAGAATTTGGTGTGACCGTGTGTAGGCAAGACAGTTTGAGTGAAATTCCGTCGGCATTCCGACAGGAAAATCATCAGAGCTTTTTCCGACAAGAATTCCGACCGTGTGTACGCGGCATTACTGTATCTCCGCTTTGAAAAGAAAGGCCAATCACAGCAATCACAAGGCACAGAGGTACCTCTGATTGGCTCTGTGCATTTGTCTGTGATCTGTATCGGATGAAAGTTCTCTGATGGATGACATGGAGAGAATGACGTCACTGCCAAACCTCTCTATGTTTTCCAATCAGAAAACGCTTTGCATTCATTCAAAACATGCAAAGCTTCTCTGAAAGTAAGAGCAGCCAACCTCCTGTGTTCAGGATACAGCAGGCCAGTTGCTCAGCATGGGACCCAAAAGCCAGTGGAGACCACTGGAGTGGCGGTGTCTTCTCCATACCTGGAATTTATCTACAAGGACTGCTTTTACTGATAAAAGGTAGCGCTTTTTTAATATAATTTTGCTGTATGTCATAATATATCATAATTTTATTTATGCAGAATTGTAAGGCCTACTTTAGACCCCTTTAGACTTGTTTTAGCTGTGCTTTACCACTTTTTAAGAGGCTATTTTTACAGTGCTTGTATTATATATATATATATATATATGTAAAAAGGTATATACCTCATCTGTGTCAGTACAAATGATGCCGTTGCCCGTATAACCCTCTGGACAGGGTCCACACTGGAAACCATTCTCTGTTTCGGTGCATCTCACTCCTTGGAAACAGGACATTGCGGCACATCGAGGTTTAGGAGGCGTAGTAGGTTTTGGCTTAGGAGGTGGTGTTGGAAGAGGGTAGTCTGGAGTTAAGCCTGAATTAGAAAAATTATTTTGGTTAAAAGCATAAAATAAATAGGTTTAGAACTTCAAAACATTTATAATTTTTATTCAATTTTTGGAGGATTTTTGGAGGATATTTTATTGATTCTATTATAGTTACATAGTAGGTTGAAAAAAGGCACAAGTCCATCAAGTTCAACCTATGTGTGTGATTATATGTCAGTATTACATTGTATATCCCTGTATGCTGTGGTTGTTCAGGTGCTTATCTAATAGTTTCTTGAACGATATCAATGCCCCCCCGCTGAGACCACCGCCTGTGGAAGGGAATTCCACATCCTTGCCGCTCTTACAGTAAAGAACCCTCTATGTAGTTTAAGGTTAAACCTCTTTTCTTCTAATTTTAATGAGTGGCCACGAGTCTTGTTAAACTCCCTTTTGCGAAAAAGTTTTAACCCTATTGTGGGGTCACCAGTATGGTATTTGTATATTGAAATCGTATCCCCTCTCAACCTTTCCTCATAACTAATATACTACAGACCCTTTATTAGCTTTGTTGCCCTTCTTTGTACTCCATTTCCAGTACATCCTTCCTGAGGACTGGTGCCCAGAACTCAGGAAGGATGAATAATTTTAAAGTTTTTTTTTTTCTACATTATGTATCGGGGCCAATTAACTTTATGGCCTTTTTCACACTGCTCTGCATTGGGGTGCGTTACAGCCAACTAACATTTTATTAGAATTTTATCTATTAAAGTGCACTGGGTGCATAGCTCGGTACAGCACTGCACTGCCAATCATGGGTTACCATGTCTGAAGCTGGCCTTAAGTTTTAACCCACCCAGTTATGATAATCATCTGCATTAAAATCGCACTTTAGCTACTTTTTTTGCTAAGGGACGCCTGGTCCTATCCAGTCAGAGTCTCGCCTTTTCTGTAGCAAAATGTGAAATAAATAACACCTACTAGGACACAAACAAAGTCTCAGCTTTGAGCATTAGTAATCATTGCATTTCATCCTGTTCCTGGTTTCTTTGGAGTGCTTTTTGTTTGATAACAATAGAAGATGATGACATTGGTGTAAATTTAGCAACAGTACAGTTTTTATTTCATTGGGCGAAGTTAATTGAGATACAGTGCTTTGAAAAAGTATTCATACCCCTTGACATTTTCCACATTTTGTCATGTTACAACCAAAAATGTATTTTATTTGATAGACCAACACAAAGTGGCACATAATTGTGAGGTAGAAGGAAAATGATAAATGGTTTCCAATTTTTTTTTTACAAATAAATATGGGAAAAGTGTGGTGTGCCTTTTTATTCGGCCCCCTTTACCCTGAAATCCTTAACTAAAATCCAGTGGAACTTTGCCTTCAGAAGTCACCTAATTAGTAAATAGAGTCCACCTGTGTGTAATTTAATCTCAGTATAAATACAGCTGCTCTGTGAAGCCCTTAGAGGTTTGTTAGAGAACATTAGTGAACAAACAGCAAAGTCCAGACCTAAATCCAATTGAGAATCTGTGGCAAGACTTGAAAATTGCTGTTCACAGATGCTCTCCATCCAATCTTACAGAGCTTGAGCCATATTGCAAAGAAGAAGGGGCACAAATTGTACTCTCTGGATGTGCAAAGCTGGTAGAGACATCCCCAAAAAGACCTGCAGTTGTAATTGCAGCAAAAGGTGGCTCTACAAAGTATTGACTCAGGGGGGCTGAATACCAATGCACACCACACTTTTCACATAATTATTTGTAAAATATATTGAAAACCATTTATCATTTTCCTTCCACTTCACAATTATGTGCCACTTTGTGTTGGTCTATCACATAAAATCCCAATAAAATGCATTTATGTTTTTGTTACGTTGTAACGTGACAAAATGGGGTGTGAATACTTTTTCAAGTGTGACAAAACCAAACTATTTAGACCAATTCAAAAACATTTATTGACCTTTTATAAAACATTCATTATTTTTGGAAAGTAATCACGAGTCAATAGATTTCTAAGTTAAATACTGTATGTACAATACAAAAATAGATAAAATGATTTCAAAATGAAATACCAAACTATTCATTAATAACTCATATGCCGCGTACACACGGTCGGAATTTCCGACAAACCAAACCGTGTATTTATTTCGAACGGATGTTGGCTCAAACTTGTCTTGCATACACACGGTCGCACAAATGTTGTCGGAAATTCCGAACGTCAAGAACGCAGTGACGTACAACACGTAGGAAGAGCCGAGAAAAATGAAGTTCAATAGCCAGTGCACAAATGTTGTCGGAAATTTCCGAACGTCAAGAACGCGGTGACGTACAACACGTACGACGAGCCGAGAAAAATGAAGTTCAATAGCCAGTGCACAAACGTTTTCGGAAATTCCGAACGTCAAGAACGCGGTGACGTACAACACGTACGACGAGCCGAGAAAAATGAAGTTCAATAGCCAGTGCGGCTCTTATGCTTGATTCCCAGCATGCGTGGACTTTTGTGCGTCGGAATTGTCTACACACGCTCGGGATTTACGACAACGGATTTTGTTGTCGGAAAATTTGAGATCAAGCTCTCAAATTTTTGTTGTCGGAAATTCCAACAGCAAATGTTCGATGGAGCCTACACACGGTCAGAATTTCCGACAACAAGCTCACATCGAACATTTGTTGTCGGAAATTCCGACCATGTGTACGCGGCAATACAATAAATACACAGGTACAGACTGGCGATCTAGATACTCTGTTAAGTCACAGAATCATTGGGTTTTGTGGTCTGCTCATTTTCTTTCAGCCCTTCCAGTATAAAAAATCTAAACTGTCTATAGCTATTACATATCCCGCTCTTGGTCCCAAATACCTTACTAAGTCTGCCGCTCTGCCAGTTCATAAACTTTTATGCTTCATTGGCTTTAGAACAACATAGTTAGGCACATAAGTGTGGGCTGTGGCTGCATATTTTACATGACAAGCATTTTTATTCACAGTTTTCCAATATAAATAAATATTTTAACAATTCTTTGATTGCTGACTATCCTAAGTAGGTAATCTATAGGTAATGATAAATGCAGTATTAAAAAAGCAATCACAAAAAAGTCCAACATGAGAGGGGAAGAAGACTAAAAGTCTCAGCAAGCACCAAGAAGATTCCATGTGACAATCGCACAATTCAAGGAAGATAATGGTGACAGACCCTCCACCTTCAGAGCAATCGCTTCTTTCACCTTAAGGACTGGACCACTGAAATAACAGATGGTCAAATAGGCAGGTCCCTTCATAGGGTAAATGATCAAGGCAAAGACAGGAACTCCAGTAGATTCCTAGGAATATACAAAAGGTGAAGCAAAAACAACTAACGGGATCACTGTAGATCCATTACCGCGTACGGGGGAGGAGCTAGGCGCTAATGTCACCCGCTGCTGACCTGCATCTTACACACCACAATAAAGCTGCTTTGTAACTGATCCACAGTGAGCACTAAAGCCGCGTACACATGATCGGATATTTAGACGGGAAAGGTGTAATGACAGGCTGTTGGTGGAAAATCCAACCGCGTATATGCACCATCGGACAATTGTCGTATTTTTCCACGGACAAATGTGGATGGAGCCAAAAGGGTGGCACTAAAGAGCTGAAAAAACACGTAGTACGTCACTACGTTTGTGTGTGTTGGCCGACAATTCCTTGCTGTTTGTATGCAAGACAAAATCCAGGCACATGCCTTCGGACAAAAGTCTGAGGCTTTGTCTGCGGAAAATCCAATCGTGTGTACGAAGCTTTAGCGTTGTTTTGATTGTCCCGTTGAATCCTGGTGCTTGCTGGGACTTGTAGTCCTCTTCCCCTCTCTTGTTGGACTTTTTTGTGATTGCTTTTTTAATACTGCATTTATCATTGCATTTTAATTTACCTGTTCTTGCGCTGCACCTTACCTAATGCATTTTACTTTGATTATGTGATGATCTTTTTGTGCTAGCTGCATTCGTTTTTAAGTTATTTAGGAATTATTTTTTGCGCGGATTGCTTTATTTGTATTTAATCTATAGGTAATGGAATGCAGAAGAAACGGGGAAAGATGTCCACAAAAAAATGTATGTAACTTGTTGCCTCTGGAGCAACAAATGGGTCTTCAGGAGAAGGAAACGGAGACAGAATACAAATATGATCAAGTATTACATTACAATGTATGTACAGAATTCAAGGAACATTACAGGGATTTTATCTGTCTAGAGCCACTAAATCTTTTTAGCCTACCCTATTTTGAAGCCTATTAGAGCCTCTGGCTCTAATCACATGCTTAAAAAAAAAAAAAACACCCCCCCATTGGAATCCATCCATCTGGTGCCCTGCATGTAGATTAGGGGCCGGATGCATGGATAGGGGGGCAGCGTCCGTGCGCCCCTTATGGACGGGCCGTCACTGAGATAGGTACAGAACATATAACACAAGGTAGAGTTAGCACACGAGAAAACAATTATTATATATATTTTAAACCATGGATAGTATATGATATGAAAAATGGTCAGAATTGTTTTCAAAGCACTAACCACAAGCTTGGCATTCTGAGACAGTGTTCCTCAAAAACATGGTTTCCTTCACCTGGGGAAGACAAAGAAATAAAAATGTTCAGATATTACCCAGAGAAAACAAGCAACAGAAAATCAACCAATGCAGGAAATTTATACTGAATTGAAAAACTGCCCTTGTGTCTGTAGTAGGGATGAGCCAAACACCCCCCCGTTCGGCTCGCACCAGAACCCGCGAACGGACCTAAAGTCCATCCTGCCTGTAGCCAATTATGGCTCTCCTCGCTGCCGGCGCTGTGATTGGCAAAGCATGCGGGGTCACAATGCATGCTTGGCCAATCATCAGCCAGCATTGCACTGCGACACGAATGTGATGCGAGCGGCCCAAATAGTTCTGGGCTCGCCGAACGGGCGAACGCCCGATGTTCGATTCGAACATGGGTTTGAATCGAACACCGGGCCCATCCCTAGTCTGTAGTACTTGCAGACACCCAGGACAATTATTCTGCACAACAAGCCCTTGAACTGATAGGTAAGAATACCTTTCTTTATAGCTATTGTGCCTATCAGCATGGACCTCCTCTTGCAGTTTCTACGGACATAAACTTGCATGCTCTGCTGGTTATGGAGCAGTCTGGACAGATTTTGGCAAAAGAGTAGCTTATTGTGCCTACACATCTGACTGTCTCCTATAGTCAATGATCAGTCTAGCTATATTCTACAGACTTTTCTCTGAGAGAAGGTTGTTTATCAATCAGAGAATGGCCAGACTGAAAGCATCCGAAGAGCCACATAGTTTTATTTACAGTTCTGCACCCAGGAGTATATACAGTACCTACAACGCTTAATTGACAAGATAATGAAAAACTTAAAGTGATTGTAAAGGGGCAATTTTTTTTTTGAATTAAATAACAAACATGTTATACTTACTTGCTAAGGCAATAGTTTTGCCTACAGCAGCCCTGATCCTCCTCTTCTGGGGTCCTTCACCTGCGCTTCTGGCTCCCCCCCACCAAGTGCCACCCATAGCATAGCTTCCAAACTGGCTCTGTGTGTTTATAGGCACAGACAGAGTGCGGCTCGGCCCTGCCTCACTGGTTGTGATTGACAGCAGCGGAAGCCAACGGCTCCCTCTGCTGTGTCTGAGCCAATGAGGAGGGAGAGAGCCATGCACAGTGCTGTTTTGGGATCGGGTTAAGGTAAGTGTAAAGGGGGGGGGGGGGTGCTGCATGCAGAAGTTTTTTTACTTTAATGCAGTGAATGCATTAAGGTAAAAAAAAAAAAAAAAACTTCAGCCTTTAGAACCACTTTAAATCTGTTTTGCTCCTAGACTACAGCTAGTTTTGAAGGTCTTCACCAACCATGTAAATGCTATAAATGTTCATCTTTTTGTGAGCTGATTTTCATACATATTTTGATATTATCATCTGCTAAGTTACAAATTTATAAACTATCAACAGTAAAGTCAGAGATGAATGTTATTGAATTTTCCACTCACCTGTTGTCTCATGACATCTCTGAGTTCCCCCAATAGTTGGTTCAGCTGTGAAATTTGCCCTAAAAGCTGCCTGCTGACATCACCTGCAAATAAAAATAATTATTATGGAAAATGCAGTTCCTAACATAATAGACAAAAGAACATCCACAACTGATCTGCCAATTTTTGGGAGATAGTGAGGTTAAATCCAAGGGGAGAATGAGGATATTTGCCAGCACACCACGATTCATCAAGTAGCGTCCAAACATGCCTGACAAAGAGGTCCTGCATGACTCCGAAACGTTGCACTACCTATTTTGTGATGTGATCATGCTTCAATAAAAAATCGTTTGGACGCTACTTAAAGATTTGTGGCATGCTGGCAAATATCCTCACTGTGGCTCTCCAAACCAGTCTGCATCTGGTGGTTGCTACAGCACTCAAAACTCTAGAGCTTTATCCAGGAACGTGTGCGATGGGAATATGGAGTATTATATATAAATCCAGGGGAGGACTGGGCTGTGGGGCACAAAGGCATTTTCTCCTGAGCCGATACTATAAGATTCAGGCTCTGGTGGACCTGAGTGGGAATACTTCACAATTCAGACAATGATCAGTATAGGACATGGTGGATATTATATAGCTATATCAGACCTGTGATCACAGTACTTGGCAGAGGGAAGTCTTCTAACACCAACCTTATTTGCGACTCTGAAATGTCATAAGACTGAATGCCTACTAATAACTGCAGAACTATTAAACACTTTGCATTGTGCATTTTTTTTAGCCCATAGAAATCCACCATGAATGGACCACTTGTAGAAGCTCACCATACCAAAAGTTCTTAATACACCCCTGGTTAAATCTTATATGTCAATAATATCTCAGGTAAAGGGCTAACATTTCCTCCTCTTCCTGTTTGCCTTTGCCACAACAATGGTATGGCAGAGGTACTCATCATATTCATTATGTGCCCATTATACAATACACTTAAAGTATTCTGTAAAATACACTTAAATTATTCTGTAAAATATCCATCCACCCTTTCCTACTTCCCATCCCTGACGGTGTTCTGTCAGATTAGGCGACCTGTCAGATTTTGTGATGGAAGTGACGCTCCGTCACGGACATCTTGGTACATCCCGCACTCGGCCACACTAAAGCCCCATACACACGCGCGGATTATCCGAGGACCAGGTCGGTCGGATCCTGTCCGTCGTACTTTGTCCGATGTTGGTGTTGCGTACACACGGTCGGACAAAGTTGTCGGAAAATCCGATCATTCTGAACGTGGTGACGTTTGTTGCCTACGACGGGACTACGTAGAGGCTAGTAGCCAATAGCTTTGGTCTTGTAATGTGATCTGAGCATGCGTAGCACTTTGTCCGTCGGAATTCCATACACACGATCGGATTTGGTGTGATCGGACTTTGTTGTCGAAAAATCTATCCAGCAGGAGATAGGACTTTGTCCGTCGGACAATCCGACGTACACTGTCCTATGGTGCCTACACACGGTCGGATTTTTCGACAACATTGTCCGATAGGACAGAATCCATGCGAAAATCCGACCGTGTGTATGGGGCTTAAGCCTACATTCTAAAGTCGCCAAGTGGACATCTTTTTACACCCACCGGAATCTTGCATTTCACACTTATTTTTACCACTAAACTGAGCTTATATCTTGAAATACAGTATTTAGAAGTCCGTGACACTGTTTTGACGTTGAATTTTAAAAGCAGCGGCAAGCTTGCTGATCTCACACGTTTGCTAATCTGACAGAAGACCTCTACTTTTAAAATTCAACTTTAAAACAGTGTCACGGACTTCTAAATACTATATTTCACGATATAAGCTCAGTTTAGTGATAAAAATAAGTGTGAAATGCAAGATTCAGGTGGGTGTAAAAAGATGTCCGCTTGGCGACATCAGACTGTAAGACTGCTTACGAGTGCGGGGTGTACCAAGATGGCCATGACGGACTATCACTTCCGTTACAAGACTCGACGGGTCGCCTAATCTGATGGAACACATGCTCTGTCTGAATGTTTATTAGATAATTATGTGTAAAGTAAAGATTGTATATGAAAAGATATAAAACTTCAGTTTAAAAGCTTATACACATAAAAAAAATTCAAAAATGGTTAAACCAAAATCATTATAGCTTCCCTTTAGGTCTGTGAATATAGAAATAATTACACTAAGACCCACCTGCATATTGTCCAGGTTCACTCTGCTGCATGAAACATTCCTGTATTGATGCTACTTGTGTCAGTGAACCTCCCATGACCAACTTCAGTTCATCCATAGAATCCTGAAAAAAAAAAAAAGATTCTCGTATTGTATGACCAGAAGAGACTAACGAAAAATGTGTTGATCATCATTTAACCAGCACCCAGCCAGGCAATTTTACTTCCATGCACATCAGATAAGACAATGTGGCCGTATGGGTACCCTAAAGTGGACCTTGCATGAAAATTTCCCAGTTCCCGCCCCCATTACTCAATCCCACCGCAGGATCCTGAATGTAGTTGTTATCCAAAATCTCATGAGCATGCACTCCTGTGTTATGCTCAATGTTTTTTTTTCCCAGATTCACTTAATGCGACGTGGCATTTCTATACATAGATTGTTTGACGGTAATAATCAGTCAGCCACGTGCTTCAAAATATTCAGCACCTAATTCTTCTCTATGTGGTCGTCAGTGTTGTGAGATGAAAACCTGAGGAAGTTCCTTCTTCACAATGGCTCTCTTGCTGAACAGATTATATAAAATAGCAACAATGTTAACAATCTCTGCATCCAACACCAGAAACGTTCCTGATATGTAATCACTTTTTCCTGGAAGTTTTTAAAATGTATAAAAACCCAGCAAACGAAAATGTAATATATTGCAGGTTACCGTCCTTAACCACTTCAGCCTTGGAAGGTTTTACCCCCTTAATGACCAGGCCATTTTATGCGATACAGCACGGCGCTACTTTAACTGACAATTGCAATTGACTTAAGTCTTGCAATTTCAATCCATTATAAGGCATTTGGTGTCATTCCCCAAAAGAAAATTAGGAGCTGAGTATTTCTGGCATATCAACAGGTACTTTTTCTGTCCTTGCAGGATCTTTACATCGATAAAACATGTTTTACCCCCTTCATGCCCAGGCCATTTTTTGCAATACTTTGACGGACAATTGCACAGTTGTGTGACGCTGTACCCAAATAAAATGTATGTAATTTTTAGTTTCACAAATAGAGATTTCTTTTGGTGGTATTTGATCGTTTTTTATTTTTTGCGCTATAAACAAAAAAAAGAGCGACAATTTGGGGGAAAAAAGCAATATTTTTTACTTTCTGCTATAAAAACACATCCAATAAAATAATCCAATAAAAATGATTTGTTCTAATGTCTGTGATCTATGGCCTGCCTTACAAGGACATCCAATTTATATCTGAATATTCAGGCATTTATACTTAAATTTTAAAAAGCTGTAATATATAAAAAATTTGCCTGCAACTGCATTGAAGGACAAAATGCAATATAATACATTTTTGTTCTTGGGTTTAGATACACTATAATATTTGCATGTGTGTTTTTTTTTTAGTTGTATCTCTAGAATTGGAGAGTTACCCCAGTGTAAAGAACGTATGTTTAAATGTCCCACTACCTTCCAGTGGGCAGCTAGCTGTCTGTCCACAATACACATAGCTGTCCCTCAGACCAGGATCCTTTTCTGCTTGGTTGTACCATGACGAGGTGTATGCTTGAGCCATCCAGTGCTGAAATGGGAAACTAAATCCCAAAATATGTCTATCACAGACTGTTCTAGCTTATCTTTGCTTGTACTTCAAATCTTGCTCTGTGAATTGGTTCCTAATAATTTTGTTACAACTTTGGCTTGATCTCTGATTCCTGGTATTCTCCAGCTGGACAGCTCATAACCTGTTTTAGGGTTCCCCTTTAGGCTTATAATTCAATACTTCTCTTTAGTTGTCTGTCATCTCAATGGCAGATAACAATGGGGCCAACAATGGCAACACTGGCAAACCCATACCTCTTTTTGGGCATTCCTGGGAAAGTTTGGGCACTTCCTAGACTACATACATCAAAGGAGCCCACATCTGCTACTGCTGACACAGAGGATTTACTCTACATAATGACACCAAACTGCTGGACAATTTTATAGTTACATAGTTAGTAATGTTAAAGCGGAGTTCCACCCTAAAGTGGAACTTCCGCTCATCGGAATCCTCCCCCCCTCCGGTGCCACAGTTGGCACCTTTCAGGGGGGAGGGGGGTGCAGATACCTGTCTAAGACAGGTATTTGCACCCACTTCCGGGCATAGACTCCCACGGGAGTCTATGCCTCTTCCTGTCCCGCCGCGCTGTCTGCTGGGACACACACGGGTCCCAGAGACAGCGCGGATGATTCTCATTGAACTGCGCGACTCGCGCATGCGCAGTAGAGAACCGGAAAGTGAAGCCGCAACGCTTCACTTCCTGATTCCTTCAACGAGAATGGCGGCGGCAGCAGCCGAGAACCGAGCGACTTCTCGGCTTCTGACATCGCTGGACCCTGGAAGAGGTAAGTGTCCATTTATTAAAAGTCAGCAGCTGCAGTATTTGTAGCTGCTGGCTTTTATTTTTTATTTTTTTTTCGGTACAACCCCTCTTTAAAAAAAAAAAAAGACCATCTAGTTCAACCAATAGAAAAAAAAAAAAAAAGAAAACCTCCATATACACAATCCTATACCCACAGTTGATCCAAAATCCCCAATACAGCATGATCCAATTAGCTCCAGCTGGGGGAAAAAAAGTTCCTTCCTGATCCCCCAGGAGGCTCTTCCAGTAATAAAAATGTAATAGTATTTTGGGAATTCTATGTGTAAGTACCACTCTAGTCTCATCGCCAAGGTTCCCAACCAAAATCTAAATTTTAAGTAGACAAATATAAAGAAAACTGGTCATACAACCTATTTTTTTTTTTGTACCTGGTCAAGGTACAAGGGCAGCTATTACTGTCAGTAGACATGGCTAGTTCAATGTATGAGTAGAAAAGAGCTCTTAAAATTCTCCTTTTCTCTTACATGGAGCCAGGGTGATTTTGAAAATTGCAGAGGAGAAACATGTTACAATAATTTCGAGGTTGTGCAGTATGCAAAGCATGGCTGACAAACTCTGAATACCTGCGGTGGCAGTGGTGCATAGCTGCTATATATTTGACTTTATACTCTTTTTTTCCTTCTCCACCGATATCTTGTTTTACCTACAATATCCCACTAGTCTAGGTATCCCTTTCTGTAAACTTATTATATATCTCAGAGATTTAAAAAAATCTTGCCTGTCCTTTCTTCTGTAGGGTCTTCAGCTGCACAGATCCTGTGTTCAAGTTTAGCCCTGTCAGTGGTCGGGGCAAGTCTTTAATAGCATCCACTTGTATACAGTCCAGGTAGAGCTCAGCAGCGCTGGGTCCTCGATGCAGACCACTGAGATGCAGTAGAAGTGAGTGCTGCTTGCCATCGGCAAGCTCGATGTTATTGAAGATGACGGAGTTCAATCTACCATCACTCTTGAGGTATCGGAGAGAAGCTAGACCAAGACAATGAAGAAGAGGCAAAGATATGAAAAAAAGAAAACCATGTTATACAAAAAAGTTAAATTTTTTTCTCAACATTTGTGCTCTGGGTTTTATTTTATCAATATAGATCACCCTACTTTTAAAATAGGGGCCTTTAAAGAAGAAGAGGTATAAAAATAATTCTAAATCTATTAGTTCAATAACACTTGCTAAAGCCAGCCACAGACAGATGGAATCTCGGTCAGTTCAGCACACACCGGCTGAGATTCTAAACATCGATTGATCAACTTGGGTACAACCAGCCTGTCGGATTTTTTATGCGATTATTGCCAGGGGAATGCTGGACATAGATGGTTGGCATCTTGGCTGGTTCAGCAGGGACTGGCTGAGATTCAAACCATTAATGGGCAGGCTGATTATACCCAAGTTGATCGATCAATCAATTTGGGTTTAACCAGCCTGGGGGATTTTTCAATTTCAATTTTCAATTTTTTATTGTCAGTGGCTTCGGCCAATAGCAATAATCACTGTGTGTTCTCCCGGCAGGGACGAACCTCCCGCCCCCCCCCCCTTCCTGGCTTAGAGAACATAATAGCTCCACGGGAGGGGATCCCCTATAAACATGTTGCCGGACAGAAAATCGCACCATCTATGGCCGGCTTTAGCCGCTAGCAAAAATCACTATGTGTTCTCCCGGTAGGGACAGCGCCCCCTGTCCCCCCGGCCTGGAGAACACAATACCTCTTCGGGAGGGATTGTCCCATCAACACTGACTGTGTTGATGAGAGAATTAAGCATTTTTATTTTCTGTAACCCCTGGCTGCCAAAAGAAATTCGCACCATCTATGGCCGGCTTA
Source organism: Lithobates sylvaticus (assembly GCA_028564925.1). Lineage (NCBI taxonomy): Eukaryota > Metazoa > Chordata > Amphibia > Anura > Ranidae > Lithobates > Lithobates sylvaticus. The sequence goes on from CM053026.1 coordinate 110,896,413, forward strand.
AACCTCGTGATCAGACAGTCTGCCCTCTCCCCCTACTGCTATCTGTCCACACTGGATAAAGGAGATAAAGGAGATGTATCTATGATTAGCTCTGACTCATGGCACACAGAGGAGAGGGGTTGGTACAGACAGTGCACACAGAGCCTGCACAACCCTTGCCTCCTCCTCCTTTGATAGCTGCCAGTTGGACTATCTCTACCGATGCGCCATGTAATTGTGAAGCCCTCTGTATCCTCTGCATTCTTCTTTTTTACTGAAAAGAAAGGGCTACTGAGCACAAATCAACCCACAAGCAGCAACAGCCTGGTATTTTGAATCTAAGGAGTAGCTAGAGGTATGTGTTGTGAATGATTGTGCTGGACAGCAGTGCTGTCATTCAAAAAAACACAAGCCCACAACAGCATACGCCAGATACTACACTAGTCTCTAGCTACACTTGAGAATGCCCCCTCCCCGATGCACTAAAGCAATGCTCCTGTCTTGTAACATGCTGCATCCCCCCAAAAAAGATTCAGTAGCAGTTTTCTGTGTACTGGCATGTGTTGGCAGCCCATTCCAAACGAATTTGCTGTCATAACTTAACACGTAATATGTATATGTCTGTCTCAGCACTGCACGGGTGTGCACTTGGTCTAAGATTCTTTCTTTATTGACAAGCAATGTTTATCAGTATACCAGTACAAACAGAGCAGTGAGTCTCCTCAATGGGGACAACAATAAAAGCTTGAGAGGGGTTTTAACACTTCCTCACTGTATACAAGACCACAAAAAAAAGTTTTGGCTTTACATTCAACTTAAAGCCTCCTGGAGCAATTCCCAGGAGATTCTTATGCACTCACAATTCACTCCTAAAAATATACTTCTGTTAGGCGACATTATGTTGTAACCATTTAACAATTTCAGGCTGTTTGCATGGACACGTTACGGGTAGAGCAGCCCATGAATTTTAATGATATGCCCTACCTGCAAGAAACGCGGTGAAAGAAGCTCCTGGCCCTTTTTAAAAATCGTTTCACACTAAATGGCATGTTGCTGCGGTATAGTGCATATAAAATCATTCTGTGGTCGATGAAGTGTGGGAGTGCTATTAAGAAGTAATGGCACCCTCATACATCTGCTCTTTGTGTCAGTAACGCGTGTGATTTTGCATGTGCTCCCCACCCGCAGAGATGTGGACCTAGCCTAAAAAAGAATTTATTTTTGGAATAGTAAATTGGACTGAATTCAACATCTATAGACTTACCTTTGTTTAAACGTCCCATTACTGTGAATTCAAAGTACCTGCTGTTCTCCTTAGTAGAGTACAAGCCAAAGAGAGTGATTGTAGACTTGGGCTGTAGTTTAAACGTGGACAGTACATAGACTTCATTCATGGAGGGATTGTTGAGTGCCTGCTGAAGGTGATTTGTGACCTGTCGCTGGACTGCTGGTGAGAGGAGATCAAGAACTAGAAGAGATGGAAATAATAAAATTCAGAGAAAAAAGTGTATTTCTAATAAGCATTGAATTATTACTTTATTTACATTAAAACCATTTTGATTTGAATTTCACATTTTAAGCGTTTACTCTCCCATAATTTTGTTATAGTATTGCATATAAAAAATGATTCATTGTCCTCTATTTGGAGCTCTGTACTTGAACCAGCCTCCCTGCTTGACAACAGTTCAGCTAAGACAGCCAACTCATAAACTAGCATTATGGGAACGATTGAATCCTCATTTTTTAATCAGCTACATACATCAAAACAAAAGATGTGCAAAGTATTAATTTTTTTTTTCTTTGGAAAGGAACCACAGGATGAATAGAAACACCTGTCCCTGCCATAATGCTGTAGAGAAGCACCCCTGCACTTTGTGTCCAAGCAGTGGCCTTCTTGTAGGCAGGTCCCTAAATAAGACTAAATCACCCATATGTAGTGCTCAACCCAGAAGAGCATGCTAATTTACCACAGGTTATTTTCCCAGATCAGTGCAGGGGCAGCCAGGCACACAGCAACAGGGACTCTTTCCGACTCAATGAACAGTCTAGGGCAGTGATGGCGAACCTTGGCACCCCAGATGTTTTGGAACTACATTTCCCATGATGCTCACCTACAATGAAGAGTGCATGAGCATCATGGGAAATTTAGTTCCAAAACCTCTGGGGTGCCAAGGTTCGCCATCACTGGTCTAGGGGTTTTTATTTTTAAAGCTTTATTGCAAATTGAACTTGGATGGGGTGCAGAGAGCTGTGGGGTACTCCAAAAAAACCTTGTACAGTAATATGAGGACATACTTCTCTTTGGCACACTGCTCCACTGACTACAGAGGTGGCAAAAAAAAAACAAAATTTACCTAAACTTTCTAGCAACCTATCTAGGAGTGTGCTACACACACATGTACTCCTCCAAAGACTGCCTGTATCAGGGCTCGTTCAGGCCTATACCGCCCATGTTCACAGCCCACAGCCCTCTAAGAACTCTTCTCCCCTTCCACCTGCACATACGGTGTGCCTAATGCCCCGTATGCCTCCGACCACAAAAACAAGATTTTTTCCAACGGATTTTGTCCGACACTGGTGTTGCATACACACGGTCGGACAAAGTTGTCGGAAAATCCGATCATCCTGAACGTGGTGACGTTCGTTGCGTATGACGGGACTACGTAGAGGCTAGTAGCCAATAGCTTTGGTCTTGTAATGTGATCTGAGCATGTGTGGCACTTTGTCCGTCGGAATTCGCTACACACGATTGGAAAAAGTCCGATAGGACTTTGTTGTCGGAAAATTTGAGAGCAGGAGATAAAACTTTGTCCGTTGGAAAATCCGACGGAAAAAGTCCGATGGAGCCTACACACGGTCGGAATTTCCGACAACATTGTCTGATAGGACATTTTCGGTTGGAAAATCCGACCGTGTGTATGGGGCATAAGTCTGGCCTCCCTTGACACATTGTTCCTGTGGCTGGGGACACATGCTGCATCAGGCCTGATAACTTCCATGTGGTTCCAGGACAGGCTCTTTCTTCCCTATCCACCATTATCTCCTAGCCTGACCAGGTTTGCATGCAGTTGGTTACACCGGGATCCTACTTCTCTCATGAGATGCACAATCTAGTATAGCTTAACGGTCTGCTACTTCACTTTTTTATGACTTTGCTTTACCAAGTAAAATTATCTTGGACTCTTTTATCCTGTTTTGGCTCCTTTCTGTATTTAAGATTAACTGAAAGGGGATTTACCCTTTCCTATTCTATCAAAAAACTAAAACAAATTTCTGTATAAAGTTCTATGTTTTTTCAATGCACTATATTTATGTGCAGCATCTGCATCACAGGTTCACCAATGCTGTTTTGGCATTCACATGAAATAAACTTTTATACTATATAATATACCAGAAACCTTGTTCTTACAATTGCTAAGTTTTCTTCATACTAGGATTATAAACTGATTCTTAAAGCTATTTTTAAGAAGGCTAGTGTCAGGTACTCCAATCATGTACTGCGATTCATAGAATAGGATTGCGTGGCATTGCACAAGGAAAGCATATTAAAAAGCTCACTGGACAATGGAAAATATGTCTGATGGCATCAACAGAAGCCATTCCTAGTGCATGAAGAACAAAACCAGATGTGGGCAAAAACAGGCCATCTGCTACTGTCATCATAGGTTTCACTGAATAGCGTATAGTGCACAGGAACCTAATATGTCTATTGCAATACACCTTATATAATATTATACAGGGAAACCTCTTCTGACTTTAAATCCAACACATCCATGCACCTGATTTTTTGGCTTGCTGTGGCATGTACAAGTTGCCAAGATTGCTGTAGACCCTTTAAATACATCAGTGAGCAGATTATGCACATTAATGCATTTTCATATTTCATATTTCGAATAAGCAGTAAAATGACACTAAAACCAGCCCTGACCTCTATAGCTGTAGGGATTGTGGAGAAATACATCTTCAAAATGTATAACACAGCTATTGAAATCCCTTTATTTTCTATGGCAGCTTGCCAGCCCTATACAATATTGCAATTATAACCAATTATATAGCAATGTACAGATTTAAAACTGCCACGTTGTAAAATAAATGTAACGTTTATTAAAGTGATTGTAAAGGTAAATAATAAAAAAAAAGACCAAACATAGCTATACTTACCATTGCTGCCGCAAACCTCCTCTTTTTGGGTCGCCCGCTAGCACTCCTGGCCCCTACCCTCTGTCCAGTACCCCCATGGGAAGGCGCTTCCCATGGGGGCACTCGTACTTGCTCGCACCCGAGCCCTGCTGCTGCGTCCATTGACACAGATAACGGGACTCGGTAGCGCGCCCCCACCCCTGCTCCCTCGTCACTGGCTTTGATTGACAGCAGCAGGAGCCAATGACTTCCGGTGCCCCAGAAAAGCCAGAGAGACCCGGAAGTTAGGGGAGAGAAGAGCTGCAGAAGTGCACAGTGATGGATCGAATAAGGTCTCAGGTAAGTAAAAGGGGGGGAGGGGGGACGCTGACACCTAAACATTTTTTTACCTTAATGCAAGGAATGCATTAAGTACAAAATGTTTAGGCTTTACAAGCACTTTAAGCTACAATGAATGACACAAGGGACCAGTTTCTTATTTTTTACTATAGTTTTGGACTGTGTAAGAAGAGCTAAAGCATAGTCAGGTTTTTGCCATTCGTTTACCTCTGGGGAGATCTCTCTTATCTTCCTGTCCCCTAGATACAAAAGAGAGAAAAAAACTACCTAAAGTGAGGAAAATCATTTCTTAGGCAGTTGTCATGCAATAAGTATCCCTTGGATTAGGATACTTTTAGTTCCAGTGACAATGTTTTTACCAGGACAAACAGAGAGGGTGAATTATCTCTGCAGAGACACAAAGAGCAATAAATAGGGTTATTAGCCTTCCCATACTCTATACAAAACTCGAAAAAATTCATTTTACACCGGTATTTAATGATGCGCTGCTTTTCTTCCACTAAAGGCTTTATTTCCAGGTGTTACGTCTTGCTTGTAGCTGCTTATTTGGAACAATCTCCCAACTCTGCTATGCAAAGATAGGAGAAGAATGGCAGGATTGTCAATTCAGAAGAGCCATACTGTGTGTTTGCCAATCAAAATGGCTGGTAATCAGAATCTGGCCAATGTCAGTGGCTGGCGGTAAGTTTAGTACCACTGGCAGACTAATCTGATCATTACCACAGGACTAACGAACAACTAAAGCATACTTCCTAAATTTTTGAGATGGGAATGAGGGACACCTATTAGCAAAAGTATGCAGGCATAGGACATGCCCCTTGCCACGCCCCCTTAAAGGAGAATTGTTCAAAAAAACAAGATTGGTTAAACCCACAAGTGCTTTTTTTACCACTACTATTTCTTTATATTGGCTTCTGGAATTTACAAATGCAGCAATTTAGAAATTGGATGAAAGGTTTAGCACTGGAAAATACTTTTTTAAAGATAAAAAGTGCATTTTATATACAACTATATAGATCAGACCAAAATGAGGGACAAATGAGGAGGAAAGAAGGACAGAGGGACATTGTTTCAAATAAGGGACAGTCCCTCAAAATCAGGGACAGTTGGGAGCTATGCTAAAGCCAGCAGCTGAAGTTGGCACAAAACATGGGGACAAGCGTCTACCATGGGGACGTTGGCATACACACTTATGTGCACAATTAAGCCAATTTTGCCAGGATCTGCATGGAGTTTGCATGTTCTCCATGTTAATGTGTGGGTTTCCTCTGGGTAATCTGGTTTCCCCCTATACTTTAAAGACATGTTAGCAGGTTAATTGGCTTCTGTCTAAATTGGCCCTACTACATGTATGTATGTGAGATAAGGACCTTAGACTGTAAGCTCTTTGAGGACAGGGACTGATGTCAATGTGTAGTATGTAAAGCACTGCATGTTTGGATGCTACTAATAAACACCTATAATCAATACATTTTCACTAAATATGGCTATCCAAGATATTACAGTATATTTATGATTAAAATCTGCATTATTTTTAAAGTGGTATTAAACCCAAAACTAAAAATGTAATACATTGCAGCTTACCAATTGTTAGGTTTGGTGGCTGCATTCGTTTTTTTTTTTTTTAGGCTTTTTCCCTGGTGATATGGCCAGTAACAAATCTCCTGTATTAGGGTGTCTACACCCTGGATGGAGGAGCACAGGGGGCACCTTTGGACACCAGTATTGCCAGTCTGGGGGGAGGGGAGTGTTAGATGTACTAGCAGATTTACAGTAAGCAAATTGAAGCCAAATTTTAAGCTAAGGCAGGCCATACGCGGTTCCAATCTCGGCTGGGTCAGCAGGAACTGGCCAATATTCGAACCGTGCATGGGCAAGCTGAATGTACCAAGTTTAGTTGAGTTGCATCTTGATATAGCGAGGTCCTTTACCCCGTAGGATCTCAACACGCTTACAAACACATACTAGGGCCAATTTATAGACAGGATCTGATTAACCTATCTGCATGTCTTTGGAGTGTGGGAGGAAACCAGAGTACCCGGAGGAAACCCACACAGGTACAGGGAGAACATGCAAACTCCAGGCAGAGGGAGTCATGGTCGGGATTTGAACCAGCGACCCCATTGCTTCTAGGTGAAAGTGCTAACCACTACACCACTGTGCTGTTGATTGATCGATCAAACTGGGTACAACCAGCATGCTGGGTTTTACCTGTGATTATCGCTAGTGTCTGCTATAGGCAATAGCAATAATCACTGTCTTCTCCTGGCAGGGATGGCTTCCCCTGTCCCCCATACCAAGATAATACAATGGCTCGGCAGGAGGGATTCCCGCATCACTGTCTGTGTTTATGGGGGAATTGAGTGAATTTTGCACTGTGTATGACCGTCCTTACACTTTTTAGTAAGTTACAGCAAACTGTTTTATTCCTTTTGGGATAAAAGTACAGGCATACCCCACTTTTAAGTACACAATGGGGTTTATTTACTAAAGCTGGGAAGTGCAAAATCAGGCTCACTTCTGCATAGAAACCAATGAGCTTCCAGGTTTTATTACCAAAGCTTAATTGAACAAGCTGGGGTTAGAAGCTCATTGGTTTCTATGCAGAAGTGAGCCTGATTTTGCACTTCCCAGCTTTAGTAAATAAACCCCATGGTGTACTTAAAAGTGGGGTATGCCTGTATTACATAAACAAATAAAAGCTGATTGTTATAAGCACACCTGTCATTGTTAAATGGTTTGGCCCCACCCTTTAACTGCTGCATCTACAAGACAGCTTGTTCTGCTGAAAAACAACAGACTGGCAGGATCACCATTCACCTGGGGAAATTAAAAGAAAGAAAGCCTAAAAAGAAAACGAATGCAGCCATCACATCTAAGAATCGGTAAACTGCAATATAATAAATGTTTGCTTTTGGGTTTTATACTTTACCTACTCAGATAAACCCACCTATATCTTTAATGTCATTAGACACATAACATGATAGACACAGTACCCAAGTATATCAATTATATTCGGATGCCAAATTTTTTACGTTTATAAAATTTATATTAGATTATAAATATATAATATTCTTGTTAAAAAAGGATGGCATGTATTCAGCTCCTATGTGAAGTAAAGCTATATTAGTTACCTTGATAATTTGCCTGCGCTTCACATCCCCAGTAGAGTTCCAGCAGAACAAGCCATGTCAGCAGCAAGTTTTTCCTTTTAGGCATTTTCATTTCTTCTATGTGATCTCCAGGAATAATAGTCCTCTCTCCTGGGCAGCAGATGGGCAGCTCCCCAGCAGCAGCCTGGAGAGTGGATGGAAGCAAGCAGACAGAAGCTGATCCTCTCTAAAGCACATGCATGGGGAGAGTCAGTGGATGCAGCTGTCTGGTCCAGCTTTTGGTGGCAATGATGGTCTGCCCTCACAGCCTGCAGAGTTTATTTGGCAGTCCCCCCTGTTGAAAAGAGGTGGGCTCTTCATGGGGACTCCAGCTGTTTGAAATCCCAAAACGTCTATTACCTCTTTCGACAAAGCAAGTGTAAAAACAGTGAACAGTAACACAACACCTCCAGCCTGGTATGAGGAACCCATGCCAGGCATCTAAGATTTCAAACTATAAAAACATTCAGCCGCAGAATAGCCGAAAGCTACGTTGCATAGACCACTCAGTTCAAGACTTTATTTTGCGGTTTAGTATAGCGCTATTGTACACATATGGGGATTTGGGGTCCCGGAGAAACTTCAGTCTAATAATTCGGACGCCTGAGGCTCATGGAAATAGATCAGGACGTCCCATCCAACAGGAAGAGCTGGATAAACGTTGTGCATTCTTAGGAATAGAGTTTTGCTCTTTTCAAAGCAAAGTTGACTACATTCATGGAATAAATTGAGATAACTGTAATATATTGTTGTTAATAGAGATCTGTTTATAGACATTTTTATTTTACATATATCAAAAGCCCACCTTAAAGTTAAAGTTATGTCAAAGTTTTATATTTCTATTAGGAAATGAAGCCTTCTCCAACATGCTTGGAACTTTCAGCCAAACGTTTTTTTTTCCGTCCTGTTTTGGATAGAGAGGGGAATGTTTTGAGACCTCAGTTGGCTGTTTATTGCTGAGATTGTCCTCGTTTTGCGTCCCAGTGACCACTGTCTGTAGTACAGGAAGTGAAGGGGATTCTCCCCAGTGGATGAAGTATGTCACCAGCAAGCCATGAGGTTGAGTTGGCACAGCACTACATACCTCCCAGCTTTCTGATATGATAAATAGGGATACTTTTAGCACACAGTGGGATAGATGCATACCTCCCAACTTTTTGAGATGGGAATGAGGGACACCTATCAGCAAAAGTATGCAGGCATAGGACACACCCCCTTGCCACGCCCCCTTAAAGGAGAATTGTGCAAAAAACAAGATTGGTTAAACCCACAAGTGCTTTTTTTTACCACTACTATTCCTTTATATTTATGAATATAAATTTAGCGCTCGCAACCACTAAAGTGTGAAAAAAATTACGCAATTTCCGTTATTACTGACGTCACTTCCGATCCCGTGGAACGCACGCCAGGAACGGCGTTTTTATACTAACAGCTCCATGTTTGAGGCTTGTTTGATCGTACTTTTTGTAAGTACCCATCCCCTTTTTCAATTAAACCTTTTTTAAACGGTACCTCACTATTAGTTCCATTTCTTTCCTCACTTTTGGGTATCCATTCATTCTGCTGAGCAACTTCATTTACAAATCATTGGATCTGAAGATTTGACTACTCCATTGGCCCTGGACTCCCCACTTTCTTTTTATTTAACCCCCTTGTTTGTCACTTTTTTGTATTTTTTTTGTTTGATGTGTTACACGTTTTGTCACTGTGTGATGAGTAGGGTGTTCGGTTCTCGGGCCAACCCTGAAAGTCTTGGGATGGGGGTGGACATGGCCTTCTGGCTTAGTTCACCCTCTTTCATGGGGTTTCCCTTCGGGGGTGCCCCACCTAGTACTTGGGGGGGTCTGTTTCGGCAGACCCCCAAAGAAAGGGGTCCGTCTGGTTTCGGCCAGATGGACCAAGTGAAGTACCTCAATCCCCGTCTGGAGCCTAACGCCCCGGGGGATCAGGGTTATGGTCCTTCCATGTGGAGGACAAGTGTAACACCCGTTGCATGTTTTGTGTCACCTCTTTATGTGTGTGCACTTTTTTTGGCACCGGGTGGAGTTTTTGGGTGTGTTTCACACGCCACTGGCTTTTAAAAAAAAATAAAAAATTGGCCCTGGACACCAATACAAAGCTTAAAGCGACCCACCAGACTAAAAAGCTGGGGGTAATTACAATCTGGTGAGTGGGGATACATGAGGGGGTGTCTTAAACCTGAATACATCTTCAATATATCTGCATGTTTTTTCCCTTCGGATTGAAGCACCTAGAGTCACTTTTACATTTGTGTTTGGACTTTATTTTGTTTTGTTTATTATTGATTGTGTTTTTTCACACTTTAGTGGTTGTGAGCGCTATATTTATATTCATATGTTTTTCAAGTGATCAGCACTTTGTGTATAGCTGCTGCTTCCTCTTTTTTCACAGATACACCACTAGCGCGAGTTGATATATTTAGCATATATTTTTGTACATTATTCCTTTATATTGGCTTTTGGAACTTACAAATGCAGCAATTTAGAAATCAGATGAAAGGTTTAGCGCTGGAAAACACTTTTTGATAGGTAAAAAGTGCATTTTTATATACAACTATATAGATCAGACCAAAATGAGGGACAAATGAGGAGGAATGAGTGACATTGCTCCAAATCAGGGACAGTCCCTCGAAATCAGGGACAGTTGGGAGCTATGTAGATTTACTAAAACTGGTTCACTCAGAATCTGGTGCAGCTGTGCATGGGAGCCAATCAGTTTTCAACCTCAGCTTGTTCAATTAAGCTTTAGCAATAAAACCTGGAATTGGTTTCTACGCAGAAGTGAGCCTGATTGTGCTCTTTCCAGCTTTAGTAAATAAAGCCTGTACTAGGATTCAGGCTTTTAGGTAAATAAAGCTATTCATATGAATGTAAGAAGCTGAAGTAAAGACACAGGGTTCACTCCAGAAATTAGTACTACAAAATTTGTTTACAAACACAAATCCCTTCATAAATTTGAAAAATAAATACAAATAAGAAATAAAAAAATACTATTATTTTTGTCCTTTCCAATGTTTTTTGCATTTTCTGCATTTCAAATAGCAACTTTAAATTGTAAAGAGACACCAAAAAAAGCTTACAACTAGTATCAAAATGGAAAAAGTTGCTATATTCAACCCTTTTTCCCCCTAACATACTAAGCACTAATAAAATAAAAAACATAAATGAATGCACAAAAACACAAGGGAAAGGTCATTTTTTTCCCTCCAACTAATAAGTGTACATAAGCATGAAAACTGAGTTTACCACTTCCGCCCCGGAAGGCCATTTTTTTGCGATACGGCACTGCGTCGCTTTAACTGACAATGGCGTGGTCGTTTGATGCTGTAGCCAAACAAAATTTATGTCCTTTATTTTCCCACAAATAGAGCTTTCTTTTGGTGGTATTTAATCACCTCTGCAGGTTTTATTTTTTGCACTATAAACAAAAAAAGAGCGACAATTTTGAAAAAAATAAAAAACACAATATTTTTAACTTTTTGCTATAATAAATATCCCAAATTTTAAAAAACAAAAACACATTTTTTCCTCAGTTTAGGCCGATATGTATTCTTCTACATATTTTTGGTAAACAAAATCGCAATAAGCGTGTATTGATTGGTTTGCGCAAAAGTTATAGCGTCTACAAAATAGGGGATAGATTTATGTCAATTTAATTTTTTTTTTTACTAGTAATGGCGGCAATCTGCTATTTTTATCGGAACTGCAACATTGCGGCGGACAGATTGGACACTTTTGACACTTTTTTTAAACCATTGACATTTATACAGCGATCAGAGCTATAAATAGCCATTGATTACTGTATAAATGTCACTGGCAGGGAAGGGGTTAACACTAGGGGGGCGATCAAGGGGTTAAATGTGTTCCCTGACTGTGTGTTCTAACTGTGGGAGGATGGGACCGACTGGGGGAGGAGACCGATCCGTGTTACTATATACTAGGAACACATGATCTGTCTCCTTTCCCCTGACAGGACGTGTATGTGTGTGTTTACACACACAGATCCACGTTTCTGCTCTGTCACGAGTGATCGCGGGTGCCCAGCAGACATTGCAGCTGCCGGGCACGTGCATTGGCTCCTCAGTGACGCAGCAGGCATGCGTGCCCGCCCCCTATACTGGCGGAAAGCTGAGGATGTCATATGACGCGGAATATGAAGTGGTTAAGATGGCCGTGCAATGTAAAATTTAGTTTAAACATTTTTTATTTTGAGAATATTTGTTAAATTTTCTAATAGTTAATGGAGTCAAATGGATGATCACTTTTGACCTTAGTGACAAGAAAATTTGAAGGAACGGGAATTCTTCTTAAAATAATCTGAATTCTAACTGTGAATGTGGTTTTCTTTGGGGAAAATCGTACATACTTTAATGGGCATGTTCTAAGTACCAAAGAAACCTATATAATATACTGGGATTCCATTCAAATAGCAGGTCTGGACAAATTTTCAAGGGCTTTCAAACAAAATTAGTTGACTGAGGCCTGGTTCACACCTATGCAGGTTGCAGTTTGCATATTCCAGGTGCATTTTGCGTTTTTCAATACACATTTTTAACCAGAAAAAAGTCCCTGGCCATTTCCATAAAATGCATAGATGCGAACATGACCCATAGGAAAACATGTTAAATGGACTGTAGTCTGTTTCTGCAAAATTGAAAACGCACTAAAAAATGCATAAGTGTCAACCAGGCTTGCAAGAAAGAATGTTCTGATGGACATTTAAATGAATTCTACTGGTGTATGGCCACTTTTAGGCTGGATTCACACCTATGCAGTTTTAGTGCTTTTTGCATTTTGCAGATTTGCACTACAGTCCATTTAACATGGTTTCTGATAGAACACATTCTGTAGTGCAAATCTGCAAAATGCAAAAAGCACTAAAAATGCATAGGTGTGAATTCAGCCTTTGGCTTGATAAAGTTTCCTGTTCCTTTTTTCGCTGTTTTGCCACTTCTCACTCCAACATTATGCTATACTTCTTGGCACTCTATAACAAGCCTATACAATACCTACAGAGTGAAGGAAAGCAGGAATTTTTAGATATAGGGAGTTTTCAGCCATACAACTGACTGCAAACCGGTGACATCACAGAGGCATGTGTCACTTTGAACAGCTGAAGCTGATTTCTTCCTCCAAATAGGCCTATTCGTGCAAATTAGTTCTGACAATATCACTAAGGAAAATATTCTAGACAAACAATGTGTCATAGCATATTAAGTAGTCGGTAAAGATCCAAGCCATGATTTAAGCCTTCTTAACACAGAAACTTGTAAAAAAAAACAGTACATTTCCATTCTTGTACACCATAGTACTTTGAGCTTGCTGCTCCAGCCAAAACTTGTCCAAAGAATTTTAATATGCACATCTACTTCAGTATGACGAAGCATGGCAAGGGAATATATTACAAGAGTCAGAGCATTAAATGTTTAAGAGCACCAATGTACAAATTTGGAATGTGACAATGGCTTGATTCTCAGCATTCGGGTATCAAACTGGGGCTGGGGAGGGAGTAGCACAGAGCTTGATTTATTCTGGCTTGTGAAGGATGGCAGGGGACCGGTATAATTTTTTACAGATGTCACTTTGGCTTTTCATCTTAGAGCTGGGTATGATTGAAAACTTTTCCAGACGTGCCTAGGGGAGTGTGCACACAAAACTATCAGTCTCTGTGCAACAGATTACTCTTTCACTTAGTTTATACATTGAGTAAATATCTGCTATACCAACAAAACAAAAGATTCCCATACTAATTGCTAATCTGACGACTTGATGATGACCATCTTATCAGTGGGTACCAGAAGACTCATCCAGCTCATTATTCTTGGGGGAACAGTTGAAGGACCATGTAGTGCTACCCTCATAGGGGCCACCTCGATTAACTAGTTCTTCTGTCAGGGGACTGTCCACAGCAGAGGCTCACAAAGACCTGGCAGTATCTTACATGGCTGCAAGAATGCGTGCCAGTCCACAACAGATGTGCGAAGACGCACACAGATGCACTGTGGCACACTGGCGCATGGCCATGCACACTCCCGACTGGCTCCAAAAGGCTTTTATAAGTGAGCCAGTCACCCTCTATGATTGCTGGTTGATCTTTGGCTCTCCAGAGCGTTTGTTCCTGTGAAAACTCCTGCATCTGTGCCCCTGAACCTGTCTTCTGCCTGCCTACTGATCTGACCTTGGCTCGTTTAACTCTGGTCTCCTGTGCATGACCCTGGCTATTCTACTATTGCTCTTGTCTACACCTGGTACTTGACTTCAGCTTTGAACTGGCTCTTTTCCTGAGTTCTGCTCTGCCTGATTCCTGCTACTTTCCACGGGCACCACCTGTCTGCAGACACTATCCTGGTGTCTCATCTGTATACCTGGATGTTACATCTAACAACACTCCAGTCAGAACATCTCTGCAAATAGTTCCAGCAGGCGACTCATGCTTCTTTGAGCCTGACTTCTCCTGTTCCACCTTCATGGGAGTCTGGAGCTTAGCCGCAAGGGAAGCCCTCTCACCAGTGGCCTCCAGCACCGTGTGATATCTTCCCTAAAAGAACAGAGGCTGCCCGTCCATGCAAGCACCAGTCCATTGATGCTGGCTCCAATAACACAGTCTAGGGGATGTGCCCTGTTGCGATATGGCACTGCGTGGCTTTAACTGACAATTCATGCAACGCTGTACCAAAAAAAGCGGGGGGGGGGGCATCGAACTATTAGATAAGCACCTGAATGACCCCAACATACAGGGATATACAATGTAATACTGACATATAATCACACACATAGGTTGGACTCGATGGACTTGTGTCTTTTTTTCGACCTCACCTACTATGTAACTATGTATTTGATCACCTCTGCGGTTTTTATTTTTTGCAAAAAAAACAAAAAAAAAAAAACAATATTTTTAACTTTTTGCTAAAATAAATATCCCAAAAAAATAATAAAAAAAAAAACAAATTTATTCATCAGTTCAGGCTAACATGTATTCGTCTACATATTTTTGGTAAAAAAAATTGCAATAAGCGTATATTGATTGGTTTGCGCAAAAGTTATAGTGTCTACAAAAGAGGGGATAGATTTATGTCATTTTTTTTTTTTTTTTACTAGTAATGCCGGTTATCAGTGATTTTAAGTGGGACTGCAACATTCGGACACATTTGACACTTTTTTGGGACCAGTGACATTTATACAGTGATCAGTGCTATAAAAATGCACTGATTACTGTATAAATTACACTGGCAGTGAAGGGGTTATTACTAGGGGGCAACCAAGGGGTTAAATGTGTTCCCTGGGAGGTGTTCCTAATCACTAGTGTAGCGATACCTCCGGAGGAGCTGCTTAAGTTAGTCCATTCCGTTACTCTGCCTCTCAACCCTAATAACAGCCTCAGCCCCCTCTGGCACACCTGGCAATAGTGTAAGGGCAATGACCAATGAGAAACACACACGTTATAATTAAACACAGAAATTGTCTTTACTGCAATATTTCTGTGGAAGGATAACAGACAGTAACAATGTATAATCAAGTAATCAACTAGAGGTCAATAACTGAGATTCAAGCTGCTTTCAGGGGATTCCATACCTGAGAATGTCACCAAGAGCAGAGGCAACTTTAATGGTAAATAAAGCACAATATGGCACTTCAAATTCGATTGGTTACCTTTACTCAGATTGGCTCTATGAGTCCAGGCAGGAGGAGAGCAGAGGAATGACTCCCATTGTGTCAGGCCTCTCTCTACTGTCCCCGGACACCACAGGCCCAACTTTACACACCTATTCAAGTCAGAAAGTAATGGCTTAACTTTATAGCTAAACTGTTCCACATACCCAATACATATGCAGAGTCCTGAATATATGTGTGCAGATCCGTATGGCCCTAACTGCTTCAGACCTTTTTTGAAGCAAAGATAAGCTTTGGTGTATTCAGCTAGCCACTTTCATTGGTGCACTTTAACTCCTGGGTAGTAGGGCAAACAATATAACTGGCCCAGATTATCAAGTGAAACAGATAGGGTTTTGTTCAACAAGGTGAGAGGACAATGGTGTCTGTATACAATGTCCCAGAAATGGATAGCCTTATCCTTTATCCCTGTAGTACTACAAGTGTCAGCAAGATGACTACCGGCAATGATGTTTGTATACAGTGTTCAAATAACACTTTCTGTTGTGCAGTGTCTCTGATCCCTGAATATGGGCAGAAATGCCCTCTTACTAAATACTGCGATCAGAGCCCAAGCGAACGTCTTGGAACAGGCATGCTTTCATGGCGACCCGACCAGTATTCTCACACTGGAACAGTTCACTGTTGATGGAGATGTGCCTCAATATTCACCTTGGGTCCCCCTCTCTCAGGCTGGATGGGCCAACTCGCGGTGGAGGCCTGAATCATGCAGGTAGATCATCAGATAGACAGCACCTCTCCCTCAGTTCTGGTTGGTCTCTTTTCTCCCTCGTCACTGACTGAACTTCACCTCAGGACACAAAATGGAGTCTTTTAATTTCCTGTCAACAAAGCCTGCTGGGATTTGTATTTCTCCCTATATATATGTCTATGGGGCCATTTTGTGTGGAAACTGCATGTCCCAGAATCCACTGCAGCTCTCCCTGCAGTTCAGTACAATCTCTTCCATTGGCTGTTGTAACTGTGCCCTTAATTGGTTTTCCTCTTCCGGCCAATAGGGGTACAAGAGAGGCCACTAAATGCAGAGCTCTGTGTGTGTCAGCTCATATTACATTAACTCAGTTAGTGTAAACAGGAAGAAGGAGGGTGTGAAAAATCCCCTTTACAACTGCTAGCAGGCAGCTCTCCCTAACCCAAGCTTGGCGGGATTGCGGGTTATAGAGTTAGACACCCGCTACACTAGGAACAGACGCTCACTCTGTATTTGCCTGTCAGAATGGGTATGTTTGTTTACATTGACAGATCCCCGTTCTGGCTCTCTGTGGAGCGATTGCGAGTGGCGGGGGACATCGCGCACCCCCCACCAGGGTCTATTGCACGTAACGACGTACGGGTACGTCGTTTCGCGCAATAGAGCCGACCTGCCGCAGTATATCTGTGGTAGGTGGCCGGCAAGTGGTTAAGGCAGCACTCTCCTTCAGTAAATTCAGACCAGTGAAAGACTTCTTCAACCTAATACTTTTACTGGAGAATTCCATACATAGTCCTTCCATCACAGAAACCTAATCTTAGCAACGTAGCATTATTAATGATATAGTTGGCGGTGCTGTCCCTTGTGTCCTACCCTGTGGCCTGGTCCATACCTTAATGTTAAATGTCTATCGAAAGATCAATTGTTCATATCACAGAATCTGTTTACATCTCAAGGCAGGTCCTTCTGACACTTTTCATCTCAGGACCACGAACAGCCACAAAAACCAACCACCACACATTAATGTAGAACACTAAACAAAATATATTACAACAAATAAAGAACAGTGCACATATTAGGTGATACCTAGTAAGGCCGCTGTTAGAAATCATGGGGCCCCCATACAGCTTTATCCACCTACGCCCAAGAAATTAACAAAAAAAATCCCTCCTCTGCCCCCACCTTCGGAGCCCCTCTGTAGACCTGATGAGGTCCAGGCAAAGGTAATTTAAGCCCTGGTAAGAAAGTAGGAGCGGGGTTGTAATCTAGTAAAATACATTTATTTATCTAGGCAGAAATGAACAATAATGCTGCCCTGGGCCTCCCTGTTTAGCTGATGGGGCCTGGGCCCAGTAACCCAGGTGCGGTTGTACTGCCTTATCAGCGGCCCTGGTACCTGGTATGCACCGCTTACTTTGGCTTTCCTGCAACATTGATTTTAAAGGATTATTTCAAGGAAAATTGCGCTGGACAATATTGCAAAAAATTATAGTTCCAAAACTTAAAAAAATTGTTGCTTTATTTTTTTTATCACTTTCTTGCTGTCACAACTGGAATGTAAACATCCTTGTGACAGCAATAGGCATGTGAAAGGTACTTTTTATGGAGAGATCTGGGGTCTAAAAGACCCAAAATCCCTCATCTACACTAAAAGCATTAAAAACACCATGATCAGGGGTTTTGAATGCTTTAGATTTTTAAAAACTGGTGCCAATGGTTTCTGAGTAAACTGAAAGTAAGGTCATGTCATTGCTTCTGGTTTACTGTTATGAACAGCTGATCAAAATGATCAAAACCGATCCCGATTTCCTTGGCCAGCTGGTCGCTCGGGTCTCCCGATAGGATGGGAGAGCCTGAGAGAGCCACGAAAGGCGGTGGGGGGGGGAGTCCCCTCCTGCTGCTTGTAATAGCAATTGAGCGGCTAGTAAGCTGCTCCGATTGCTAATACAAGAGAGCTGACCACCAGCTCTAAAAAATGATACCGGGTTGACACGCCCCTGAAAAATGCCACCCGAGGCAGATGCCTTGTTTGCCTTGCGGTAGATATACACCCCTGCCCACAGCTGTCAGAATACCTGAATAGTGTTTTCATCTGATTGCAGGCAAACACAGCTGAGAATGTTCCTGACTCCTTTGCAAAGGTCAATTGAAAAATCTTTTTAAAAGGCAGGTGGGGATGACAGGGCCACCCATGGAACAAATTTGTTCTGTGTATGGCCAGCTTAAATATGATCCCTTGCAGTGGGGCTGTGCCAGCACTACAAGGATTAATTGCTCATTTAAGTCTAGGGGACACAGAAAATAATATATATTTACTTTATTTACCAAAATTCTGGGGTCATCAAGACCAATGTAGGGTCCCTTGGCCGTTCATTGGACATGGGGAAGCACCATCTGCCGGGAGAGTGGAGAATTGGGTAAATAAAAGCGCTTCTACTCTCCCCTAGACAAAACAAACAGATAACCCTCACAATGCAGGCAGAGCCACAATGCAAGTGAGAATTGTAACATTTCCCGGAGTTGGGCTTTAAAGCTGTGTTCCACATGGGGAAAAATTTAAAGTCAGCAGCTACAAATACTGTAGCTGCTGACTTTTAATATATGCACACTTACCTGTCCAGAGAGCCCGCGATGTCGCACCCCAGCCGATTTTCAGATAGACTGCCAGGTGCTGCCACTGCCATTCATCTTAAGGCTACTTTCACACTGAGGCACTGGGCGCGCTGGCGGTAAAGCGGCGCTATATTTAGCGGCGATTTACTGTCGTTTTACCCCCCGCTAGCGGCCGAAAAAGGGTTAAAACCGCTTTGCAGCGGCGCTTTGCAGGCGGGTTTGGAGCGCTGCCCTATTGTTCTCAATGGGAAGGGGCGATTTAGGAACGGTAAATACACCGCTCCTACATCGCTCCAAAGATGCGGCTTGCAGGACATTTTTCAGCGTCCTGCAAGTGCACCGCTCCAGTGTGAAAGCCCTCGGCCTTTCACACTGGAGAGACAGCAGCGGCTGTTTGAAGGTGCTTTGCAGGCGCTATTTTTAGAACTTTAGCGCCTGCAAAGGTTCCCTACTGCGCATGTGCAAATCGCACTGCCCTTTCTAATTGGCCCGGCGGCGGGGGAAGGAGGAGGGGGGCCGAACGTCCAAGGGACGGCACCATCTCCCAGAACTGGGGAAGGGTACCTGTCAAAAACAGGTACCCATTCCCCCCTCCCCCTGAAAGGTGCCAAATGTGGCACTGGAGGGGAGGATGAAGAAGATAAGCAGAAGTTCCACTTTTAGGTTGAACTCTGCTTTAAGCTGTGCAGCGAGGACCGACCCAAAGCTTTCTCCTTTGGAAATCAGCATTGGCAGCTCCACATTTCTATCCTGATAGACTAATATAACTCTACATTTGAAATCATTGTAAAATTGGATGGGTTGTGGAATTCATGACACTCATGATGTTTTTTTCTAGACGCTGTGTGACACCACCAAATGTATCTGAAAAGAAATGAAACATTGATGTAAGTGGTTGCAGACTTTAGGAAACACACTTGAAAAGAAAACACTCCACTAAGTATACAAATTATAAATTGATGGTTCACTGAAGAGCATTCCCAGATGAGAAGCACATAACAAATTCTTTATAAATAGTAACATGATTGAGTTATTTTTATAAACAAATCATTAGAAACGTGGAGAACTTCCTTAAAGTGATTGTAAAGGATCACCTTGTAAAACAACTCATTCAGGTTAAAATAGAAATGAAAGGCAGAACATTTTTCTATAGATATTAAAAAAAATGATAAATACTTTTTTTCCCTTTTTTATAAGTGATCACATTCCCTCTGTTCTCATCTGCATAAGAGCAGGGGAAGGAGAAAAAGCAGCACACTGGTCTTCCCAGTGCCAGGACAAGTCTGATCATTGGAGAAGAGCACACTGAGTTCCCAGCATAGCTAGAGAACGGACCACCGTGTGCCCTCCTGCTAATTGCCCATACACCCAATCCGAAAATCGGACCAAAAATACCGCTTTCGACGCGATCGTACGATAATCGGATCGTTAGTACAGAGCTTTCGAGAGCCAATCACTACAGTTCATCCGATATTATTCGATCGCAGAAGCACAAAAAATTTCCTTGTACGATACCAGATCGTATGATTTTCATTTAGCCAGTACAGTTGTCATTCGAAAGTACAATACAAATACACTACAACACATGACATCACTTTCGTGACTTTAGTAACCTATTCAATTTCTACTTGCGACTAGTAAGCCAAAAATATTCGGACGATCTGTCGTCCAATTTTCGGATCGTGTGTACGGGGCATTAATGTTGTCAGTTTTTGATAGGAAAGCAGAGGGACCGGCAGGAACACCAGGGATTTCACACACAAGAAGCAATACAAAGAGAACAGGATACTTTCTCATACAAGTACATGGTACAGCAGGCACATATCAGGAATATGCAATTTTGGAGTAACAAACGCTTTAAGAAAAAACAAGATGAGAATATGACAAAGATTACATGAATAAGTTACAGTGCCTTGAAAAAGTATTCATACCCCTTGAAATGTTCCACATTTGATTATGCTACAACCAAAAACATATTTTATTGGGATTTTATGTTATAGACAAACACAAAGTGGCACATAATTGTGAAGTGGAACTAAAATCTAGTGGAACCAATTGCATTCAGAAGTCACCTATCTAGTAAATAGAGTTCACCTGTGTGTAATTGAATCTCAGTATAAATACAGCTGTTCTGTGAAGCCCTCTGATGTTTGTTAGAGAACCTTCATGAACAAACAGGCCAAAGAACACACCAGTAAGGTCAGAGATAAAGTTGCGGGCAAGTTTAAAGCAGGGTTAGGTTATAAAAAAATATCCCAAGCTTTAATCATCTCACGGAGCACTGTTCAATCCATCATCCGAAAATTTAAACAACTGCAAACCTACCAAGACATGGATGTCCACCTAAACTGACAGGCCAGGCAAGGCATTAATCAGAAGCAGCCCATGGTAACTCTGGAGAAGTTGCAGAGATCCACAGCTCAGGTGGGTAAATATGTCCACAGGACAACTATTAAACTATTAGTTGTGCACTCCACAAATCTGGGCTTTATGGAAGAGTGAAAAGAAGAAAACCATTGTTGAAAGAAAGCCATAAGAAGTCCTGTTTGCAGTTTGCAGAAAGCCATGTGGGGGACACAGCAAACATGCAGAAAAGGTTGCTCTGGTCAGATGAGTACAATACTCCCTCCCTTGGTCACTTGATAACCACCCACGGCTTCCAATACCACTTATACGCCGATGACACCCAAATCTATCTGTCTACTCCTCACCTCACTCCTTCTGTCTCCTCTCGCATTACTAACTTACTAACTGACATCTCAACATGGATGTCGCACCACTTTCTTAAATTAAATCTCTCTAAAACTGAGCTATTAATATTCCCCCCGCCCGTGCCCCCCTCCATGACTTTTCCATCAAAATCAACAATGCAACCATCAGCCCCTCCCCTCACGCCAGGGTACTCGGTGTAATCCTAGACTCGGACTTGTCATTTCAGCCTCAAGTCCAATCGCTGTCAAAAGTTTGTAGACTTCACCTCCGTAACATCTCTAAAATTCGCCCCTTTTTAACAAATGACACCACCAAGCTCCTCATTCACTCCCTTGTTATCTCTCGCCTTGACTATTGCAACTCCCTCCTCATTGGCCTGCCTCTCCATAGGCTCTACCCTCTTCAGTCTATCATGAACGCTGCTGCAAGACTTATCCACCTTACCAACCGTTCAGTGTCTGCCAACCCTCTCCTCCAATCCCTACACTGGCTCCCAATTTCCCAGCGAATTAAATTCAAAATACTAACCACAACTTACAAAGCCATCCACAGCTCTGCCCCGAGCTACATCACCAATCTTGTCTCCAAACATATCCCAAACCGTCCTCTCCGCTCTTCTCAAGATCTCCTCCTGTCAAGCTCCCTTGTTTCCTCCTCCCATGCTCGTCTCCAGGATTTCTCCAGAGCCTCTCCCATCCTCTGGAACTCGCTACCTCAACCTGTCCGGCTATCCCCTACTCTAGCTACCTTCAGGCGATCCCTGAAAACTCATCTCTTCAGGGAAGCCTATCATGTCTCCAACTAATCTTCTACCACTTCCATCAGCTCATTCCCCACAGTTACAACCTTTTGTATCACCTCCCCCACCCTATTAGATTGTAAGCTCTTCTGAGCAGGGCCCCCTTAATCCTCTTGTATTTTATTGTATTATAACTGTACTGTCTCCCTTTTAATATTGTAAAGCGCTGCGTAAACTGTTGGCGCTATATAAATCCTGTAATAAATAAATAAAAATGAGACCAAAATTGAACTTTTTGGCCTAAAAGCAAAACACTATGTGTGGTGGAAAACTAACACTGCACATCAACCTGAACACACCACCCCCACTGCGAAACATGGTGGCTGCAGCATCATGTTGTGGGGATGTTTCTCTTCAGCAGGGACAGGGAAGCTGGTCAGAGTTGATGGGAAGATGGATGGAGCCAAATCTAAGGGCAATCTAAAGCCCCATACACACGGTCGGACTTTTTCATCAATTTGGTCCGATCGGACAAGGTTGTTGAAAAATCAGACCGTGTGTATGCACCATCGGACAGTGTTCGTCGGTTTGTCCGTCGGACAAAGTCTTATCTCCTGCTGGAAAGATTTCCCGTCAACCCGGTCCGATCACACCAAATCCGAGCGTGTGTACGCTTGTCCGACGGACAAAGTGCTACGCATGCTCAGAAG
The DNA here is from genome assembly GCA_028564925.1 of Lithobates sylvaticus. Taxonomy (NCBI): domain Eukaryota; kingdom Metazoa; phylum Chordata; class Amphibia; order Anura; family Ranidae; genus Lithobates; species Lithobates sylvaticus. Next base: position 110,919,179 of record CM053026.1, read on the forward strand.
AAATTCTGTGACGGAAGCGCTCGGTCAGGTAAAACTACCTTTCCTAATCGACACAGCACATTCGTCACGCTGCAATGTTAAAATGTCTTTAATGCAGCGCATTCTCTTTTTCTTTACAATGCAACAAGAATGACATCTTTTAGCTGCTCCTATTCACCCGCACTTCTCACAAACTTACTTCTTTATTACTTTGCAGCATTTATACACTACATGTTTATTTTTACTCAGATCGTAATACAATCTTTCTTATTTTTTTACCCAGATTTTTTTTTTTTTTTTTGGGGAATACATATTTGAAGGAGATTTTTTTTTTTTTTTTGGAGGGGGTTTGTATGTCTCAACTTAGCAAAACCACATTATTAACATTTGTATTTCTTGCTTACATTTACTAGGAGTTTGTTGGTTGTTGGTGCCCCTTGTTAATTCTACTTTAGGATTAGTGAAATGTACCTGCCTACTCAAAGAAAAACTGTCATTGTAGAAAAGTAAAACACAATAGTCAATGATTATTTCCAATCAAAAAAACCTTTATTTAGGTCTCAGCAACAGACCAAAGAGGAACGCAGCCATGGTGAAACTTGGGGAATTTGCAAAGCCTTGGACACCCATGGCAACCATCATTTTACATACTTAAACAATTGGGGGCATGAAGACTACCTATCTAAATAATAAGGGAGCGCAATCTGGTCCTGAAGTCCAAAACATCCGGAACTGCAGCAGATGCCATCTAGGTCCCCAGGCTCTGGTACTACGAGAGGCTCCATCTTCTCTCAGACCAGACTGAATCCAGGTCGTCACTCTTTTGTCTTCCTTGTACGCTTCCTTCCACGCCGTGGTGCTGGTGCTGGTGGGGTGGCAGAAGGAGGAGGAGGAGGCGGAGCAAGGTCACTCTCGCAAACATGTGTGAGGGGAGTCATCTCCCCAGCCATCCCCTCATTTAGTATTTTGAGGATGACCTCCTCACACATGCTGCGTTGCCCCGCCTCCATACCCGTAAATTTACTTGTAACCAAGGAGGCAAAGGCCTCCTCGTAGGTGGGTGTGGCATAGAGGGAGTCTGAGGCATCTTTTATCAGCTGGAGCGCTGACTCTCCCACCTCCCCCATGTTTTTCGCCCTTCTGTAGGGAAGGCGGAGGGGAGAGACTTGGGAGACAGTCAGGCTCCTACGCCTACCCCCCTGTTGGCTGCCACTACCCCCTGCCTCCTCCTGACTGCCACCTTCCACAGCCACCTCCTGGCTGAGGTCTTCCTGTGTATGAAAAAGGGACATAGTTTCAGTTATTTGTTCATCAAACACACACAATTCTCATCTAGTGACTGTTGCAAAATGTTTTCAAATACAAAACCATACAATTCTCAGCCCTGCAGTTTAGATTCTTCCCAAAAATGTCTCCCACACCACTGTCTGTTGATATGTCAATCACGTTAGGAAATAAGCAATTGGGGATCCTGAATTAACTGAACATCATTCATTATTCAACAAACTGGTTCCAAAACTACTATACCTGGAACAAGCTGGGCACCTGCACATATTCCTGACTGGAAGGCCCAGGTTGCTCCTCGGAAGCCTCATCAGGGGTGGCGTGCGTGGAAGGACGCGTGCAAGGAAGAGTCGAGAGTGACTTCCTGACAGTAGCCTGGTCTTTGAGAAAGTGGAGCCTCTCATAGTACCAGAGCGTGGGGACATGGACATCAGCTGCTGCAGCTCCAGATGCTTGTGACTTCAGGACCTTATTGCGCTCCCGGAAATAGGTAGTCTTCATGTTGGTGATCTTCACTTTTAAGTTTGCGACGGTTGCCATGGGCAGGGTAGGCTTTACAAATGCCACCAGTTTCAGCAGGGCTGCGTACCTCTTTGGTCTGTTGCTATAATCCCTGTGTTTTGCCTGCCATAAGAGGGGGAATTGCCGGTATTTATCAATGAAGTGTGGGAGAAAGCTCACGTTGTAGAACGCATCCATCACCTCTGCAAGACACAACGCCACACAAAACAATATAAATAATGTCAGCCTAAACTCTCCTAATCTTCTCCATAAAGAAGCCTCAAGTTCTAATCAGTCTAGGCTAGTTATGTACCAACGTCAAATTGTACCTTCGTTAGTAGCGATCGTCTCGTGTGAGCTTTCTCTCCCCTCGTCTCCCAGATCGTGGCTACGACACAGGCGTGTGACGTTTTATATACAGTGCGCATGCGTCAAACTCCGCCCGCCCCTGACGATCTTTCTCGTCTATTCCCCACCCCTTCTCTTTACGGCGCAGTGGGGAGAGCACATGGCGGGGACACAGCAGGTGCGCCCCAAATATCCCCCCAACGAGGAGGTGGACGAGGAAAGTCCGGAGGCACAAACGTCCCGATCCCGGAGCCTGAAATTCAAGGCCTCCAATATGTCATTTGGAGAAATGTTGGAGATGGTGGACATATTAAAGAGGAGCGACTATGATGGGAAGTATGGGCCTTACCTCAACCCCAATGTCCGCAAGGCCAAGATCATGTCTAAAGTTGTGAGAAGGCTGTACAATCATTTTGGGGTACAACGATCCAAGGAGCAACTGAGGAAACGCTGGTCAGACCTGAAACTGAGGGAGGCCGATCAGTACAGAAAGATCAAGAGAATTCTTCAAAAAAGTAAGTAGTTGTGTTTTGTGTTTGATTTCTTGCTTGCATACTGCTCCATGTGGTTTGATTTTTACAAAGTTGTACATTCCAAAATGGCCACTTTCATGTTCGTCTGTGCATTCGATCGTACTCAGCCTCGATCTTTCTGCCACTGTCATGGTCGTGTGTGTGTCCATTCGAGCGTACGCAACCTCGATCGTGCGGCCACTTATAATACGATGTTTGGTGTTTTTTTGGGGGAAAGGAAGTTTGTTCTCCCTAGAAATGTCATCCAGAATGTAAAGCCAATTTATTCAATGTAAAGGAGAGGTCACCCAGTAGCTGTTTACCCATCTGGACTCGAGAGCACTAGTGCTGGGACACCCAAACCCCCTTTTTATTAGCCTTTTCCACACATGTGCTCCAGTGGATACTAGAGGGGGGTCTCCATCACACAAACTTCTACCAAAAAGCTAGTCAGTTTAGCACCTTTACAAAGTGACTACATTCATGTAGTTGACATTTGTAACTGGCCAAACTAAAATAGTGTCCGTCATTTTCAAGCAATGTTTGTCATTTCCTATTTCTGCCCTCAATAGTTTGTGTTGCTAAATCTTCCTTTTGGACATTCTCATAGGGGAGCGAAAACTTGGGCCGTCTGAGGAAACCCCCAAACCAACACCTCCCAAAAAAGGGGAAAGAGCAGAAGCAGAGGAGGAGGAGGAGGAGGAAGGAGAGATCATCGAACTTGGAGAAATTGTCACCACAACAGGTGAGTGTGGGAGAACACAGCTACTGGTAAGCTAATCCATGTATGGCTGCCTCATTTCCAACACCCCATTTTTGTTTGTTTGTGGTTTTTAGGTGACGTGGATGTTGTGGAAGAAAAATCGCACTTTACCACAGAGAGTGCCCACGTACTCATTGGAGAGATAATGGTCTGCAATCGAGATCTAGATTACATAAAGCAAAACATCAATGATGTTCAACAAAAATTGAAGAACATCATTGATGTTTTAGGAAAAATATGAAAACGCACCAAGTAATTAACACACATTTGTGCCTGCTTCTGAACACATTTGCAACTTAAAAACTGTCTGAAATTTGGAACATGCACACATTGTGTCCACATGTGCTAGCTCCCACCATGGTGGATGAATGGCAACTTTTTTTGGGGGTGCAAACACTTTACGAACTACGAAAGTGGTTGTGGTGAAGGGGTTGCACCCCCAAAAAAACGTCCATTCATCCCCATGATGGAAAATGGCACTTTTGAAGCTTCTAGGCATGTGTTTTCCCATCTAATGACCATTTTCAGACCCAAATTGTGTGCATGTTCCAAATTTCCACTTTTCGGGGGTGACCCCCCCATGTGATGAAGGCAAGATCAAACACACTTTGAACATATAGTCATGTCTGATCTTGTCTTCACTTTACAAAGTTGAACTTTCCAAGTTCCTAGGTTCTGTTTTGCTCCATGCCTGGTTTTACCAATTGCGGAATGTTTGTAAACAATGTTGTAAATAACCAAGATGTTGTCAGTTTTGGCGTGAAGATTGTAAACGCACTTGGGAATGTTTTCCTAGTAAACTTTTATTTTTCTAAATGTGTGGCTTCCTTATTTAAAAAACACAATGCATTATGTATGTAAAATGAAAAGGATATGGGGGGCAATGGGTGTTATTTACTAAAGGCAAATCCACTTTGCACTCCAATTTTCTTTCCCTGTGAACTTTTTCAATGCACTTGTAGAGCATAGCGGATTTGACTTATGTAAATGACACCCACAGTGCTTTGTACGAAAACACGGAGCACAGCATTTTGGAGAATACACACATGTCAGACCTGGTGATGAAAAGGAGTATTTTGGGTGTCAGTTAAGCAGTACAAACCTTCTCTAGACCAAAGATTAGGTAGCAAACACACAACATGAGAATAATCTTTTTGGGAAGAAGAGACTGTTACCTCCTTTTGCCCAGAAAGTGCATTCCCACTGTCGAAGGCAAAGGGAAAAAATGTCAAAGTAAAATAAGCTAAAAAGAAGACTGAAATGACAAGAAATCATAGGTTGGTTAAAATATCAGATTTATTAAAAAATGCCTCTCACACATCGTCAGGCAGAGCAATGGCCCCCCTACCCACAAAGTACTCCATATATTGGTCCCGCACAACACGGGCATTTAGAGGGGGCAAGCCTGGACGTGCCACTCGAAGGGCTGTGAGTTCCGCATTTGGAGGGCCCTCCACATCTGGGCCAACGGGCACCACATAGTTCCTGTTATGTCTTTTGAGGAAGTTGTGCAATATGCAACAGGCAAGAACTATGTGGTTGAGTTTGTATTCCGCCAAGTTAAATGCCGTCAGGAACAGGCGGAAGCGGCTGGCCAGGATGCCAAAAGCGTTCTCCACAACTCTTCTGGCTCTGGACAGCCTGTAGTTGAAGACCCTCTGGTCCGGGGTGAGGGTCCTCATCGGGAACGGCCTCATCAGATGGGGAGTCAACGCAAACGCTTCATCTGCGACAAAGACGAAGGGGAGTCCTTCGGCATTCTCCTCTGGAGGTGGCAAGCACAGACTGCCACTTTGGAGACGCCAGTAGAACTCCGTGTGCGTAATGGCCCCACCATCCGATATCCGGCCGTTCATCCCCACGTCCACATACATAAACTCGTATGTTGCCGACACCACCGCCAACATCACTACACTATTAAACCCTTTATAATTATAATAGTAGGACCCCGAGTTTGGCGGTGGGACGATGCGGACGTGTTTCCCATCAATTGCCCCTCCGCAGTTAGGAAAGTCCCAACGGCTGGCAAAGTGGGAGGCCACAGTCTGCCATTCCTGTGGCGTGGAAGGGAACTGTGGAGTGAAACAAGAAAAAAAAATTAGTCACTTTGCACCTAAACATTGCAAGCAGATTAGACAATCAACATCTTGGAACAAGAGCATTGTATAAAATTGGAGGCTGGAAAGTATTTGCACAGAAAAGTAGAGGCTCCCCTTCACAGATTACTCACCCCCCCATCAATCCCCCCACTTCTGATGGGACATTGGCAATAACTAGGGTTTTGGGGGGGGGGGTGGTGGACAGCTAACAGAGCATACATAGAAGGGAATAGTAAAGTAGAAATGTTACCTTAATATAGTCCTCCTGCAGGACCTGAATGATGGCAGAACAGGTCTCTGGAATAATGATTCCCAGGGCCTGGGGAGAGATACCTGAAGAGAACTTCAAATCCTGAAGACTTCTCCCTGTCGCCAAGTACCTCAACGTAGCAACAAGCCTCTGCTCCGGAGTAATGGCTTGTCTCATGCAGGTATCCTGCCGGCTGATAAAGGGGGTCAGCAAAGCCAAAAGATGGTGAAAATCGGGGTCCGTCATCCTGAGAAAGTTCCTGAAATCATCAGGATTATTCTCCCGGATCTCACGAAGCAAAGGCATGTGCGAGAACTGGTCACGCTGAAGCAACCAATTCTTGGTCCACATACTCCTCGTCACTATGTTCATGGACGGGTCTTGGCTCAAAGCTAAAAGCCCGACACCAATTCCGCGTACAGCACGAACTCGGCGACGAGTACGCACGGGAAACATCGCTCAGAAGGTCACAAAAGGTCGGCTGGTCAGAACGGACAAACAGAAAGCACCGATAAACAGCAAGGCCTGAAAGAACGAAATGAATACCAGCAACGAGCAGACAATAAGCAGTGCAAATCAAAGCGTCCTATATCAAGATATAGGCCGCAATGACCAACAAATGCGAACTGACTACACGCACTAGTAAACAGATACGCACGACAAGCACAAACTGAAGAGCAGTAACGATCTGAGTCAGAAAACTGTGAAGCGCGAATCTTAAGTCACCAAACTTCCACTAACTCTCGATAAACACGGGATCAGCAGAAGGAGCCCAACGGGTGCCTGACGTGGTGCTGAACTTCCCTTTTGTAATCTCGTGGACGACGACTTAGGTCACGACGTTCTTCCAGACCGGATATTCCGACAACGTAGTCCGACCGTGTGTACGCAACACCAACATCGGACAAAGTACGTCGGACAAAGTCCGACCGACCTGGTCCGCGGATTGTCCGAGCGTGTGTATGGGGCTTAAGAAGAAAACCTGTTAGAGTCTGTAAAAGACTTGAGACTGGGGCCAGGGCCAAGGCGATACCACTAAGCAAACTAGGCAGCCGCCTAGGGCGCTCTGCCACCTAGGGCACAGCCACAACAGTTAGGGGTGTTTAAAATAACTGGCTGAGACCAGAGGAATCACTCAGTAACTACTCAGAAGGCAATCTGCAGGGGACGGAGTCTTCTTCCGTCCAGATTAGTGGGGGAAGACGAATGAGGAGCACTGAAGGGCGAAGTTGTATGACGTCACGGAGGAGGTGGGGTTGGACAGGGGGCGGAGTGTATGGGTGGTAATGGAGGTGGAGAAGAGCGGAGTTGGTGTCCAGTGATGTGAGGAGCCAGGATGGTGCTCCGTGCTCGTCATGCTGATCATACTCTGTCTGACGGTAAGTCTTCAGCTGTCTGCATACTGACTGTGCCCAGTGTGGTGTATTGTACCGCCCCCCCACCTGTATACCGTACACCCCCCACCTGTATACTGTATACCCCCCACCTGCATACTGTACACCTCCTGCCCCCTGTATACTGTACAACCCTCCCCCACCTGTATACTGTACACCCCTCCCCCACCTGTATACTGTACACCCCCCACCTGTATACTGTACACCCCCACCTGTATACTGTACACACACCCCCACACCTGTATACTGTACACTCTTGTCCCCACCTGTATGCTGTACATCCCCCACATGCCTGTATACTGTACACTCCTGCCCCCCACTTGTATTCTGTACACTCCTGCCCCCCACCTGTATACTGTACACCCCCACACACCTGTATACTGTACACTCCTGGCACCCACCTTCACTAACCTCCCCAGCAAGCTCTCCTGGGCCCATATACACCTATAGCTTAGTCACTTGACAATGTATTTTGTCAGCTCCATAGTAGTGCTTTCCCCTAAACACCCCCTAAAATGTGTACAATGTTATTTGTGTCCTTAAATGCATGCAGAGTGCCAGAGGCTTTTTTTTGGTGGGCCAAACTCATTTGGAACCCCCCCCCCAACCGCTAAGTCAGCGGATACCAATCCTCTTTCTGCTGACTTTGCCAACCCATACACACTATACCTATCTCTTTTGTGGTCAGATTTATGTATGAATTCACCAAAGCATGTAGTGCAAGGCCCTGCCTGAATACTTTCAAATGGTACTGTTTAAAGTTTGTTTCTCCTATTATTATCTTGATACGTAATAGTAGAATGTAAAAATGTGCTTAGATTTGTTCAGTGTGTATTTTTATTTTTTGGTATTATCACACTTCTTACCTGTCCAGTGGGCTGCCAATAGTGTAAGTAAGGAGGGTCTGGCCAAAGTATCACACATTATTATGCATTCAGGACTCAATGAAGTGGAGAGGGTTACCTGTCCTAAACATCTCCCCCCCCCCCTTAAATTCTTGCAATGGCCCATCAGATGGGGTGAGGAATATGATAAGTGGACCTTATACTTTTGACTTTAAATACTAATTTTAAAAAATGTTATACTTATGTTGTCCAACTTTTTTTGTGTCTAATCTGATTGCAATGTTGATGTGCAAAATTACTATTTTTTTTTCTTGTTTGACTCCACAGTTTCCTTCAACGCCACAAGAATGGCAGACTTTGGCCTCCCACTTTGCCACCCATTGGGAAATTGTGGAGGTGCAATTGATGGGAAACACGTCCACATCGTCCCACCCCCCAACTCTGGGTCCTACTATTATAATTACAAGGGGTATAATAGTATTCTGATGTTGGCGGTGGTGTCAGCTAATTATGAGTTCCTGTACATGGACATGGGGAAAAATGGCCGGATGTCGGATGGTGGAGTGATCACCCAGACGGAGTTCTACTGGCATCTCCAGAGTGGCAGCTTGGGCTTGCGATCTCCAGAGGAGAATGTGGAAGGACTCCCCTTCATCTTTGTCGCGGATGCATCGTTTGCGCTGGGGGACCATCTTATGCGGCCATTCCCTATGAGGACCCTCCTCCCCCCTAGACCAGCGGGTTTTTAATTACCGGCTGGCCAGAGCCGGTTCCACCTATTTTTGACACCGATCCACATGGCGGAATATAAACTGAACCATATAGTGCTTTCCTGCTGCATTTTGCACAATTTTTTAAAACAAAACTCATCAAACTATGTGGCCTCAGTTGGGCCTGAGGCAGACTTTCCTGAACTTGCCAACCTGACGGCACTTGAAGCTGGCCGTCCTGGCTTGCCCCCCCAAAGCGCTCGCAAGGTCAGAAACCTATACATTGAGTACTTTGCGGGTAGGGGGGCCATTGGTATGCCAGACAATGTCTGAGAGACATTTTTTTAATAAATTTATCTTTGAAACTGCAATTATATTTGTTTTCATTTACTGCTTGGGTTTGTTTTAGGTGTCTCCTAGGTTTTTATTTAGAATATTTTTGGGCCTTTGGGAGTCATGAAAATGGCGTGATTGGGGAAAATTAAAAAGCACTGTGGGTGTTATTTACTAAAGGCAAATCCACTATGCACTACAAGTGCACTGCAAAAGTGCTTTTGAAACTGCACTTGGAGTGCAAAGTGGATTAGCCTTTAATAAAAAAACCCCCATTGACAACACCAACTTTACTACAAATACTGCTTTTTAACATTGAAAAGGGAAGCCACACATTGTTGATGATCAAAAATTTTTTTTACTCAAAGCACATTCACATGTGCGGTTATCAAAGGGTTTTACAACAAACCAACATATTTGGTGTATATAACATTACTTTTGGTAACATTAATATAACTAGCCGTTTTTGAGGAAACAGGCATGTATCAAAGCATAACATACAGAACTGAGGAACTTACAAAGTTCAACTTTGAAAGTGAAGACAATATTAGATATGAGTATGTCCAAACTGTGTTGATATTGCCTTCATCACATGGGCTGTCACCCCTGTAAAAGCCAAATTTGGAAGATGCACACAAATGGGGATTCAAACTGGGCATTTTCCTCCTGATATCATGCCTAATGTCAACATGTGCTATCTCCCATCATGGTGGATTAATGGACGTGTTTTGGGGGTGCAACCCCTTCATCTCAGCCACTTTAGTAGCAAGGAAGGGGTTGCACCCACAAAACGCGTACATTGATCCCCCATGATGGGAGATAGCACATATTGACACACTGTGTGCATCTTCCAAATTTGGCTTTGGTCAAAATATAAAACTGTTTTTTAAAAGATAAAATCGATGCTAGCTAGTTTTGTGTGTTTCAGATTCTCCCTAAAACATCAATGATGTTCTTAATTTTTTGTTGAACATCATTGATGTTTTTCTTGAGATGATCTAAATCACGATTGCACACCATTATCTCCCCGATGAGGATCTGGGCACTTTCAGTGGTAAAATGCAATTCTTCTTCCACATCACCTAAAAATAAACAAACACACACCATGTATTAATAAATATGCAGGCATCCATCTATTACCTGAAGCTGTGGTCTCAGACACTCACCTGTTGTGGTGACAATTTCGCCTATTTCAACAACCTCTCCTTCCTCCTCCTCCTCCTCTGCTTCCGGTGTTGGTATTTCCCCTTCTTAGGGAGGTGTGGGGTCCCTGGTGTCCTCAGACGTTCCGAGTCTTCTCTCCCCTATGAGAATGTAAAAAAGGTATACTTAGCACACTGATATTTGAGGGCACAAATTGGAATATGAAACATTGCTTGGAGGTGTCATAAAATGTTATTTTTTTGCAGAGTTCAAAGCTGAAAACATTATTTTTGAGACTTTCTAAAGCTGGAATACTTACCTGTTTTGTGCAAGTTTCACAGATGGAGACACCCCTAGTATCCACTGGAGCACCTGTGTGGGACACCCTAATAAAAAGGGTGTTCTGGTGTCCTACACTAGTGCTCCTGCGTCCAGATGTGGAAACAGCTGCTGAGTGTCCTCTCCTTTACACTGAATCAAGTTTGCATTTCATTCCAGTTACAAACACATCTAGACAACAAACTTCCTTTGACTAGAACTAGGCCTGAACAAATGTAGTTAACTGCAACTTCACAAAACATCGTATTTGAAGTGGGCGAACGAACAATGTTTACTACGAACGATTGAACCCATGAACATGAAAGTGGCCATTGTTGTTCAACATATTTATTGTGGGGGATTTAAGGATGTTAACTAGATGTTATTATTGATCAGTAAGTTATGATTTAACAAAGTGTTTGACATATCAATAGACAGTAGTGACCAAAATCGATTGGGACAAGAAGGAAAATTGCTGGGCTCAGAATGATAGTCTGTTTTATTTGTTAATATTCAATTTGCAACAGTCATGAGCTGAAAATTGTGTGATTGATGAACACAAAACTAAAACTATGTCCCATTTTCATACACAGGAAGACCTCAGCTGGGAGGAGGCTGTGGCAAGTGGCAGCCAGGAGGTGGCAGGGGTAAGTGGCCACCAGGAGGTCGACCATCACCCTCCTCCTCCACCTCCTGCCACAACTACAACAGCAGAGCCACAGCCTGGAAGGAAGCCTGGAAGGAAGTGTCTAAGAAAGACCAGAGAGTGATGGCCTGGGTTCAGTCTGGTCTGACAAAAGATGCAGGCTGTTATAAAAACACACCCAGGGGACCTGTTCCTGATCGCTTGGAGTCCTGGACCAGACTGTACTCCCTTAGATATGGACTCCTAAGGCCACCAATTTTGCCTTTAAATAATTGATGTCTGCCCTGGGGGCCAAAGGCTTCACCAATTTCAGCATTTTCTCCAGCGTTGCCTTCCTCTTTATTTTCTTATGACCCACTAATAAAGGTATATTTATTTTCCAGAAATACTTGCCTATGTGTGTAAAGCGCAGTTTATTTGTGAGTAGGCAGGTACATTTCCTAAATACAATGTGAAATTAACAAGGGACTATTCAAAATAAGGGAAATTTCAAAATACAAGATAATAATGGTGTTGTGGAAACTTGACACACAAAATCCACAAAAAATTATGGAGATAACAAAAAAAAATTAGATCTTGAATAAAAAAAATAAAAAAAAATAATAAAAACATAAAACTAAAATAATTATTCGGGAGATCTGACGAATAAAAATATTCTATTCATGAAATCAGGAGAAAGAATAAAGAAAGAAGTTTGTGAGAAGTCTGTTTGAATATGGGCAGTAAAACAACTTCATTCTTCTAGCATTATAAAGAAAAAGAGAATGCGCTGCATTAAACAATTTTTAACATTGCAGCATGACGAATGTGCTATATTCATTACGAACGCTAGTTTTACCAGACCGAGCACTTCAGCATGCGTGGCACTTTGTGCGTCGGACTAGGCTACACACGATCGGAATTTACGTGATCGGATTTTGTTGTCGGAAAATTTCAATCAAATTTCTCAAACTTTGTGCGTCGGAAATTCCGATGGAAAAAGTCTGATGGATTTGATGGATTTTCCAAAACATTCATTCACATTTCTCAAACTTTGTGCGTCGGAAATTCCGATGGAAAAAGTCTGATGGATTTGATGGATTTTCCAAAACATGATTCGATCGCACATTTTTCGTCAGAAAATCCGACCGTGTGTATGGGGCATAACAATTCAACACTGCCACAAATTTGCAGCAAGATATCCTTGCTATCTGGGGGTTTACTGTACTCTGTGCCATGCTGCTAAGTGCTTTCCCACCATAGTTTTAAGTGTAGCATAGTCTGGGGCCACCGAGGCCTAATGATGACCTCCAGCGTCAGGGACAGCTGACATCCTTCTGTGTAGAGTGGGTTTCAAGGCATGGTGGGTGTAATGTAAGTTGAAATAGTGGGCGCCAGACACTTTTAGAATGCAAAGAGATTCATTGTCTCTTGAACAGAACTGAGGGAGAGAGGGTTAGGGCCAGGACAAGTAGATGCAATGACAATTAGCAGACTCCGAGACTTCTATAGAATGAAAGATATACAGGTGAAGGCCTCCAGCCGGACACCACTTCTGTATAGGTAGGACCGCTGTCTCCCATGGCAACAACCTTGTAGTAGTTACTAACGACAATTGTATTCAACTATCTGCAACACAAACAGTTTTCGGCTTACTCCACAATCACTCCCTGTGGGTCTTCACTGAATGAACTCCCAGTCTTTCACTAGACTTTGGATCCAATAGCTACTGGACCGCCTGAGCTCTTTCACTGTTAGCACTAAGTATCTTCCTCAAGCGTCACCTCCGCTTCCCTGCTGGGTCCCTGGCTTGGCACTCACAGATACTCTTCAAGCGTCACCCATGCTGACATGCTAGGTCCCTGGCTTGGCACTCTCTGAAGCTCCACAAGCGTCACCTCTGCTGTCCCGCTGGGTCCCAGACTTGGCGCATGCTGAGGTTTTCCCACTTCTTCACTGTCCCCGGCTGATGAGAAGTCTGCTCTGGTACTGTCCTCAGCTTACTCACAGTGGCCTCCGGAAACAGGGTGGGTGGTCCCTTAGTGGCGACAGCTTCCCCTCTCACCTCTGACCACAGTTGGTTCCCCGGCCGGCGGAACCGCTACTTCTGGTTGGACTGCAGGCCAGCAGTCCCAACCCTACGCTGCTCTCCTGCTTCTGGATAGCCCTTAGGCAGCCTAGCAGCCAGATGCCCCCAGGACAGGCCTCATGCTTCTGGCCAGCAGCCTGGGGCAGTACAACACACGTCCACACAGACAGCCATCCTGGTGGCACAGAACCCCAATCACCTGACTCCACCCAAATAAATAGGCTCTCCCAGCAGGCCAAGGGGCTTAAAGAAACACCTGCCAATTGGCTGGGACACCCCATTCAGTCATAATCTGTTCTTGCTATGCCCCTCTCTTATCCAATGTCACCAGCTATAATGCCACCTAGTGACAGAGGAGAGAAGTGCAGCAATTACAGAATTAGGGGGCAATCAATTGATCTCCTAACAATTGGCCAAGGCAACTATCGCCTGGCAACTAAATTTAATAGCAACCCTGCCCAAACTTCAGGGTTCTCCATGGGGTTTGACCTACCCCTCTTCCCTGCCACTGTCAATCTGACAGTAGCTATAAAAGAGATGGCTGATTCATAAGCACAACTTTCCTCAGCTCTGATCACTTTCCACAGACAAGCAACCACAAAAGTAAGGTCAGGCTTTGCATTCTTTTTGCCTTTGGTTGTGGAAAGTGCTCACAGCTGAGATATGCATACCTCCCAACATTTTGATGGGAATGAGGGACACCTACTAGCAAACGTATGTAGGCATAGGACATGCCCCCTGCCATGCCCCTTTAAAGGAGAATTAACCAAAAAAAAGTTAATTAAATCCACAAGGGCTTTTTTTTTTACCACTATTGCTTTATATTGGCTTATAAAATTTGCAAATGCAGCAATTTAGAATTTGGATGAAAGGTTTAGCACTGGGAAACACTTTTTAAAAGCTAAAAAGTGTATTTTATATACAACTATATAGATCAGACCAAAATGAGGGCGAATGATGGACAGAGGGACATCGCTCCAAAACAGGGACAATCCCTGGGAATCAGGGACAGTTGGGAGCGATGAATAAGCTGCACTTATGAATCAGCCATCTCTTTTATAGCTGTTATCATATTGACCACAGCAGAAGTGGTAGCGGAGAGGGGCAGGTCAGACCCCCTTACAAAGCATCTAACAACATGGGACAAAATACTACATGTACTTTGTCTCATAGAGGGCAGAAATGTAACAAAAATGACAGACAGTGAAAGATCTTCTTTGGGAGCCGGAGCTGGTACCTACCCCCCCCCCCCCAAAAAAATAAAAGTTACCAAAAAGGGAGGGGAGGGGGGTCATAAAGCCAAAGAGCACTTTTTAGGTGAAGTTCTTAAAGCGGAGTTCCACTCAAAAGTGAAACTTCCGCTTATCCGTCTCCTCCTCACCTCCATTGCCACATTTGGCACCTTTCAGGGGGGGAAGGGGGAACGGATACCTTTTTGACAGGTACCGTTTCCCACTTCCGAGAAACAGGCTTCACTTCCGTTTCCCTTATGATGAATGGCGAAGGCAGCACTCGACAGCTAATCCGAAAATAGGCTAGGGTGCCGACATCGTGGGTTCCCTGGACAGGTAAGTGTCCATATATTAAAAGTCAGCAGCTACAGCAGGGCTGGTACAAGGGGAAGGGGTGGGGGGCAGGAGGGGCACTTGCCCTGGGTGGAGTCTTTTGTGGTTGGGGGGGCGCCAGATTTCAAGCTGGACTTACATGCACAAAACTCTCCACCGCATCAGTTCGCTGTCACAGCATTCAGTGCCCTGCTTCTGCTAACGGAGGCAGTAATGGCTTTTGGGTGGGTGTTCCCCGGGTCCTGCACAGTGGGTGTACTCCCGCCCCGAGATACTAGATAGTGTCCCTGCTGCCGTGACTACACTGAGCGCAGCGATCAGAGGTGACAGACAGGATCCACTTTCCGCCAACCTCCGCCACTCATTGCCTGTCAGTACTAGTGGTTGGTTGCTTGGACCACATTCATCCAAGCAACCAATCACATGCTTACCCCACCCCAGGCTCTGACATTTAAAGGAGGAGAACAGAGTTTTATACTGCAGACCTGCCGGTTCCCATTGCCCCGGCTTCCATCTGTCTGTCCTGTAGCTGCCTGCTGCAGTGATGGAAGTGAGATCTCTGGGACCATGATATAAAGAGAGGGGGACTTTTGGGACTCTGATGTGAGGTGGGGAATCTGGGAACCCTGGTGAAAGGAGGGGGACAATGAGGACCCTGACGTAAGGGGGGACTTTGGGGACCCTGATGTAAGGAAGGGGGATGCTGGGAAACCTGATTTAGGGGGACTCTGGAGGCCCTGATGTAAGAGGGGAAGGGGAACTTTGGGGACTCTGATGTAAAGAGGGAACTCTGGGCACCCTAAAAAGGGGGGGACCTTAGGGACCCTGATGTGATGACCCCGATGTTAGGGGGCTAAGCCCTTATGTAAGACAGAGGAGGGCTCTGATGTAAGGGGAGACTCTGTGGACCCTGATGTAGGTGGTGACACTGGTTACCCTGATGTAAGGGGAGACTTTGGGGACCCTTATTCAAGGAGGGGACTCTGATATAAGGGGGGAACTTTGGGGACCCTGATGTAAGGGGGAGGGAACTTTAAGGGATCCTAATGAAAGAGGGGACCCTGATGTAAGGGGGTGGATCTGGGAACATTTTAAGGGGGGGCTCTGGGGACCCTGATTTAAGGAGGGGGGGCACTGGGAGCCCTAATGTAAGGGATGGGGACACTGGGAACCCTTATGTAAGAAGGGGGGACTCTGGGGTTCCTGATTTAAGGGGGAGGGCTCTAGGGACCCTGATGTAAGGGGGGGAGCTCTGCTGTAACTGGGAAACTCTGGTGACCCTGATGTAAGGGGGGGGGGGGGGGCTCTGGAGGCCCTAATGTAAAGGGGGACACTGATGCAAGGGGGAGGAACTCTAAGAACCATGATGCAAGGGGGGGGGGACTTGAGACCCTTATCTAAGAAAGAAGGGGGACTATAGACTAATTTTTCCTTCCAGTGACACCACCGATGGGAGCATCTTTTTCTTACACTGATACAGGGACAGTCATTTCATGTGTGGTAGAATATGTACAGCTGTTAAACTTATATGTTACATGTTTTGGTGAGGCGCGCTGCGTGCATCGTTACTGACCCCACCTCCTGCTGCTGTTTGGCATCTTCGCCCTGGGCACTGGATGACCTTGTACCTGAACTATATTTGTAGCTGCTGATTTTTAATATTTCGTGGTGGTGGAGGAACACCTATTTAAGGTAGGCTCAGATCAGATAGAATATTAGTAGAATTGGGGGACAGTTGTCACCTCATGACAGGAAGTAGCTGAACAACACAAGATCACCGTGTATTTTTAATGCAAACTAAAACTTTATAAAGATTGAAAGTAACATTGTTTTTTTACAGAGAAGATTTCAGTGATTGGCTTTAGATGTAGTTTATTGGTGGTCTAGGAGGGGTGGCAATGACAGGTCTCCTATGTATCCCATCCACTGTGCAGGCACACGGCTTCCTCACGTATCATTATATGGAACCTATAGCTGAGCAGTGGGCGGTCCTGGTGTGCTGGCTGTCACTCCTTGGGGCGTGGCTTCTATCTGTGTGACGTTCATCCCGACGGCTTCCCCGTAGTGGGCGGGACTAACCTGTCACTCACGGCTCCGTGTTGGACTCATTGGGTTCCGCCCACCAGGGATGGCCGTGTTGTGAGTCTCCGCAGGAAATTCCGGGCTGACGCTCCGCTGCTGCAGCCGGTTTGCCGGGAGGGGAGATTCGTGACATGGAGCTGAGGTTCTGGGGCGGAGACTGGGGCCTGCCCTCCGTGCACCCGGAGA
Organism: Lithobates sylvaticus; assembly: GCA_028564925.1. Taxonomy (NCBI): domain Eukaryota; kingdom Metazoa; phylum Chordata; class Amphibia; order Anura; family Ranidae; genus Lithobates; species Lithobates sylvaticus. Next base: position 110,936,205 of record CM053026.1, read on the forward strand.
GCCTGGTGGTCCTGGTAAGAGATGTGCACGGATGTGTGATCGGTGTCCCGGCTCATGGTGTGCACCACTGCCAACCCCCAACCGGGACACACCGAGAGCACAAAGTGATCAGACCAAGGTCATAGATAGTGAGAGCTGTGCACTGCAACACCATCATCCCGGGACAGATCTGTATAATCCCTGCGCACACACATTATATATATATATATATATATATATATATATATATATATATATATATATATATAATCCCTCTACCTATATATTATAGTGTGTATATTATATTATTTTTTTTATATATATATATATATATATATATATATATATATATATATACATACACACACACACACACACACACACACACACACACACACACACACACACACTAAAATAAGTATTGGACACGTCACCCTTTTTCTAGGTAAATATTTCTAAAAAGGTGCTATTGTTATAAGTTCAGAAATTACGTTATGTGTAATAAAATGGAATGACACCGGGAAAAAGTATTAAACACACTAACTTAAAGCGGAGTTCCACTGAAAAAATCGTTTTTTTAAGTCAGCAGCTACAAATACTGCAGCTGCTGACTTTTACTATAAGGGCACTTACCTGTCCCAGGGTGCTCGCGATATCCTTACCCGAAGCCGATCTGTCTCTTGGCTCCCGGGTGGAGGCGCCGACATCTTCAGTAAGGGAAACAGGAAGTGAAGCCTTGCGGCTTCTCAGCTTGGTTTACCTACTTCAACATGCGCAAGTCCTCGCTGGTCCCTGCTGTTTTCTGGGACCTGTGTGTCTCCCAGAAGACAGCGGGGGGCGGACATGGCGTAGAGCGCCGCAAGTGGGAGCAAATACCTGTATTAGACCATCAAATGTGACACCGGGGGAGGAACCGGAAAAGCAGCAGTTCCATTTTTGGGTGGAATTTCGCTTTACATTTTTTTTTTTTTTTTTTAATACTTAGTACAAAATCCTTTGTTGGTAATGACGGCTTCAAGATGCCAACTGTATGGAGAAACTAGTCGCATGCAATGCTCAGGTGTGATTTTGGCCCATTCTTCCACACAGTCTTCAAATATTGAAGGTTCTGTGGGCCTCTTCACTGAACTCTGATATTTAGTTCTTTCCATAGATTTTCTATTGGATTCAAGTCATGTGATTGGCTGGGCCATTCTAGCAGCTTTTATTTTCGTTCTTTGAAACCAATCTGTGTGTGTGTGTGTGTATGTATGTGTTTGTGTGTGTGTATGTGTGTATGTGTGTATGTGTATATATATATATATATATATATATATATATATATATACATACATAATGTGTGTGTGTGTGTATGTATGTGTTTGTGTGTTCCTGCCTGCTGATTCATTGAAATTTGTGTACATTTATCTATGAGAACATCTATCATTGGCTATTGATCTGACCTGGCTTTCTCCTCATTGACCTTTGTATTGAGGGTCAAACAATGAGATCACATCCCTAAGGGGAATCTGTGAAGGTCTCACGATATTGTCACGTGAGGTTTTTTTTTCCACTATTTATTCTCATAAAAAGTGCATATTTGTTTTCACAGTAGTTTGACAATTTTTTGGATTCCTATGTTACTTTGCTTATTCTATACTAGCGCAGATATTATATATTAATAATAATTATATATAATATTTATAGATAATCTTAAAGTACTTGATTTGTGTGTATCCAAGAACAGATCCCCTGCTGAATCGTAGCTGAGCGGAACAGATGTCTGTTTTGTGACATCTATACCCATTAAGTCTGTCCATATTTTGATGGTGGATGTCAGCAACCCATGATGGATCTTTGGACCACAAATAAAGTCAAGATTTGCATATAACCTACTGTCTATTTCTGGACCTACTTTGTTATTTTGATACGTGTGATTTGTAGGGCTGCATAAAGCCTGCCCTCCGTCCCTCCTTCCCGGTCAGTGGCTCACGTTTGAGCGCAATTTCCGGGCGACGGTTCCTGACATCACTTCTGGTTTTTCGAGGAGATCACGCAGTCGCTTCCACCCCTCTCCTCTCTCACATAGGACAGCGGTGTCCTCGCGGTCTGGTCGGAAGCTTCGTTTTCATGACGGGGCTCCTGTGCTTTAGGCTCTAGCGCGGAGCAAGTTACACTTCGGACTGTGGCCTCATCCCTTTCTCAAACCCACGCTACCCTGAGTTCCCTGGCCTCTTCCTGCCAAGAATTGCATGGTTGATGTGTTGGAGGCTCAGCCGAACCCAGTGTCAGGGCTGTCTACCACTCCCGGGACCCCCTTGGTACCAAGCCTTGTACCTAATAGGCCCAGGTAATAGTATGGGTGTTCCTCCCATTACCCCTGCACATTTTATTCCCGTAAACAGGAGGGACATTCTGGAGGGCAAGGATGTTAATTTAGCATCACTGTTGATGGCTTCCCACGATGTTGCTGATAATAGGTCATACGCTTGCAGTGATGTTTCGGTGGTAGTTAAAGACACACACACACACACACACACACACACACACAGGGATCATAGGCTCGGCTGCAAACTCTCGATCCCGGAGTGTGTCCTGGCCTTTAGTTTGTTCAGAGACGTCATTTGCTCGGTGAGTCCACTCAGGAGGGAAGAGCTGGACCTTTTACCTTTACACAGTGGTAGAGTTAGGTCAGAAGTATGGGGGGGGGATCACATTTTTATGACTATCATCGTTCATTTTCGGTCAAGGCCGCTACCTGTTTTGCTCAGATTCAAGTGGTGACGGTGTGGATTAACATAGACACAGAGTTGTTTTGCCGGCACTTCGCTGGGCTTAGAGCACCAGTTTGTAATACTTGCCAATCATCCACTCGCACTGCTTACTGGTGCCCCAATTTGGAACTCCCCCTGCTACCAGGGACATCCAGGGGTTCAGACACTGCACTCCCGACTCAAGTCCATCCTGCACCTTGTGACTAAGGATGAGCTCAGGCGTGTTCGCATGGTCCACATGCAGAGCCCGCCAGGAAGTCGGCGCAGCGATGCGCTAATCACAGGCAGTGAGACATTGCCCGATCTCTGCAGCCGCACATCGGGGCAATGTCTCACTGCCTGTGATTAGCGCAGTGCTGCGCCGACTTCCTGGCGGGCTCTGCACGTGGACCATGCGAACACGCCTGAGCTCATCCTTACTTGTGACAAGTTAGGCCGGCCCATTAATTTTCTAGGCAAATCACAGATCTGCAATAATTTCAATCTTGGTTCATGCAATTACAGCCAGTGCCGTCTTTTACATATCTATACCAGTTGTTTCAGGGCTCACCTCAAGTCAGCCTGTACACTGAGACAGAACAAATCCATGTGATTAAGCCGCATCAATCTGCCTTTTTTACAGGCTTGTTTAGCTTCCCATCCGTCACCATGGTTGAGCAAATTTTTGGTGGGATTCCACACTGGGTTTGTTTCCTTGCCAACAGGCACTTTGAGTGTCGGAATCTGAGGTCATCTGCCACAGATGTAGAGGCGGTGGATGTGTTACTACAGTCTGAACTCAGGGTTTTGTCATTGGTCCTTTTCAAACATCCCCTTTCCAGGTTTGGAGGGTCAAACCCTTGGGCCTTGTCAAAGGGAAATTTTCTAATAAATTAAGGTTAATTTATAATTTGTCAGCCCCTTATTGTTCGCAGGTGCCTAGCCTTGACTCTTTAATACCATCAGAGGAGTTTTCACTTAAATGTGGATCAAGCTATTCAATGTATAATTGGGGTAGGTGAGGGCGCTTGGCTGTCCAAAGCTGACATTGCAGATGCCTTTTAAACTTCTTCCAATTCTGCCGTCACTCTGGCAGTGGCATGGCATTAAGTGGAGGGGGTTGTATTATTTTGCCACCAAGCTTACCTTTGGCTCGAAGAGTAGTCCCTGGCTGTTTGATTGCTTCGCACAAGCACTCGGTTGGATCCTCACACACAGAGAGTTGTCAGGAAGTTATCCACTATTTGGACATTTTTCTCCTCATTGAGAGTGGTGAACAGGCCCCCGCCGACCTTCAAAAACTGACATCAGTTTTTGCGGCTTTAGGCATCCCACTGGCAGTTAAGAAAATAGAAGGCCCAGTTACTAAACTCACTTTCCTGGGGATCGTGCTTGATATGCAGTCTATGCAGCCCAGTCTTCCCACAGACAAACTGGTAAGGATCAGAGAATGCATACATGCATTCACGATCTCCCAAGTTTGTACTAGGGTTGAATTACAGTCTCTGCTGGGTATGCTGAATTTCGCGATGAGGATTATTCCCCAAGGGAGGTCTTTCATTTCTAGGTTATTGACTTTGTTACCTTCAGCTCCTGACTCTGATTCTCGTGTCAAATTAGATCCTTACGCTTTGTTGGATTTACACATGTGGGATGAGTTCCTGCAACATTGGAATGGTGTTACTATGTTTTATCCCTGCAGTGTCAGGTTTTTCCCCTCCAGGTTTCTACAGATACAGTGGCCACAAAGGGCTTCCACATACACTGCAGATTCATCAATGGTGTAGAGAATGTAGTGGCAGATGCTCTGTCCCGGTTTAATTACCCAGACGCCGACGCTGGTGCCACTCCTGCCCCACATTTTCTTCAATTAATGATGGACTAGATACCCACTGGGCTGTCGTGGCAGCTTTGATCGACAAATCATTGTCGGTGAACACCAGGAAGGCATACGACACAGCCTGGAATGGTTTCCAGGCCTTCCAGTCACGATATCCTGGGGTTGATGGCTTTAGCGTTCAGTGTTTACTGGCTTTGACTGCCTTTTGCCACTCTCGGCTTAAACTTGACCATGGCACCATTAGGACATATCTAGCAGGCATTCAGCACTTTTTGTCTTTTACGGGACCCCAACAGGCCATACATTTTTTTTTCAGCACACACCATTAAAGCTATCCTCAAAGGGATTCAGAAGAGTAGCCCTCCTGCTGTAGCTAGCAGGCTGCCCATCACGGGGCAGATATTCCGGGGCATGTCTGATTTATTTGCCAGGTTTCCCTTCAGGTTGCTGCCTAGCTTAGTGCTTAAGGCCGCCATGTATCTGCCATTTTATGGTTTCTTGAGGCCTGGGGAGTTTACTTATTCTGGGTTAGGATCCAGTATTCTTTTGGCCAATAAGCTAGTCAGGTACCCGACTACTTTCAGTTGTGCCTGCATACTACGCAGCAGTTGGGAGTCGGCACCGACATTAGATTTTTTTTAAGACTAACAATGCATGGTTAACGGTTTTGGTCTTAGACCAGCTTGTGAGGGCAACAGTGGAACTAGGGAAAGTCCACTATTGCCTTTCCCTAGTGCTCCCCTCTCTACAGCTCAGTTTATGCATCATTGCCGCACCCTTCTGACCAATTTGGGTTTGGACCCCAAGGGATATTTGGACCATTCTTTCAGAATTGGGGCAGCTTCTCGCCAAGGGGTCCCGTTTCATGTGATCAAGAAATTAGGTAGATGGAAGTCGTCTTGCTTCCCTAGATATATCCCGGATCCTTTAGTCGAGATGTCACAGGCGTTTGTTGTTCTGACTGATTAAATGTTACATTTCAGTTTTGCAATAAATCTTTGTTAGCTTCGTCCTACTGTCATTATTTTTGCCCCCTTTTAGGCATACTGACCACAGCACACCCCTGGTAAATTTTTCCGTGTCTTCTTCCTTTCCTAAAACAATCCATAAGGAGACTCCCAGTACAAGTGTAAGGCTGACCGCATTGTGATTGTAGGAGGAGTCGGGCTGCATAAAGCCTGCCCTCCGTCCCTCCTTCCCTGTTGGTGTCTCACGTATCCCACCCATCCCCCTTCTTTCTTTTACTTCCTTTTTAAATTATACTTGGGTATGCCCCCATTTAGGCATACTGACCACGCGACCACGGCACACCCCAGGTCAATTTTTCCGTGTCTTCCGTGTCAGAGTACAAATGTTTATAGCCTCTGTTTATAGTGTGAATGGGCCAGTGCTGTTTAAAAATAAGACTGCACCAGTCTCCAGTGCCAGGTAGCCAGTTTGAATTATGATACCTAACTTTTTTTTTTTTTTGAGGGGTCAATGGATTCATATGTGTTTGAAACCATAATTTCCAGCTTTGAATAAAATGTCTTCATAGTTTTGCTGTAAATATTTCTGTGTTTTTTTTTTTTTTTTTTTTGTTTTTTATTTTTTTTTTTTTTATTCGTTTTTTTGAACTAGACTAAGGAAAGATGGTTAATGTAAAGCTCTTATGAGCAAAGTAAAATCAGTTGCATATTTAGTATTCTGAATAAAAAATTTCCATTACCACATGGGTAAAATAGCAATGTAATTACATTGGACCATAGCCATGTAAAGTGTTATAGACCTGTTCTGTAATGTCCATGCATAGGATACATCGTTTTTTTTTTCTTTTTTATTATATATGCTGAAGTAATTGGTAGTATGGTTTGGGGAAATGACCTGGCAAACATGTTTACCTTTTGCTTTGGTTACTAGCATTTGCCTATGTAAGTGAAGGGTGACACAAGTTTTTTAATGCCCATACGTAGGGAGCTGAGTGGGTGCATGATGTACATCAGAACAACAGTGACTTCTCAGAAAAGCAGAGTAGAAGCAGCAACACTCTGCATCAAATTAATAGCTGTGAACGACTGCAGAATAAAATCCCTCATGATAAAGTCAGATGCTAATATTTCCTAGTAAATACAGGTCCAACCAGCAACTGGAGTACATGGATGACAGATATTCATTTAACCACATGCTGACCAGTCGCCGCAGTAGTACTGCGGCAGAATGGCTTCACCGGGCCAAACAACATTATGTAACGTCTCTTCGCCCTGTGGCCACTAGGAGGCGTGCCTACACCCCCCCCCCCCCCCCGAGCCGATGCGAGTGCCCGGCGGTCTTGATCACCGCCGGGCACCCGCGATCGCTCGGGGCACACTGAGAATCAGGAGCTGTGTGTGTAAATGCAGTTTCCGGTTTTCTGAGGGGAGAACTGACAGATCTGTTATCTTCCCTGCACAGTCCCACCCCCCTTCAGTTAGAACACAAACTAGGACACACTTAACCCCTTCACTGCCCCCTAGTGTTAACCCCTTCACTGCCAGTCACATTTTTACAGTAATCGGTGCATTTTTAATCGCACTGATCACTGTATTAATGCCAGTGGTCCCAAAAATGTGTCAAAATTGTCCGTGTCCACCATAATGTCGCAGTCACGATAAAAATCGCTGATCGCTGCCATTACTAGGAAAAAAAATATTAATAAAAATGCCATAAAACTATCCCCTATTTTGTAGACACTATAACTGTTGCGCAAACCAATCAATATACGCTTATTACGATATTTTTGGTAAAAAAAAAAAAAAAATGTAGAAGAATACGTATCGGCCTAAACTGAGAGAAAAAAATATATTTTTTGGGGATATATATCATAGCAAACTGTAAAAAATAATGTGGTGTTTTTCAAAATTGTCGTTCTTTTTTTGTTTTATAGTGCAAAAAATAAAAACCGCAGAGGTGATCAAATACCACCAAAAGAAATCTCTATTTGTGGGGGAAAAAAGGACGTTGATTTTGTTTGGGAGTCGCACGACTGCGTAATTGTCAGTTAAAGCGACACAGTGCCGAATCGCAAAAAGTGCTCTGGTCTTTGGCCAGCCAAATGGTCTGGGGCTTAAGTGGATAATATAATATTTTATAAAAATGTAACAAATTAGATTCATATACTGAAAGGAACCACAGTAATGCGCCTGCACCTTTTTCCCAATTTAGATTGTAACCTCCTAATGAGCAGGGCCCTGATTCCTCCTGTATTGAATTGTATTGTAACTGTACTGTCTGCTCTCATGTTGTATAGCGATGCACAAGCTGTTGGCGCTATATAAATCCTGTATTATAATAATAATAATAATAATAATACAGCGTACCACATCACACAGTAGTGCATTACTGTGTGTTTGGGTGCCATTGATAATAAATGGCACTGCGATGCACTAACAGAAGTAACATACATTACCTCAACACAGTGGTTTAACCACTTCCTGCCCATGCCATAGCTGAAAGACGGCTACAGCGCAGGTTTACTTTTCCAGGCGGCGTGCTCTGTGATCGATGAGTCCTTCGGAATCACAGATCGGGGTGATGGGCCAATCAGAGCAGCGCTTTACCACGTGATCAACTGTGTCCAATGACAGCGGGTCAGGATGTAAACAGAAGCCTCCTTATCCTTTCCTCACGCTGTCAGCGTGAGGAAAGGAGATTCGATAACCAGCTATAGTTACAGGGACATCTACACTGATAATCGGGGCACTGAATATCAGTGCCCATCATTGCTGCCCCATCAGTGCAGCCTAATCAGTGAAGGAGAAAAATTACCTGTTTGCAAAATTTTATAACAAACTAAGTTTATTTTTTATTTTTTTTTACAATTTTCACTCTTTTTTTTCGTTTGTTTAGCAAAAATTAAAAAATCCAGTGGTAATTAAATACCACCAAAAGAAAGCTCTATTTGTGTGGGAAAAAAATGCTAAATATTTCATATGGGCACAGTGTTGCATGACCATGCAATTGTCATTCAAAGTGTGAAAACGCATGAAGGGGGTAAAAAAAATGGGCATGAAGGGGGTAAAAGTGCAAGTGGTTAAAGTCAGTCTTGTAGGGCATATTATTTTCTCTTCAATAACATTGCCCATGCTTTACTGAGAAAGTAAAATGGTATCTTACTTTCAAATATGTCTGGGGATGACTCCTTTCAGGAAAAGCTAAGTGGCTGCCTAACATAAGGAACTGGCCCCAAAGAAACCTATATTGATATACAGAGGTGTAACTAGAACCTTCAGGGCCCTGGTGCAAGAAACCATGAAGGCTCCGGCTTGCAAAAGCATGATTTCTGATTTCAACTTACTGTAACTGTGGTGGTGGTGGTGGGATAGGAAGGACATCAGTGGCAGTGATAGGATAGGGTGACATCAGTGGAAGTGGTGGAATAGAGATGACATCAGTGGTGGGATAGTGGTGGAATTGCCTCCGCTCATGATGTCTATCACGGGCGTGGGGTCAGGAGGGGGCGGGGCTGTGTGTAATCATGAGCGGAGGTAATTCCAATGTAAACAGCAGGCTATCGCTCTGTGATCTGTGCCCTCTTCCCCCGGACCGATCTATGGTAGAACGGCTCCTGTTTAACCCTGCATGCCGGCGGTACTCGCCCCCTCTCCCTGGCAGCCTAGCTGTGGAGGCAATTGCAATGTAAACTGTAACAGCAGGCTACCATGATCCAGCGGCTTTCCTCTTCCCCCATGATGATCCTCTGCACAGATGAGGTAAGGTGAGACTGCAGTGGTGGGCACAGGTGAGGTGAGACTGCAGTGGTGGGCACAGGTGAGGTGAGACTGCAGTGGTGGGCACAGGTGAGGTGAGACTGCAGTGGTGGGCACAGGTGAGGTGAGACTGCAGTGGTGGGCACAGGTGAGGTGAGGCTGCAGTGGTGGGCACAGGTAAGGCTGCAATGGTGGGCACAGGTGAGGCTGCAATGGTGGGCACAGTGAGGTGAGGCTGCAATGGTGGGCACAGTGAGGTGAGGTGAGGCTGCAATGGTGGGCACAGGTGAGGCTGCAATGGTGGGCACTGATAAGGTTGTAATATTTATTTTTGCAACTTAATTCTGAATGGAACATTTACCGTAAGTGTAATTTCATGAGATCGTTTATGAGGGCGTGTATAGGGGCGATTAGGGACGGTGCATGGTAGGGATTGGGTTGGGCAAATGGTGGCGAGTAACACTTAAGGCCTGGCTAGTAGCTCAGGACTTGAAATTTTGAGCCCTGCAGTATATGATATAAACTTTATTTATACATATTACTACTTTTCACAGTTTTTCACAGTATAAATTAACCCCTTTGACTAGTAGTGATTATTTGCTGTTAATGTACTCTAAATGGACATTTTTTTTTTTAATCCCATCATTACAGGTGATACAAAAATCTAGCTGCTGCTACTAAATTTCTTATGCTGGCCAAACACGTATTGATTTTTGGATGAGAATATTTGTACGAATATTCATACAAATTCTTTTATACATTCGATGAAGGGATGAATGTCATTCGAAAAATTCCACTTGCTTTTAACATTCAGTATTAAAATGAATGTAATTTCTGAACATAAACCACATACACTGTCAGAAAATTTGTGCGATCAAAACAAGTTTTTTTTTTTTTTTTTCTGCTCCTTCAAATTTTCCAGTCACTGTGGTAAAAAACAAACGTCAATTTGACCCAACTAATGATTAGAAAATCGAACAAACGTTCTTAAACTTTTGAAGGAAAAATGTGTTTGTGTATGCAGGCGCAGGTAGCTGGTATCAAGCTACAGTACCTCCCTATGACAAGGGAGTCTGTCACGCATAATATTATAGTCCAATTCTGTTTTAAAATCTGGAAAAACCGCGTTTTAGGTCGTCTTCCTTAATTTTTATTTAACGAAAAAAAGAAATGATCTCCTGTATCTGATGATATGTACCAGATTCAACCTCTAATAGAATATAGATCTCGTCTGTTATTCTCAGTGAATTACATTTTTGTTCCCTAACCATATAACTGGTTATTTATATTTCCCACTGTATTTAGATATCAAGAATTAATTATGTTTTTTTTTTTTTTAAACTTTACGTTAAAGTGGTTGTAAAGGTAAAAAAACTAAAAACAACAAACATATCCTACTTGCCTCCACTGTGCAGCTCGTTTTGCATAGAGTGGCCCCAAACCTGGTCTTCTGGGGTCCCTCGGCGGCTCCGCCCCACATCTGATAACCCCCTTGGAGAAGCGCTTCCCCGAGGGGTTACCTTGCGGGCGCACTCCCTAGCCCAGGATTCGGCGTCCATAGAGGCTGAATGCAGGACCCGGCCCCACCTCTCGGTGCTCACGTCATGGATTTGAGTGACAGCAGCAGGAGCCAATGGCTGCGCTGCTATCAATCTATCCAATCAACAGCTGAGAACCCCGGGCAGAAAGACAGCGTGTCCCTGCTGGGTCAAGTTCGAGGGGTCAGGTAAGTAAAATGGGCGGGCTGGGGGGCCGGTCACTGACAGGTGTTTTTTCACCTTAATGCATATGATGTATTAAGGTGGAAAAAAAAGGAACCTTTACACCCCCTTTAAGTTACACAGTAAACTTTTTTTTTTTTAGGTTTTTATCCAATTAATTGAAACAATCGGCCAACTAATTGTTTATGAAAATAATCGTTCGTTGCAGCCCTAGCTTCCATGCCCTCTGAATCCCTGACCTGAAACTGGTTTAGAGCACATAAGCCATAGACAACAAGGTAAATGGCATTCTCAGAGGTCAGTAACAGCAATGGGGAAAAAAAAACGTTTTGTTGCATCTGCCTTCAATGTCTAGCTAGGTAATTACAAATATGCTTCCCTCAATCCATCAAAAACAAAAGTTATTTTGGTGCTTTCCCAAATTTCATTCTTTTTTTTTTTTTTGTTGTTGTGCCTTTCCATAATGGCATACAAACCTGCTCTCTATCTGAATTTGTTTACTTAAATAGGAGGTTAAAGATTGCTAGAAGATATCAGTGGTTCCTTGGGGGTGGAGGTTCATGATAGGTGTGCTGCCATTGGAAGGAAAGAAAATGATGGGGAGCAAGAGCAAAGCAGAGGGTTTGTTTTGGGCAGAGCTAGCTGTTGGCAATCACAGCTGGTCGTTAGGGGTTTGAGGCAAAAAAGCCCACCTCACCCCATGCTAATTGATTTACTACGTTCAGATAGTCAATGGAAAAACCTCTGTAAAGTGGTTAATCACAGATATCCCTGTTCTGTATATTCAAAACGTGTGAAGCAGCTCCCAATGGCCTGGGGTATGTTATTTAGCTGAGAAATGCAATAATCAAATTTTCAGAGCATCATATTAGTTCTTTAAAAATACAAAGTGTGACCATTTTCTTTGTCTCTTTACCTGATAATTTAAACAGTTTGGTTCCAGCCTTCAGTAATGGTAATAACGTGTGTATTGCTGCCCCCAGTTTTCGGTGGTTTGTTGTTGGCTTGTGAGCACAGCATTTGTTTTTGTACTCTTGGATCTCTATTACATTATTATCTCTCTGTACTTTCCAGGCTTATGCAAGATTTGTTGGTGCTCCCCTGAAGCTAAACCCTGTGGATTACACCTGGGCAAGTCTTCAAGGTAATCTGTTCACTTGTAATTGTACATATCGTTCAGTTGAAGTCACACTCTGATTAACAGTGTTTTGTTGGCACCCCCTTTGTGGTCCTGTTTTGGCAAGTGCTGGATTCAAACAACTCTTAACAATAGTCAGGCATTGTTAAAGAATAATGTTAGGCACACGCACATAGATTTCATGGAGGAATCTCCTCTGCTGGCTATTGTATTCAGATAGCCACAGTGCCCATCACTGTCTTAATACTCAAGTGATTGCATCTGATAGTATGTAGTCACTGTTCAGCTAACAGTATTCCACCCGGCTTCTTTTATTTTAATATTTTTTTTTTTGTTTTATTATCGAAGTTTGTCCATCTAGGTGATGCCAACAAGGCCTCTCACGGCTCAAATTTTGGCTTCAACATGGATGAGACAAAATGCAAGAAGTGTATGGCCAGCTTAGAGGGCTTCAACATGGATGAGCCAAAATGCAAGAAGTGTATGGCCAGCTTAGAGGGCTTCAACATGGATGAGCCAAAATGCAAGAAGTGTATGGCCAGCTTAGAGGGCTTTCACACCAAGCCACCCATAGTGTCGACGGTAAAACGCTGCTATTTTTAGCGGCGTTTTACCTTCGGATTTGCATCGCATTTCGGCCGCCAGTGGGGCGATTTTTACCCCCGCTAGCAGCCGAGAAAGGGTTAAAACCGCCCGCAGTAGCGCAGGTTTTCTGGTGGTATAGTCGCACTGCCCCATTGATTTCAATGCAGAGCAGCGGTGGAGGAGCAGTAAACACACCACTCCAAAGAAGCTGCTGGCAGGACTTTTGCTGACGTCCTGCCAGCGCACCGCTCTGTTGTGAAAGCCCTCGGGGCTTTCACACTGGAGACAATGGTGCAGATGTTTGGGGGCGGATTGCAGGCGATATTTTTAACGCTATAGCGCCTGCAAAACGCCCTCGGTGTGAAAGGGGTCTTAAGCAGGTGTGCAGGAGTTCCTAAAAAAAAAAAAAAGTGTCCACTAAGTGCCAAATTGAACAACCCTACTAACCCTACTACAACAATATTGGAATTTGTTTTTCATTGGGGTAATTTTTATGTGTCAAGCCTAGCCTTGGAAGTGGTCGAATTGAAGCTGAGCTATTGGGACCAAATTTTGTGTAATTTATCTAATTGGTATCTTAAAGTGTATGTGTATATCTCCATACATTTGCCTTGCTTCACATTAACTTGTATGGAGAAATGAATCAAAGCACAATCCAATTTCAGAATGAGTTTATCTGCTCTTAAAAACCCATGTACACACTAGCCTTAAGTAGACTAGAGCCTTTTAAAGTGATTGTAATTTTTTTTTTTTTAATAACAAACCTGGTATACTTACGTGCTGTGTACAGTCGCTTTTCGCAGAGCTGCCCTGATCCTCCTCGCAGAGCTGCCCTGATCCTCCTCGCAGAGCTGCCCTGATCCTCCTCGCAGAGCTGCCCTGATCCTCCTCGCAGAGCTGCCCTGATCCTCCTCGCAGAGCTGCCCTGATCCTCCTCGCAGAGCTGCCCTGATCCTCCTCTTCTGGAATACCTTGCCAGCACTTTAGGCTCCTCCACTGGAGCAAGTTTATGTAGACGTAGGAGGTACTTGAGGACACGGTTGAGAACCACTGCTTTAGATCATAAGCATTGAGATAGGAAAAAAAAAGTTAGTTTTTTTTTTTAGAAAAAAACATTGCACTTGTGTATGATACATAATGCTTTAACAAACTACATGTCCTCCAGTTAGGGTTTACATTCATATTAAGATATATAGGAAGTGGTGATGTCTTAGCCCTTCAGCTCCAACCTACAACATTGGTTTTGGGTAGACTGTCATTCTAAAACAGACGTCTCCAAACTTTCTAAACAAGGGGCCAGATTACTGTGCTTCAGACTTCAGGGGGCCAGAATGTGGCCATTGAGAGTGGGAAATGCTCTGGTGTACAGTGTACAGGTTGTCAGTGGGAGTACAAATATTGCCTAGAACCCTGTGGTCAGTGGGAGGAGAAATAGTGCCCCATCATTGGTATTGGTGGGTGTAATATTTTTTTCACAAATTCTTTATCAAGAAGGTGGCATCCAATACTTCTAGATAACAAAATAGAAATACATTATTGGACAGAGAGCAACCATAGACAACCAATAAATAGGCTTACAGTACAACATAGTATGAAATCCATGAGATGTCCGGAGGGAGAGAATCGACAGCACCTTCAACTGGTGGAGCCCACTGGTGGGAGGAATAGTGCCTCACTGTGGGTGTTAGTGGCAGGAATAGTGCCCCAAAGGCTTGTTAAGGGCAAGCAAGGGGCTGCATCTGGCCCACTGGCCGCAATTTGGAGGCCACTGTTTTAAATCAACTGGCTGCTTTTTTTTACCAGGCGTGAGAGCTTGGGTTGCTGAAATCTCTGATTGCTGGAGCAGATTTTTGACCACAATAGCTAATTAGTCTTCATGTTTCCAGGGACAGATGTTGAAGATTTATGCCTCAAGTTCATCAGTACTGAACAATCCCTAAGCAGGGTTTCCTGACTGGCTACTTCTGATAATGTGACAAAGAAACAGTTTATATACAATTAATGAAAAACACATGGAACAGTGTGAACCCTGGAATTTTGTTCTGGGGAAGTGACTTATTGGAGAAACATGTCCCATGCTTATTGATGTTCTGGTTAACATTAGAGTGATTATACAGTGAGATAATACCAAATCCCTATGCAAAGTCCCATAGACATTACTTGTTCAGGAAAGAACGCTCAGCAGTGGTTTTCTTAGGTGATAGGAGCTTTGGGAGGATTGTGTAAACTCTTTGACATACGAGGGGGTCTGGTGCTCAAACAAAGAATATCCAGTTTTGGATTTTGAAGCAAATTACATTTTACATTATCTAGACTGTGTACCATATGCACTGATTAAACCACTTGAGTATTCTAGTGCAGTTTCACTTAATTATCTTTCCTCTGTTTACATTTCTCTGATATTTCTTGCATAAAGAGTTATTTTATTCGGCCAGTTGTATGAATATATACCAGTAAAGTGGTTTTCTGATCTTAAATGAGGCCTACAAGGTTGGGCTACTCTTGGGAGTCAAGTAGAAATGACCAAAACAAATTACAGTTGGCTCCTATTTTGTTGTGGCCTAATTTAGTCTAAATGCTTACCCTGCTAATAGAATAGAAAGACTGGTCCTAAAAGCATTAATTGGGATTCAGATTTGTGTGGGAAAAAAATCAGAGAATGAAAGCTTTGACTCTGGAGCACTCAGAATCTTGTGAAGCTGTGCATGGGAGCCAATCGGCTTCTAACTTCAGCTTCTTCAATTAAACTTTGGCAATAAAACCTGGAAGCTGATTGGCTGCAATGCACACCTGCACCAAATTTTACACTCTCCAGGTTTAGTAAATCTCCCCCCAGGGTTATAAAGTGTGTAGGCTTAAAAAAAAAAAAATCTGACATTGGAGAAATGTGTAGGCTGCTGTTGCGGATCTTTCTGAAAATGCTACTGGCTGTTTAGTTGATGCTTATGCTACAATATTTGTTAATGTATGTCATATATGCCATTTATCTCTGCAATACATCCCCTTAGAGACCATGCAAGTTCAGAGACATGCACATTGGTTTGGCAGAAATGCAATCCGCTATATATTTCCTCTTGAAAAATGACACTGCATAATTTGCAAGACTTTGTGTCATCGCTGCCAAGTTGTCTGTTATGAAACTAATAAATCCTGATCTTTATAGGAAAGTAGGAAATAATTGTTCTGTAGCGCAAAATAAGAACTGGGAGGACGCCTTGAGATAAGACAGGAAAGTGTGCATAGGACAGCTCTAAATTTCTGACACGATGAAAAGGATATTAAACAGATGTACCAATACACAGTACATCCGGAAAGTATCAGAACGCTTCACTTTTTCCACATTTTGTTACAGCCTTATTCAAAAATGGATTAAATTCAATATTTTCCTCAAAATTCTACAAACAATACCCCATAATGACAACGTGAATGAAGTTTGTTTGAAATCTTTGCAAATTTTTTTAAAATAAAAAAAATCACACGTACATAAGTATTCACAGTTTTTGCTCAATACCTTGTTGAAGCACCTTTGGCACCAATTACAGCCTCAAGTATTTTTGAGTATGATGCTACAAGCTTGGCACACCTATTTTTGGGCAGTTTCTCCCATTCTTCCTTGCAGAGCCTCTCATGCTCCATCAGGTTAGAAGGGTAGCATCAGTGCACAGCCATTTTTAGATCTTTTCAGAGATGTTCAATCAGGTTTAAGTCTGGTTTCTGGCTGGGCCACTCAAGGGCATTCAGAGTTGTCCCATAGCCACTCCTTTGTTATCTTGGCTGTGTGCTTCGGGTCGTTGTCCTGTTAGAAGATGAACCTTCGCCCCAGTCTGAGGTCCAGAGCGCTCTGTAGCAGGTTTTCATTAAGAATGTCTCTGTACATTGCTGTATTTATCTTTTTCCCTCGATCCTGGCTAGTCTCCCAGTACCTGCCACTGAAAAACATCCCCACAGCATAATGCTGCCACCACCATGCTTCCCTGTAAGAATGGTATTGGCCATTCTTTCATGTTGTCATTATGAGGTATTGTTTGTAGAATTTTGAGGAAAATAATTAATTTAATCTTTTTCGGAATAAGGCTGTAACATAACAAAATGTGGAAAGTGAAGCACTGAATACTTTACGAATGCACTGTACATTCAATTATATATTTAAAGTCTTCTTCTCCTTTCAGCTTTTATTTTTTTGTTTTTTGGGTAAAGTGGGTACCTGTTTTTTTTTACAGGTTCCCATTTCCCACTCAGATCGCCTAGGCAATTTGAGTTCAAGTTCAAACACCAGTAGCCTCTTGGGACATGGCACAAGTCTCAGGAGGCTGCAAGTCCATTTACAGGGTACAGCACAGCTTGCGCATGCAGTGGGGCTTCACAGCCCGCTTCCCAGAGTTAGCATGGTGGGGCCAGCCAGGCAGCTCAGCCAGGCAACTGTCATGGTAGGTGTACTGTAGGTAGTTTCAGTACAAGCTACAAAAAGTGTTCCAGAAAAAAGATCCCACTGATGACAAGTGCTCAAGAAGGTATCTACCATTATTTTATTAAGTTTCCTCAATCCCTAGTCCAGAGTTTCTCAACCTTTTCCAGTCAAGGAACCCTTTAAAAATTATGGACAATCTCGAGGTGCCCCATTCTAAAATGTAAAAGCTATTCTAATAGTTTTACATAATGCATCAACATCCACGAGTCCCAAGTAGGACACCCAACCTTGGGGGCGATTTATTCTTCCAAAGCAAATATACTTTTGTAAACGGGTACTGACCAGTATTTCAATGGTTCTCTTCTCCCTCAATTTTTTTCTCCATCCCTGTGCTAATGTGACCGCAACGCTGATGGAGAGGGGCAGGGGAAGGTCAAAAAAGGATGCTATGCAGGGGACTGACATACTCCTTATCAACTGATGATGCCAGTGGTCGTTAGGATGCTGACAGCTAGAAGGATGTAATGGTGCATAATTAAAACCTGTGACTTTCACACCTGAGCGGTGCGGGGCGGCGACGGTAAAGCAGCGCTATATTTAGCGCTGCTTACCATCGCTTTACCCGCGGTATGCGGCCGCTAGCGGGGTGGTTTTAACCCCCGCTAGCGGCCGCAAAAGGGTTAAAAAACCTCCGCAAACCGCCGCTGCAGCGGCGGTTTGCGGGCGGTATCCCCGCGGTTTCCCATTGATTTCAATGGGAACGAGCGGTATAGGAGCGGTAAATACACCGCTCCTACACCGCTCCAAAGATGCAGCTAGCAGGACTTTTTTTACCGTCCTGCTAGCGCACCGCTCCAGTGTGAAAGCCCGCCGGCTTTCACACTGGAGTGAATGGGGCCGGTTTTTTCAGGCGGTGAACAGGCGCTATTTTTAGCGCTGTACCGCCTGAAAACCGCCCCAGTGTGAAAGGGGCCTAAGTGTAACTAAAAAGGCAACCTTCAACCACATGCAGGCTTGTATACAATTTTTGGCCAATTTTCAGGCATTTTGCCAAGGCACCCCTGAAAAAAACCCAAGGCACCCTGGTTTAAAAAGGATGCCCTCTAGGGCATCATATCTTGTGGTCACCAGCATTACAAAGGCCCATATATCTTGTGGACACCAGCTTCTCTATATAACTTCTAGACTGTCTCACTTGACTATTTTTCTGTAGTTACTATCGGGGTTAGGTGGGTAGAATTGCCCAGAGAAGTCTACAGTACACCATGTTCTCTGCATTGGCAAAGTAACACCTTCCAAACCTCTGCTTCGTCAGTCTAGGCTCATGTGGATGTACAGAATGTACCTTTCTTTTTGAACATCATTGTTATCTGTCTGCAAACATCTGTCAGAAGCCAAAAGCTGATGTGGACTCACTTGTGCCATTTCCATTTCACAGGTTTTGGGCCAATCTTGATATCCAAAGATGAAGTTACTGCACAACCAGCCAACATTTTAAATTTTCTTAGGAAACAGGTGAGATTCCTTGCACCTTGCTCATCATATTGTCTTGTGGTGTACCTGAATGACTTGTAGGAGTCAGGAAATCTATCCAACGTCTTCTCTTTAGAATAATTTCCATGCTTTTTCCATTCTTTTAGACTATACAGTTATCGGTATTTGCGTATTACAGTCTAATTTTCAGGCTCATTGGCAGAAGTGATGTTATCTTAAGGAAGCAATTGTATAATTTAATGCTGCCTAAGCTTGCAGAGTTGCAGAAGATTAACGTGCCCTAATAAATCTTTCTCTTGGCTGAAATATTTGAGCAGCTGGAACAGTTATTGAAACATATGCAGGAAACCTTCTCAGGAATGCCAGTCAGACTTCTGACTTAACTGGAAAATTAAAGTGGTATTAAAGGTTCTACTTTATTAAAAATAAATAACAAACAAACATGTTATATTTACCTGCTCTGTGCAATGGTTTTGCACAGAGCAGCCCCGATCCTCTTCTTCTCAGGTCCCCTGCCGGTGCTCCTGGCTCCTCCCCCTTGACCAGTGCCCCCAAAAGCAAGCCGTTTGCTATGGAGGCACTGGTGCATGCATGCTCGATCCCGAGCCCTGCTTTAAGCATCCATAAGACCTAGTCGCCCCCCCCCCCCCGCACGCTCACCTCATTGGCTGTGATTGACAGCAGCGGGAGCCAATGGCTCCTGCTGCTTTCTCAGCCAATGAGGAGAGGGAGTCCCGGGACAGCTGAGGCTTTCGTGCACATCGCTGGATTGAGAGGGGACTCAGGTAAGTATTGGGTGGCGCTGCAGGGGAGCAGCAGACAGACAGTTTTTTACCTTCATGCATGACATGCATGAAGGTAAAAAACCTTCAGCCTTTACAACCATTTTAAGTAATTCAGTAGGATAATAATAACCTAGGGTGTTCATGTTCACCGTTTAAAGTTAGTAAATTCAATTTTAGCTGCTAAAAGATTTAAGTCTGTTCAACCGGTCTTGTGATCCAGATATCTCTGCTAGACTACACACAAAATCTTTGACCTCCCTGCCCTATATATCAGTGGTTCTCAAGGAGCTTGCTGATAGCAGAGAGCAGAGTGACAGAGGGTTGAGTTCATGGAGGCAAGGCCTGTAAGTGCTATTGAACTGCAGCAGAGAAAAATCATGTCTCCTACCCTGCCATAAAAGGCTGTGTTGTGTGACAAAGCTGTGTAAATCGTGGGACTGGATGGACAAAAATACAAATCTCTTGGCAATTAGAACAGCTTTTATGTCTATATTTTATCGGTGTGTTTAGTGGTTTGTCTGGAGTTCAGCTTTAACAGCCATTCCACACAGTGTCATCTTTTTGGTGACTCTATTTGTACATGGCTTATAGAAAAAGGAAAGTTTTATTTCATGTATTCCTTTTGGAATGCTTCTTCTTCCTTCCTTCTTTTTTTTTTTTTTTTTTTTTTTTTAAACTAGATTTTTCAGACGTGAAATACAATGAAATCAATCTGCTCCTAAAGCTGGATCTGCGCTGGTAGACTGACGGTTTCTTGGAGCAGATCCCTCCAGCATTGGTGGTCTGTTGATTCTAATCATGCTGGATAGAAGCGGCAGGTATTTTTTCAAAGTAGATGGTGATGAAATCTGTGAAGTCACTGAACACAATTACTGGTATCCCCTCTGTTATAGCAAGCTACACAGTGCAGTGTGTGTGGTTGTTTTTTTTTTTTTTTTTTTTTGTTTTGTTTTTTAAATAATGAAGCTAAATACTTTAGTTCACAGCACTGCTGTGCAGTCACGTAACCTCCCGGCTGATGTCAGAGGGGAATCTCAGCCCCTCCCGCTGTAGTCCTTAGATCTGGGAAGGAGAGCGGCAGGAAGTCGCGTGACTGCACAGCAGCGTTGTGAAATAAGGTATTTAGCTTCATAATGTTAAAAAAAACACACATACTGCACTGTTTAGCTTGCTGTAACAGAGGGGATTCCAGTAATTGTCCTCAGTGACTTTACAACCACTTTAGGCAAAGGTAAACAAAGTAAGCAGACAGTGCTAGGCTTTGCTTACAAAACACTGTGTCTGCACAGCATACTGTGCTTTCAAAGTCATTGCTAAGAGATCACTTATATATTCCCCTTGTTTCATTCCCTTGCTGGCTGGAAATAAAACCTATAGTTATCACTGCACTACTATGTGTATTGCATAAAATACCGGTAATCTAAACAAATCGATCAATAAGTGAAAGGCTTGCAGCTGAACACTGCTATGTGTTCCCACATCTACGGAACCAAAATAATACACAATTCATTCTGTTTTTGAATAATGGTGGAACACCCTTCTATTGTATGTGCAAAATTATGTCATAATATGAAAATTAATTAGTAGACGTGAAACAATCAATGCTTTACAATTCTTCCTGCTATTAAACCCACTGTCATTAATTTCCAGGTTAATGTGCAGAAAAACACTGCAAAAGGAATATGTGTATTCAAATACAAATATATGTGCTATAGTGAAATGATTGTGCAAGCTCCTATTTAAGGGGTTTGCACCATCGGATAAATATAGATTTATCATTAACAGTCCATATCGGCATTAATTTACGCGTCCAATCGTGTGTCCTCTTGATGTACACCAACTCCAAGACCACGATCTGCCACCAATCTACGTATGTGCTCATCCTCCACTCAGACCTATCAACAGGTCTCCAATACGCCTTGGCTGGACCGGCAAGATGTTCCTCCTATAGCCACCGCTACACCTGAGCATCATTCCTGAAGTAATGACTGTTTGAGCCATGAGGTGACCTAAAGCACTCCATAAAAATGTTTTATTTCCCCATACGGTGGGGCTGTGCCCACACTGTTTGGGTTAACTGATAGTTTTGTCTGGGGCTGCCTTTTTCAACCAGAGTGCCCAGGCACCCTGGTGTGCCTTGAGGTTTCTCCAGGGGTGTCTTGGCAAAATGCTTAAAATATGCCCAAAAATGTAATACAAGCCAGCATGTGGATGAAGCCTGCATTTTAGTTACACAGGTTTGCATTGCATGCAGTCTATGGGTATGATATGACGCCAGGAACGATCCATTCACAAGACCGCTAAGGGGGGCAGGAGTGGCAGTGCTCAGAGAATCTGCAAATTGGGTAAGTATGCACTATATTGTCAAAAATATTGGGACACCTGCCTTCACATTCACTTTATAGCTTAGCTGTCTTAGTCCGTAGGGTTCAATATTGCGTTGGCGCACCCTTTGCAGCTATAACAGCTTCAACTTTTTCCGGGAATGCTGTCCACAAGGTCTAGGAGTGTCTGGAAATGTTTGCCCATTCTTCCAGAAGCGCATTTGTAAACTCAGGCACTGAAGTGGACGAGAAGGCCTGGCTCGCAGTCTCCATTCTAATTCATCCTAAAGGTGTTCCTTCACCCCAAACTCGCTCATCCATGTTTTTATGGACCTTGCTTTGTGCGCTGGTCCAAATCACTTGGTGGAGGGGGGATTATGGTGTGGGATTGTTTTTCAGGGGTTTGGCTTGGGCCCCTTAGTTCCAGTGAAGGGAACTCTTAAGGCGTCAGCATACCAAGACATTTTGGACAATTTCATGCTTCCAACTTTGTGAGAACAGTTTGGGGTTGGCCCCTTCCTTTTCCAACATGGCTGCTCACCCGTGCACAAAGCAAGGTCCTTAAAGACATGAAATATTTTAAACCTATCAGCCGAAGTCTGCACTTTATTGTGACTTAAATGTTTTTACTTTTGACAGAAATATAATGCTGATTATGTGTTATCAGCGAAAGAGGGGTCTGATACGCTGGCATACATCGCTCTGATTGAGGAGAAACTACTTCCTGCAATGGTGAGCATACTTGGTAGAGCTGCACAAACCTGGCTAAAATGAGAATCACAATTTTTTTGCTTAGAAGATAGATCACAATTCTCGCGGCGTAACATCATCTTTCACATTTAAAACAAAAAAAAATTGGGCTAACTTTACTGTTACGTTTTTTTTTTTTTTTTTTATTCCTTGAAGTGTATTTTTTCCCAAAAAAATTAGTTTGAAAGACCGCTGAGCAAATACAGTGTGACATAAAATATTGCAGCAATTGCCATTTTATTCCCTAGGGTCTCTGCTAAAATATATATAATGTTTCCAAGTAATGTTCTAGCAAAAAGATTATTTTAACTTAAACAAGTGTCAGAAAAAGATTTAGACTTTAAGTGGTTAAACTTCCTGCTTCCTTACACCCCTTGTTAAAAACTTGGCAGACTGCCCAGATTTTTTCTTTATGCAGAAGTTTATCCCTTTGATCTAAGAAGGAAGAGTTAGTAACAATGTTTCATGTTAAAAACTTGGCAGACTTCCCAGATGTCTTATTTTGACAGCTGAATGAGCAGATAAGTCTCTCCACTTGTTATATGAAAGAATTGGCAAACTCTGCAATAAAGATCGTCAGGGGGGTTGAATCGAGATCACAATTTTTTTTTAACGATTAATTGTGCAGCTCTAATACTTGGTACTCTGCAAGTAAATATTTTGAAATTCTTTGTCATACAGGTCATGTCCATAAATTAAAAAGAAACAATTGCGCTAGGTGTATAAGAAAGTGATTACCGTATATACTCGAGTATAAGCCGAGTTTTTCAGCACATTTTATTGTGCTGAAAGTGCCCCCCCTCGGCTTATACTCGAGTCCAGCACTTTTCTGCAGCAGAAAATGAAATTTTCCGACCCGACTTTGGGGCCCCCGTATCTCTGGGCCTCTTGGTGCTAGGAACCCCAAATTTGGTGTGCAAACCCAGTGGAACCACTACAACATATCCAAAGATGGGGTTCCTAGCCCTAAGTGGCCCTGAGATACGGGGCCTCAAAGTCGGTTCGTAAAATGTCATTCTCTGCTGCAGAAAAGTGCTTGACATTTTCCTAACCGAATTTGGGGCCCCGTATCTCAGGGCCACTTGGTAATAGGAACCCCATCTGGATATGTTGTAGTGCTAGTTCGACTGAGTTTGCATACCAAATTCTGAGTTCTTAGCACCAAGTGGCCCCAAGATGTGTCCATCTGCAGCAATGTTATTTCAGGACCCTTTGGGTCCAGAGACCCCACATTTTGGCTGCAGCTAGGAGGCATCTAGGAACCCTTAACTACCAAGTTTGAAGTTTGGGGGACCTATGGCTGCAAATGGGCACAGTGAGGCATGCAAATGGGCACAGTGAGGCTGCAAATGCACATTGTTGACCCTCTTTTCCACTTACAGTAGCTGCACATTTCTCACCCTAGGCTTATACTCGAGTCAATAAGTTTTTCCATTTTTTTTGTGGTAAAATTAGGTGCCTCGAGCTTATATTCGGGTCGGCCTATACTCGAGTATATACTGTGAACAAAAACCGTGAAGGATATCCTGCAGCTGAGCACTGTAACCCCGATCTAGGGCACAAAAAGATATGGATATAAGATAGTGCAGCGCTGGATAATGTACAATTGATGAATAAATAATCAAAATGACTAATATAGTGAAATGAACATAAATGTGATATACACAGTTTACTATACAGTGTGACCCCGCAGCCAAAACGCACTGCTTTTTTCAGGTGTGGGACCGCCGGGAAATCGCATGGTGAAAAAAAGCACCAATCTGTTTTCTTGGGCCACTGCGGTTCAAAAATGGTGCAGGAACCTTTTTCCTCCATGAAACTCAGGCACAGTAGCCCTTTAAAATGAATGGGCTGCTGTGCCCTAGCAAATGTGGACCAAGACAACTCCTTCTTCCAATGTGGCCCAGGAATGTCAAAAGGTTAGACACCTCTGACATAGAATGTGCAGGGAGCAGAGCTGTAGGAGGGACCCGGCAGGCCCACCAGCTATAGACTTCCTGCGAGGGGTGCATACAAAACCAGTCTTCCTGCACCGAGAGAGAGAGTAGCAGTGATTGGTCCTTGTTACACAAAACTCCTGCAAAGGAGGCAAAGTTTAATGCTGGATTAGTACACTGATCTGGAAGAAATACAAAAAGCACACAAAGATTCTAGTAAATATATACAGGAAAATTGTACACAGACCTGATTCCGAACTAGATGCCAAATTCGATTTTGGGCTTACCTACACTTTAAGTCTAACCTTTTGCTTGCCCTCCATGGACAAAACACAAGTTCACTTTTTAATTATAACCCTCTTTTAAATTGAAACCTACACTTGAAAGTATAGAGGCTGCAATACTGGCTTCTCCTAAAAATGCTAGCTGCCTGGCTGTCATGATGATCTACTTGCTTCTGTACTTTTTAAGTTACTGATGCAGAAAAAGTATTTCTTCTGATTTTCTTCATCTGCATGCTGGTTAGAGGTCAGGGATTAATACAGTATTAGGCCTCTAAAAGCTGTTGGCATTTTTTTTTTTCTGCTCCTAGAAGCTAAATGGTGTTATCCTATGTGTCCATGCACACTACTTTAGGCTATTAGCATTTTTTGAGCTTCAGCGTCTAGGAGAAGAAAATATTTGTTTTTGGGAGCGTTTTTCCAGCAGAAAAAAAATGTTTTTTTTTTTTTTTCTTTTAGCTTTTTTTTTTTTTTTTTTTTCTTCATGTACTGTAAGAACACTCATAATGCTAATCCTCCTAAAAGCTACTAAAACACCACTACAAGCCACCACATAAAAATCTATCATCAGTATATTTCATCCAGTGTTTTTTTTTTTTCTAGCATTTTTTGAGCTTATAAAAAATGCTAGTCTACAAAGAGCCTTAAAGTCCTAGAAAGCCAGGCAACTAACAAAAGAAGGTGGTCAGAATGACAGCAACTGTTTGACAATGGAGGTTTCTCTTAAAGAAAAGCACCAATAGACATTTGTATGGCCAGGATATAGTTAAATCGTAGGGGGGGGATTTGCTGACGGAATCCAAATACCTGGCACTTAAGCTGTCAGCAAATATGGATGGGGATTACTTTATGAATCATGTAATCTTACCTACACTGATTTATAGCTGAATTAAGATTCCGTACTGGTTATTTCATTTTGTCTCTTCATCTGTATTTTCACAGCTGCACACGTTTTGGGTTGATGCTGAGAATTATTCCACTCTAACAAGGCCGTGGTACTCATCACACACTCCTTTCCCTCTGAGATATTACCTGCCTGGGAAGATGTCCAGAGAGGCTTCAAATAGGATCCTGGTGACCAAGGGGCAGCCTCCGCTGTACAGTCTGAATGAAGTGGAAGCTCAGGTAGCAATGGAACCAATGTGTATATAAAAGATCAGCTTAACCACTTCCCGACCACCCCATGTACATATACGTCAGCAGAATGGCACGTACAGGCAAAATCACGTACCTGTACGTGACATTCTTCCGGCGGTTGGGGTGTCCGATCGGAAACCCCCTCCGCCGGCGGGGACGGTGGGGATGGTTTCAGAAGCGATGCGGCACGAGGGGACGGCCAGCCACGGTTTCTGGCCACCCCCTCGCGATCGCTCCTGGCCAATCAGATGCTTCCCCTTCCTGTGTAATTGTAAACACAGCAAGGGGAAGTGATGTCACGCTCCTCGTGTCGGTCTTTCTGACCGGGACGCCGAGCGGAGAAGACATCAGGTTAGTGCACCAACACTACACTGACACCAGGCACACATAGGCACATATTTCACCCCCCTGTCACCCCTGATCACCCCCCAGATCACCCCCTGCCCCCCCAGTCAGTGTCACTGATTGCAGTGATCATTTATTTTACTGATCACTGCATTTAGTGTCAGTGTGACTGCAATAACTGTCAGGGCAGTTAGTTTTAGGCCCCTTTAGTCTAAGGTAGCCCCCTACCCCCCCCCCCCAATAAAGGTTTAACCCCTTGATTGCCCCCTAGGTAACCCTTTCACCCCCTTTTGCCAGTGTCACTAAGCGATCGTTTTTCTGATCGCTGCATTAGTGTCACTGGTGTTGCTAGGTAGCCATTTTTTTTTAGGGTAACCGCCAGGTTTATATAGTTTTATAGGTCAGGTACCCCAATATTACAACCTAAATAAAGGTTTTAACCCCTTGATTGCCCCTAGAGTTAACTCTTTCACCAGTGATCACCGTATAAGTGTCACTGGTGACGCTGGTTAGCCAGTTAGTTATTTAGGTTCTCCGTCAGGTTTTTATATAGCGTCAGGTACCCCCATATATTACCTAATAAAGGTTTTAACCCCCTGATTGCCCTTAGTTAACCCTTTCACCAGTGATCACCGTATAACTGTTACGGGTGACGCTGGTTAGTTAGCTTGTTTTTTTATACTGTCAGGGCACCCGCCATTTATTACCCAACTATCGGTTTAACCCCCTGATCGCCCGGCGGGTGATATCAATTAGGTTTTAGGGTCAAATAAGGTCTGCGTCGCCCCAGGTTAGTGCCAGTACCGCAAACACCCACGCGCAAAGCATACACCTCCCTTAGTGGTATAGTATCTGAACAGATCAATATCTGATCTGATCAGATCTATACTAGCGTCCCAGCAGTTTAGGGTTCCAAAAAACGCATTGTTAGCGGGATCAGCCCAGATACCTGCTAGCACCTGCGTTTTCCCCCTCCGCCCAGCCCAGCCCAGCCCACCACAAGTGCAGTATCGATCGATCACTGTCACTTACAAAACACTAAGCACACATAACTGCAGCGTTCGCAGAGTCAGGCCTGATCCCTGCGATCGCTAACAGTTTTTTTTTGGTAGCGTTTTGATTCAGTCGCCAGCAGCCTAGGAGCTTTTTTTCCTGTGAATCTCACTAGTGTACTACTAAATTTAGAGCCCAAAATGGCAAATCGCAAGTACACTAGTGAACAGGCCTACTTGTTTCTGAGTATGTCAGATAGTGAAGAGGAGGTCACTCATCTGTCAGAATCAGGCTCAGAATACGATCCAGTAGACGACAGCGGCTCCATGACAGATAGCTCTGGTGACAGAGGTGAGGTCCCTGCTAAGGTCAGGCGTACCCGATCCCAATCTTCTGATGTTGTTGAGGTGCAGGAACCGCAGGTCTCTCGTATGGAGCAGAGAAGTACTAGCGCCGCTATTCCTTCTGGTGAACTGGCAAGCACCAGCGGCCTAGTACACCCTGGACGTAGTCAAACCAGCACTGCAGTAACACTTGGTGACGTGGCGAGTCCCATAAGTGCAGTTCAAGCTGGCGAGGTGGCAAGCACAAGTAGTGTCCCGCTGCCACCAAGAAGAAGACAAAGGCAGGCCCGTCGATCACATAGTGTCCTTCCTGCAGAATTCGCCAATCCTGATTGGGTGCCCACCACTTCTGCAGGACCCGTACTTCCCCCATTCACTGGCCAACCCGGTATTCAGGTGGAAACAGCTGATTTTAAGCCATCCGATTTTTATTCGCTGTTTTTCACGGAAGATCTCTATAGATCTATTGTGGACCAAAGTAATATATACGCTGGTCAATACATCATCGCTAATCCCCAGTTGCCTTCCCTTGCCAGAGATTGGAAACCAATTACGGTTTCCGAATTTAAGTCCTTTCTGGGCCTTTCCCTCAACATGGGCATACATAAATTCCCGACTCTGAGGTCTTATTGGTCCACCTCACCGCACCACCATATGCCCGTGTTCTCTGCCTCCATGTCCAGGGCACGATACGAACAGATCTTGCGGTTCATGCACTTCAGTGACAATGAACTTTGTCGTCCTCGTGGAGACCCTGAATTTGATCGGCTCTACAAAATTCGGCCCCTCATAAACCACTTCAACCAACGTTTTGCAGCCTTGTTTACGCCCAATCAAGTTGTCTGCGTTGCCGAGTCCCTGATTAAGTTTTCTGGCCGCTGGTCTTTCAAACAGTTCCTTCCCAGCAAGCGTGCCAGAAACGGGGTCAAGCTCTACAAGCTCTGTGACAGGGCAACAGGCTATACGTGGAGCTTTTCGGTTTATGAGGGAAAAGATAGTTACGTAGAGCCGGAGAACTGTCCAGATTACATAGGGAGCGCTGGCAAGATAGTGTGGAACTTGGTGTCACCCTTATTCGGAAAGGGGTACCACTTGTACGTGGACAATTATTACACGAGCGTGCCACTGTTTAGTCACTTGTTTGATCAGCAGATTGGAGCATGTGGCACCGTGCGACCTAATCGCCGGGGCTTTCCCCAGCGGCTTGTAGATTCCCCTCTTAGGCTGGGGGAGAGAGCCTGCTTGAAGTGTAATAATTTGCTCGCTGTGAAGTGGAGGGATAATAAGAATGTTTTCCTTCTTACCTCCCTTCATGCAGACACGACGGTCCAAATTACTACGGCGGCTGGTGTTGTGACGAAACCCCTCTGTGTCCACGAGTACAACCTTAATATGGGAGGGGTGGACCTCAACGACCAGTTTTTGGCGCCGTACCTAGTTGCCCGTAAGGCTAGACGCTGGTACAAAAAAGTGTCTATTTATTTGTTCCAATTGGCTTTGCTGAATGCTCATGTGCTATACGGAGCTTCAGGCTGGACGTTACCCTTCCTTGAATTCCAGGGAGCGGTTGTCATGGAACTCCTGTATCCAGGCGATTCCACACCTCACCATCCCCTACCAAATGCAGTAAGCCGGCTGCATGAGAGGCATTATCCTCATGTCCTCCAGAGTACCCCTACCCAACGAGCCCCCCAAAGAAGATGTCGTGTCTGTACCAATCGCGGATTTAGGCGTGACACCCGTTATTATTGTCCACGCTGTCCTGACAATCCTGGTCTCTGCATTGGTGAATGTTTTGAACGCTACCACTCACTAGTGAGGTATTAGCGTAGGGTACAGCATTTCACAGGCTAGGATACACTTTCACAGGGTCTCAAGAATGCCATCGCATTTTGAGACCCGACCGTTGCAGTTAAAATTATAGTTATAGTTTAAAAAAAAAAGTGTAAAAAAAAAAAGTACAAAAAAATATAAAATAAAAAAACCAAAAATAGTTGTCGTTTTATTGCGCTCTCTCTCTCTCTCTCTCTCTCTCTCTCTCTCTCTCTCTCTCTCTCTCTCTCTCTCTCTCTCTCTCTCTCTCTCTCTCTCTCTCTCTCTCTCTCTCTCTCTCTCTCTCTCTCTCTCTCTCTCTCTCTCTCTCTCTCTCTCTCTCTCTCTCTCAAAAAAAAGCACCCCTGCCCCCCCTTCTCTTGCGCAAAGGCGAACACAAGCGTTGGTCTGGCGTCATATGTAAACAGCAATTGCACCATGCATGTGAGGTATCACCGCAAAGGTCAGATCGAGGGCAGTAATTTTAGCAGTAGACCTCCTCCGTGAATCTAATGTGGTAACCTGTAAAGGCTTTTAAAAATGTATGTAGTTTGTCGCCACTGCGTGTTTGTGCGCAATTTTAAAGCATGTCGTGTTTGGTATCCATGTACT
This sequence comes from Lithobates sylvaticus, assembly GCA_028564925.1. NCBI lineage: Eukaryota > Metazoa > Chordata > Amphibia > Anura > Ranidae > Lithobates > Lithobates sylvaticus. The sequence goes on from CM053026.1 coordinate 110,966,146, forward strand.
CGGCCTAAGATCATATTTTTTATTTCATCAAAAATTTGAGCAATATAGTGTGTTTAAGTGCATTAAAATAAAAAAAAGTGTATTTTTTCCACAAAAAATGCGTTTGAAAAATCGCTGCGCAAATACTGTGTGGAAAAAAAAAAATGCAACACCCACCATTTTAATCTGTAGGGCCTTTGCTTTAACAATATATATAGTGTTTGGGGGTTCAACGTAATTTTCTTGAAAAAAAAAAATATGTTTTCATGTAAACAAAAAGTGTCAGAAAGGGCTTTATCTTCAAGTGGTTAGAAGAGTGGGTGACGTGTGACATAGGCTTCTAAATGTTGTGCATAAAATGCCAGGACAGTTCAAACCCCCCCCCAAATGACCCCATTTTGGAAAGTAGACACCCCAAGCTATTTGATGAGAGCAATGTTGAGCCCATTAAATATTTTTTTTTTTTTTGGTCCCAAGAGATTGAATAATGAAAAAAAAAATAAAAAATTTTTTTTACAAAAAGTTGTCACTAAATGATATATTGCTCAAACATGCCATGGGCATATGTGGAAATACACCCAAAAATACATTCTGTTGCCTCTCCTGAGTACGGGGATACCACATGTGTGGGACTTTTTGGGAGCCTAGCCGCGTACGGGACCCCAAAATCCAAGCACCGCCTTCAGGCTTTCTAAGGGTGTAATTTTTTTATTTCACTCCTCACTGCCAATCAGTTTCGGAGGCCATGGAATGCCCAGATGGCACAAACCACCCCCCAAATGACCCCATTTTGGAAAGTAGACGCCCCAAGCTATTTGCTGAGAGGTATGGTGAGTATTTTGCAGATCTCGCTTTTTGTCACAAAGTTTTGAAAATTGAAAAAAGAAAAAAATAAAATTTTTTTCTTTACTTTCTTCATTTGCAAAAACACATGAGAGCTGTAAAATACTAACCATGCCTCTCAACAAATAGCTTGGGGTATCTACTTTCCAAAATGGGGTCATTTGGGGGGGTTTTGTGCTATTTTGGCATTTTATGGCCTTCGAAACTGTGATAGGTAGTGAGGAGTGAAATCAAAAATTTGCACCCTTAGAAATCCTGAAGGCGGTGCTTGGGTTTCGGGGCCCCGTACGCGGATAGGCTCCCATAAAGTCCCACACATGTGGTATCCCCATACTCAGGAGAAGCAGCAAAATGTATTTTGGGGTGCAATTCCACATATAACCATGGCATGTGTGAGCAATATATCATTTAGTGACAACTTTTTGAATAAATTTTTTTTTTTTTGTCTTTATTCAATCACTTGGGACTAAAAAAAAAAATATTCAACGGGCTCAACATGCCTCTCAGCAAATAGCTTGGGGTGTCTACTTTCCAAAATGGGGTCATTTGGGGGGGTTTTGTGCCATCTTGGCATTTTATGGCCTTCAAAACTGTGATCGGTAGTCAGGAGTGAAATCAAACATTTATGCCCTTAGAAATCCTGAAGGCGGTGCTTGGTTTTCGGGGTCCCGTATGCGGATAGGCTCCCAAAAAGTCCCACACATGTGGTATCCCCGTACTCAGGAGAAGCAGCAGAATGTATTTTGGGGTGTAATTCCACATATGCCCATGACATGTGTGGGCAATATATCATTTAGTGACAACTTTGGGCAAAAAAAAAAAAAAAAAGTTTGTAATATTCCCGCAACTTGTGGCAAAATATAAATATTCCATGTACTCAACATGCCTCTCAGCAAATAGCTTGGGGTGTCTACTTTCCAAAATGGGGTCATTTGGGGGGGTTTTGTACTTCCCTGCCATTTAAGCACCTCAAGAAATGAGATAGGCAGTCATAAATTAAAAGCGGTGTAAATTCCAGAAAATGTACTCTAGTTTGTAGACGCTATAACTTTTGCGCAAACCAATAAATATACGCTTATTGGCATTTTTTTTTACTAAAGACATGTAGCTGAATACATTTTGGCCCAAATGTTTGACTAAAATTGAGTTTATTGGATTTTTCTTATAACAAAAAGTAGAAATATATTTTTTTTTTTCAAAATTTGCGGTCTTTTTCCGTTTATAGCGCAAAAAATAAAAATCAGAGGCAATCAAATACCATCAAAAGAAAGCTCTATTTGTGGGAAGAAAAGGACACGAATTTCGTTTGGTTACAACATTGCATGACCGCGCAAATTACCAGTTAAAGCAGTGCAGTGCGAAATTGAAAAAAGACCTCTGGTCCTTAAGCTGACAATTGGTCCGGGGCTGAAGCGGTTAAGGCAACAAATAACTGTAAATTCTGTCCAGGAGACATTGCTGATGTGCTAAAGTCAGAGCATCCACTCAAAATTTCAAATGCAAAACTTCACAAGACTAGTTCTACCTCTTCATCAGTAGAACAAGAGAATGCCCTCTAATAGGAAGGGACTATTGTGGACCCATCAGACAAAAGATCTCCAAAGAAACAAATATAAAAACTGTGAATTTTATTAAACATTAAGATAAAAATATATAGTATAAATAGTTTAAGGAATGGCTAATACACATATATGGGGGCAGCACAAGATAAGCCTACCAAAGACCTTAGACATAGGCTAAATCAGGGGTGCCCAACCTTTTGAAGAGCGAGGGCCACTTAAGCGACTTAGTAACCAGTCGCAGGCCACAATGAGCGGAGTGGGCGGATGACAGGTCCGTGTCCACTCTGCATATGCAGAGTGGACACAGACACAGCCCACTCTACTCTATGGGCCCTCTGATCCAATCAGATGGAAGGGGACGGATACACTTCTGTTTTTTTAGCAGATCGGATCTGAGGTAGGAGGGTGTAAACGGACACAAGTCTGTTTTTCATCTGCCGCTCCATAGAGGTGAATAGAGGGTCCGATTGGGTTGGACCGATCGTGTAAAAGGGAAGGCAGCTTTTACACTGATGGTTTGTGGTCTACCCACGCCGCAGGTGCAGCACAGTTCACCTGTGGTTTTCCTGTGAGTTAGCTGCACTTTGCCATACAATTCTATTATATCCTGCAGGTTTGGTGCACTTTCTGAAAGCGTCCCAACCCGCAGGTAAAACCAGAAGTCTATGGCTCAGTGCAGGTAAACCCACAGGTGCACCTGCGGATCAGTTTGAAAGCAGCCCAATAACCACTGCAGAACAGATATGCCCATATATACACTGTGATTTTAGTGAGTTCCATTCAGTTATCGCCAGCTGCTGCTGTCCCAGGCAGAGCGCATTTGGTATCACTCCGTCTATGACAGGAGCCGGCGCTATACAGGAAGCGTTGGCTTATGCGGCTCTGCAGGCGCTTGCTTCCTCTACCGTCGGCTTCATTCACAACACTGATGCTCTGGGATGGTGGGTCAACAACCTGCAATCTGGGCTTGCCAACCATCCCAGGGCAAGAGGTCCCGGGCCACTGGTTGGGCACCCCTGGGCTAAATGATGAGGCATCCAAAAATGTGTATAAGCCATTCCTTTAACCATTTATAATAGCGATAGAGATATATAGATCTCTTGATGTATAATAAAATGTATAGTTTTTACATTTATTTTTGTATCTTTGGAGATGTTCTGTCTAAAGCGCCCACGATATTCTCTTCCCATTGGAGGGTATTCTCTTGTTCTGCTTATACTGGGATGATGGCGCTGTCTCCTGCGCTGTGCATTTGCCAATGAAACATGTTTGGTAGGCTTTGAGGAAGAGGAAATCTTTGAAAAGCGTCAGCCTATGCCATTGCGTGATAGCCCCAGGGGATGAAGACAGCTTCACATGGACTCTTATGGAGGAATGATATGATATGCTTTTATTCAAGTTTTCACTTGTGAGTACGATACCTACTTTTGTTAATTGATAAAACTTTTACTGAGGATAATGTGCTAGGCCACGCGCCTTCTATTTTCTTTGTTTCATTCCAGGGATGTCGGGCTTAAACAGTCCAGGTTCCTGCGCATCTCCAAAACATGAAATGGATAAGAGAACTGGAGTCTGTCCATGATCCTTAAAGCGGCGTTCCACCCAAAAGTGGAACCTCCGCTTATTTTGCTTACTCTCCCCTCTGGTGCCATATTTGGCACCTTTCAGGGGGGAGGGGGGGAATGGGTATCTGTTTTTGACAGGAACCCTTCCTCACTTCCGGGAGACTGCGCAGCCGCACTATTCACTCTGAAGTTCGCTCCCCCCCCCCACCTCCTTCCTCTGCCGCCGGGCCAGTTAGAAAGCACAGTACACTTCGCACATGCGCATTAGGGAACTGGCTGTGAAGCCAAAAGGCTTTACTGCCGGTTTCCCTTACAAGGAATGGCAGCGGTAGCACCCAACAACCAATCTGAAAACTGGCTGTGGTGCTCACAACGGTGGCTCCCTGGACAGGTAAGTGTCCATATCTTAAAAGTCAGCAGCTACAGTATTTGTAGCTGCTGACTTTTCTTCTTCTTTTTTTTTTTTCCCCCAGGCGGAACATCGCTTTAAAAATGCTTTATTCACCAAAAATACATGTGGTCTAGAGCATCCCATAAAACACAGCAAGCTTCCAACGCATTCCAGCTGAAGCCTAATCATAACTTCTTCAGCTTTGGCTAAAACTTGTCAGAACTTTGCTGTGTTTGTTGGGATGAACTAGACTGCTTGTATTTTTGATGAATAAAGCATTGTTAACATATTAACCACAAAACCAAGAATGTGGTACATTGCAGCTTACCAATCATTAGATGTGGTGGCTGCAGTCGTTTTCTTTCTTCAGCATTTTTCCCTCTGTTTTCACCTGATGATGATCTGACCAGTAACACATCTAGAGTCTAGAGTGCCTCCACTGTAGATGGAGCACGGCACCTTTTGGACAGCAGCATTGTCATTCAGGGGAGTGTAAAATTTTATAAAGCAGATTTAAATACACTAACAAATTGAACCCAAACTCCAGCTCACACTGCTGTTGCAGTAATGCCCCGTACACATGATCGGATTTTCCGACAACAAATGTTGGATGTGAGCTTGTTGTCGGAAAGTCCGACCGTGTGTATGCTCCATAGAACATTTGTTGGCAGAATTTCTCAAATTTCCGACAACAAAACTTGATGGAAATTCCAATCGTGTGTACACAAGTCTAGGCGCACAAAAGTCCACGCATGCTCGGAAATTTCCGACAACATTTGTGTGACGTGTGTATGCAACATCCTTCGGAAAAAATCCACTGTTTTGTTTTGTCGGAAATTCGTGTGTACAGGGCATACGTGTGTACATCAAAAAGCTCACTTTAAGCACCCCTGTCGCACAAAAGTCCACGCATGCTCGGAAGTACCGACTTTATGGCTTGCAGATGCGGTTGCGTGTGAAAGCCAAACTGCCCGTGTGCAACACCAGGAAGGAGCTTCCATACTGTTTCCTGAATAACCCATATGTCTAGTGCGGCTGCCACGGCCACACTAAGAGATCCAGATACAGCCGGGTCCAGCCATGTGGCGCCAATGGCGAGTAATGTATAAAAGATATGCATAATATCTGGCTAAACCGGCCAATGGCTGGGGAAAACTTAAAAAAGAAAAAGAAAAAAAAAAAAAAAAATATATGTAGGATGGGGAGGGGTGGAAGGGATGAAAAAGGAGGAGGGAGGGGGAAGTGAAGAAGGGTGAGGATGGAGGTGCGTGGTGCTGCATGGATTAATCAGGACCTGTAACCTCACTGAGGTACGCTTTCAGTATAGATGTAATGAATCCATGGTCGCCATGTCTCCGAGAAGGCATGGATTAATCAGGATACTGATTTTGATGGTGGATTCTCCGATCTCCAGCACAAGGGGATGCATGCCTTGGCAGCATTTAAAAGCTGCTTCAGTATGCAGATGTAATGAATCATGGGGCAGTCGCATGTCCTCCGCCAGCAAGGCTCTCTCTCTGTACCATCAAGCAGAAGAGCAGCACTGGCTATTGAACTTAACTTTTGTCGTCTCGTTGTACGTGTTGTACGTCACCGCGTTCTTGACGTTCGGAAATTTCCGACAACATTTGTGTGACCGTGTGTATGCAACATCCTTCGGAAAAAATCCACTGTTTTGTTGTCGGAAAATCCTATCGTGTGTACAGGGCATACCCGTTTTTTTTACCTTATGGGATAAAGTTTTTACATAATTAAAAGCTCACTTTAAGCACCCCTGTCAGTGGTTAATGGTTTGTCTCATCCCTGTAACTGATCTGCAAGAGCGCTTTGTTCTTTTGAAAAACAGTCTTACTGGCTAGATCACCAGATAAAAAGAAAAGAAAGCCTAAAAAAAAAACTACTGCAGCCATCACAACTAAGGAATGGTATGCTGCATTATAATAAATGTGCTTTTTGGTTTAATACCTCTTTAATGATCATGGATGGAATTCAGCTCTCTTTTCAGATTGAAAGTTTAAAACTATATTGAATCCAGATTCAGCCGACTTTTCATTCTGCTTTCAGACAGGACTGTGGCTTCTTTCCACATAATTTTCTAGTTTCAACCTTTCTATCTGGTGGCTTTGCTTAGGATGAAGAAATGTGGTGCACAGGTGCACAAAATCTGGCAAAGCTAGCACTAGCACACTCGCTGATGGCTATACCTTGTATAATCCATAGGACTACCTGTAGGGGATGGACCATGACTGCCTGTATGCTGACTTCTAGGTGGAGTAAAGCTGGGTGTCATTGAGGTCGGGACAAAATTGTTTCCTTTTTTTTTTTTTTTTTTTTCTTTCTTGCTACCATTCGTATGTACACTTCCTATTCACGTTCATCCATTTTGTTTATTTTTGTAGCACCACATTTCAAAAAATATCCAAACTTTCCTAAAAAGTGAACAGTAGCTGTCATTTCTGCACCCTACACAGTTCTGACCACTCTATGTTCTATTGAGTCAATCTTTCACCTCGAGGGTAGGGGGTACTTTGGGCTCTTTACCAAGTAATAGACCAACTGAGGCAGTAATGTTAAAAAAAAATAAAAAAATCCATACAGTCCTAGCCTTGGTGCTCTTGTCCCATTTTAGTAGGAAGATAATAACATCTTCTAATAAGACCCATGTATCCCTTTTTAGGGCCCCTATTTCCTACCTGTGTGGCTAAACCTCTAATAGAAGGGGATGTTAGGCATTCCGGTTGCTGGGCCATCGCACATCCAGAAGGTAAAAGGCCCTGTGTAGGTCACCCTTCCTGAAAGTTACTGCTATAGAGGGTACTTTCTTTTTGGAGACTTGGTCTGCCAAAGTCTTCGATGCAAAGGTTGTTTTTTTTTTTTTTTTTTTTTTTTAATTCCAGCTCAATGGGTAGAGGCCAGAAACCAGCCTAGCAGCGACTTGGGGCAGCCAGTGTGGGGTTGTCATCTTTGGTCTTTCTCATCACTGGTCTCAAACCTTTGGGTTATGGTGGTTATTTAATATGTGTAAATCCTGGGACCTAGGAAAAAACTCATGGATTTATGGGGACTCCAATTTTGAGTCCAGTCCTTTTAGAACACTGCAATTTCCCTAATTCAGCCGTACACAATTTAAAATGCATCTAGAAAAGAGTGGTATGAAGACAGTTTTTCCACTCCTTTTGAGGCATTTAACAATATTAATAACAATATTCTTGTTATTACCACTGAGACAGGATCTTCTACCATCCAATCAGATCTCCATATTGCTTGAAAGCTATAAATAAACACTTCTATCTGAAAGCATGGAATGCCTTCAGTTACTGTTAATATAAGAAGGTAAATCTTGTTGGACATATATTCATATATTAATATATTCATTGTCCTTCCAGGTGGGTTGTATAAAAGTCTAAATTGCAATTATTCCCATATTGTTTTACACTGTCATTTTAGTAAAACTTTTATCCATGTCAGTTATGTAGCTCTGTATAGAATATAAAAGCAGCACACCCATTCAGCTTCAATATTTTTATGTCAATCTTTCCCTGTGCAGATTAATGGCACACTTAGTTACTCCTACTAGCTTAGACATTATCCAGGCTTGCACTCTTGCCCATCCATGCCTCTGAGGTTCTCTTGCAAGACTGTCATGAAATGGAAGGTGACTGCAAGCCTGGATAACCTCAAATATTTGTAAAAATGGATTTCCAACCCAGTATACTTTTGACTATGACCAACCTATTCCCGAGGTCGAAAAAGGAGTTGTGACCTGTGCCAGCCTAGAAATAAAAATAAATATTCCTGAGGTCATCCGGGCTAGCAGGCACCTCTCCTCTGTTCGTGATCTTGGGAAAGGAGAGCTTATAGCTGTGGGAAGGTGGAGCTGTATCGGTATCCAATCTGGTGGTAAAGCCAAAAAGACTTTCAGGGCCAAGAAAATCCGTTTTGGTCTTTGCTTATGTAGTTTTCTGCACCTCCTTGGACTTTTGGCCTTTTGGTTACTTCTCCAATACCCTTTCTTCATTATCACTGACTGCCTTCTCTAGGTCTCAAGCGCTAACGTTATTTTAATTATGACTTTAATATGCCTATTTAAATGTTAAATTAAAGTTTGTAATATATTTTGTAACCCATCCCTGATTGGTGCCTTTTCAGAATCTCTAACATAGGTTCTTCCATAAACAGGTTTCTAGATCATTGTTTTAAGTGCACACAGATATAGACTCCTTTTAATTAAATATGTGGACTTAAGAGATAAATTAGTTGTTGCAGAATTTAAGCTTAAAGTGGTTGTTAAGCCACTCTAACCTGTATACACCATCAGCACTGCCTCCTATTCTAGTATCCCTCTGTGTGTGATTTATAAAAATAAATGCTGTAAACTGACCACTGTGTCAGGCTCAGCAGCCACAATACACGGGGTGGGGAGAAACTGGCAGGATCAGCCAGGTTTTTTAGGTGTTGCAGGACAAGCACTGTCGTATAACATGCGTTAAAGCAGCAGGATCCATTTATTTTTTTATCTTTTTGGCTTGACCATCACTTTAAGTGTACCCAAAGTAAGTTTGTGAATACTTTTGAATTTAGGATCTTTTTTATTTGGTGGTTTGGAAAACTCAGATCCCCCCACCCCTTGACAGTAGATCCTCTTTTATGTAGATTAGTGTTATAAAACCCAGTTAAATCATTTTTAATTCTTTTTTAATTCTTGGTGGTATTATTACAACATTTGGAAAAGTCCAAGAGAGGTTATTACTTGCATAAAGAGCTGTATATCCGGATAATGTCATAATGTGACCAATTGATGCAGTTTTCAATTCTTCCTTAATTTTTTTTTTTTTTAGTGCCTGGGCTTCCTGGAAGAACAGGCAACAACAAAATGTCCTCAAAAAAGATATTACCATTTTTGCAGTAGTCATATCTAGGGATTTTCTGCTCATAACATTTTCTGTTTTATAGGTTTATAAAGATGCCAAGGAATGTCTAAATCTCCTCTCCAACAGACTGGGAGCATCACACTACTTTTTTGGAGAAATGTGAGTTATAGAAAGAACATAGAGAACCCTCAAGTTGTAGCTGTTGGCTTCAGAGTAAAACATTGTTCATTATTGCTTAGATGTCAGATTGATTTGGATAAAAATACTGATCACAAATTGGGTAACTTGTTGTGTCTCAAAACTGGAACGCGGCTTACTCTGGTTTACTCATTGTGGCTTTGTTCATTATGTGTTTGCAAATGGAGTACTAGTTGCATTATATGGCGACCTACTTATGCATTTAGGGCAAAATAAAGAAAAATCATACGCAGTTAACCTCTTTCAATACATTCCCATTTCCTATGTTTTATTGCTTGAAAAGCCCTACAAGCACGGAAAAACATCTATCGATCTCCCTGAAATAAACTCGGTTCACTATTTGTAAAGCCGGCATTAGATGATTTTATTTTCTGCAACCTGTGGAAATTTTCTTGATTCTCAACACAGTCAGAAGAATCCCTCCCACGGAGCTATTCTGTTCTCCTGGCGGGGAGCCGCCCCAGCTGGGATAACACACATTAATTATTGGTAGGGGCTATAGCCGCTTGCAGTAATCACAATACAAATCCGACAGGCTGGTTGTACCCAAGTTGATTGTTCAACTTGGGTATAATCAGCCTGGCCATATTTGGTCCGAGTCCCTGCTGAACTGGACAAGTTTCGAACAGTCTATGGCTGGCTTAAGCTGACCACACACTGAATGGTATGGACTGAATGAAGTTGTCTTTTTGCTAAACTACTCAAACCCTTCCACTAGCCTTTTCTTCACAACATAAGGACTGATTGTTTTGTAATTCCAAGATAAGAATTGGAAGGGCTAATTAGGCCTTCGAGATAATACAGGAATTGTGTACAGGATGGTTCTGAATTTTAGGCTTTAAGTTTTTTTTTTTTTTTTTTTTTTTATTTTGGGATCTACTAGGCCGAGGCTAAACAGAGATATTTTATATAAACCGCTCCAAGGAGGGCTCAGTGTGCCCAATATCTCTTGCCATTATAAAGTTCCTCAGATTTCTCCTACATTCAGATAGAACATCACCCTTGTGGATCTTGATAGATGTATATAGTTGCATAGTAGGTGAGGTTGAAAAAAGACACAAGTCCATCAAGTCCAACCTATGTGTGTGATTTTATGTCAGTATTACATTGTATATGCCTGCATGTTGTGGTCGTTAAGGGGCTAATCTAATAGTTTCTTGAAACTACCGATGCTCCCTGCTGAAACCACCGCCTGTGGAAGGAAATTCTACATCCTTCCTGCTCTTACAGTAAAGAACCCTCTATGCAGTTTAAGGTTAAACCTCCTTTCTTCTAATTTTTATGAGTGGCCACATGTCTTATTAAACTCCCTTCTGTGGAAAAGTTTTATCCCTATTATGGGGTCACCAGTTTTGTATTTGTAAATTGAAATCATATACCCTCTCAAGCGTCTATTCTTCAGAGAGAATAAGTTCAGTGTTCGTAACCTTTCTTCATGACTAATATCCTCCAGTCCCTTTATCAGTTTTGTAGCCCTTCTCGGTACTCGCTCTATTTCCAGCACATCCTTCCTGAGGACTGTTGCCCAGAACTGGACAGCATACTCTAGGTGCGGCCGGACCAGAGTCTTGTAGAGTAGGAGAATTACTGCTTTATCTCATGAGTTAATCCCTTTTTTAATGCATGCCAATATTCTGTTTGCTTTGTTAGCAGCAGCTTGGCATTGCATGCCATTGCTGAGCCTATCATCTACTAGGACCCCCAGGTCATTTTCCATCCCCCAGTGAGTAGATTGCATTCATATGTTTGCCACCCAAATGTATTATTTACATTTTTCCACATTAAACCTCATTTGCCATGTAGTTGCCCACCCCATTAATTTGTTCAGATCTACTTGCAAGGTTTCCACATCTTGCAGAGAAGTTATTGCCCTGCTTAGCTTAGTATCGTCTGCAAATGCATAGATTGAGCTGTTCACCCCATCCTCCAGGTCGTTTATTCATAATTTAAATAGGATTTGTCCCAGGACAGAACCCTGGGGGACCCCGCTTTCCCCCCTGACCATTCCGAGTACTCCCCAAGGGCTTATTACTGCTAATGATACAGTTTTCATTACTAAAATCTTGTATATAGTCCCTTATCATCCCCCCAAGAGCTTGCATACTAACGATGTTAGGCTAACTGGTCTGGTCTGTAATTCCCAGGGATGTATTTTGGCCCTTTTTAAAATATTGGTGCTACATTGGCTTTTCGCCAATCAGCTGGTACCATTCCAATCGGACTGTCAGTAAAAATTAGGAACAATGGTCTGGCAATTACTTGACTGAGTTCCCTAAGGACCCTCGGTGCAAGCCATCTGGTCCCAGTGACTTATTAATATTAAGTTTTCCAAGTCTATCTCTAATTCTGTCCTCTGTTGGCCATAAGGGTGCTTCCTGTGATGTGTCATGAGGATAAACACTGCAGTTTTGGTTACTGAAGCCCCCCGATTCCCTCGTGAAGACTGAGGAGAAGAATAAATTCAATACTTTCCCTATCTTACCATCCTTTGTAACCAGATTCCCCTCCTCATTCTTTATGGGGCCAATATGGTCTGTCCCTCCTCTTTTACTGTTTATATACTTTAAAGTATTTCTTGGGTTTCATTTTGCTCTCCTCCGCAATGTCTTTCCTGTTCTATCTTAGCCGCTCTAATTGCACCCTTACATTTCTTGTTGCATTCTTTGTAAAGTCTGAATGCTGCTGATGATCCCTCAGCCTTGTATTTTTTGAAGGCCTTCTCCTTTTATATGCATTTTTACATTGGAGTTAAGCCATCCAGGACTTCTGTTCGCTCTTTTAAATACATTTCCCAATGGGATGCACTGACTAATGCCCTTATGCCCTTATTTAATATGCTCTTAAAGCAAACCCATCTCTCCTTCGTGTTCTTTGTTTCTAAGATTTTATCCCAATTTATATCTTCTAGCAAGGTTCTTAGTTTCCGGAAGTTGGCTCTTTTGAAATTCAGTGTCTTTGTATTCCCCTTATGTTTCCTATTTGTGTGACTTATACTGAAGCTAATTGACCTGTGATTGCGTAATTGCCCCTTATTTCCACATCCGTAATCAGGTCTGTATTGTTGGTAATCAGTAGGTCTAGTAACGCTTTGTTTCTAGTTGGTGCGTCTACCATCTGACCCATGAAATTGTCCTGCAAGACATTTAGGAACTGGCGATCTTTAGTCGAATGCGCGGTTCCTTCCACCCAGTCTGTCTTGATAATTAAAATCACCCATTATGATGACACCTCCCATCCTTGCTGCTAATCCAATTTGTGATAGGAGCTCCGTCTCCCCCCTCCTCCCTCAGGGTAGTGGGCCTATAGCATACTCCCAGTATTACTTTTCCCCTTAGTTTCATCCCTTTGGAGCTCTACCCATAAGTATTCCACCTCCTCCCTAGCTCCCCTAGTGATGTCATCTCTCAAATTCACTTGCATTATTCTTGATATACAGGCATACCCCTCCCCCTTTTTACCCCCCCTCCCCCTTTTTTACCCTCCCTCCCTATCTCTGCGATAAAGGGAATACCCTTGAATGGTTGCCAGCCATTCATGAGAGCTGTTGAACCAAGTCTCTGAAATTCCCACAAAATCGAAATCCTCCTTGTACAACAGTTATCTCTAGTTCTCCCATCTTGTCCGCCAGGCTCCTGGCATTGGTGAACATGCCATGTAGTTTAGACCGGTCGCATACTGTCTTTCTTCTTATTGGGTGTTCCGAGGTTGCAAATAGGACTTGTTACTATACTTGCCTCAGGTTTATGTGCTTTAGTCAACCTACCACTAATGCCCCCAATATTACCCTCTGGAATATGTTCCGCACTGACTATCTCTACCTCTGGACCCCCCTTCCCCCCCGTCGTAGTTTAAAAGCCCCTCTAACTTTTTGGCCATCTTCACTCCCAGCACATCGGTACCCTCCTAATTTAGGTGCAGTCCGTCCCTTCTATAGAACCAGTGACCAACTGAGAAGTCGGCCCAGTTCTCCAGGATTTTCCGGTTTGATACTGATCGTGTTCCTCTTTCCTCTTATCTGAATTCCCCCGTCACATCGCCCCAAACCCCTTAACCCAAGCAACCCCTCTTACAATTTGGGATTCTGTTAAATATTCGGTAGACCCGATATCTCCTCACTTCCCACTTTTACAGATTTACAATTGTCCTCTCCTTCCCCCTGGGTTGGAGAGCCATCAGAGCATCTGATGGTGGTATGTGCAAGGCTTCACTACAATACTTTCACTATTGGATCACCAAACTACTGCCTCTGACTGTTCCCAGCCTCTGTAGACATCATTGATTTCAATGTTGAAAGCCAGGGGCACTGATCCTATGAGTCCTTTTGTAACCATACTCTGTTTTCCTAATCCCTTTAATACGCTCTGCACCACCGGTACCCATAACTTCCACTAGATGGTCTGGCCTATCAACTGTTACAGCCCGTTTTATATTTCGCGCCTTGCTTTTCTGCCTTTTATGCTGAAACAAAATGTGTTCCCTTGTTTACTGTCACCTTAATAAAACTCAGAGGAAAAAAGGTAAAAAAAAAATATGTTTAGGCAAAGAAAATAAAACTTAACAAACCTATAATTGCACACTATACCAGATACCCATTGGAACTTTGGGTGCTCAGCTATGCAGATAACAATCTTCTTTTGCTGCTGGCACTGGTCCACCCTCTGCTCCTTGCTACCTGGAGGTGCCTGTTATAGAATGCATGGTTACGGATTTTTGTGTTGTGAAAGTCAAAACTGAATTTAAAGCAAGCGTTACAGTGATTTAAAATGTGTAAGCTGGCAGTTTTGTCTAATTGCAGACCTACGTCTCTGGATGCTTTTGTCTTTGGTTTCCTGGCTCCTCTCTATAAAGCTCACCTTTCCAAAATCCAGCTGCAAGAACATTTAAAGCAACTTCCCAACTTGTGTGAATTGTGTGACCGTATTCTTGGTGCCTATTTCACAGAGAATGCTGAAGGTATGTACATATCATTTGTAGCATGGCTGGTAAAGCTTTACAGTGGATATTGGTGCCTGGTGCCAAGACAGCCAGCCAGCAGTCCATACAAGTACTGCAATTTGCACGTGTATCTAAACCCCAAAACAAAAATGTAATGTATTGTAGATTACCGAGCCTTAGATGAGGTAGATGCATTCGATTTCATTATTCTTTCATTTTCACCTGGTAATTGTGCAAATAACACACTTCCTGGCCCTTCGTATCTGTGTGGTAGCCATGGTTGTCACACAGGCTGGACTTCAGACATGTCAGCCTTTGTTCTCTCTATTACATGGTAGATTGATGGGACGGGTAGTTTACACAAGAAAGATGAGGGTGTTAGTGCTTTTTTTTATTTTATTTTTTATTATTTTTTTTAAGCTCACATGATATGACAGGTGCACTGCATTCCTCGCAAGAGGAACAGATATTTCTGTACTTGCTGAAAATGTTCTTAGCCTGTAAAGTAAAAGCGAATGCAGCCAACGAACCTAAGGACTGGTAAGCTGCAAGTGTAACGTTTGCTGTCATTTCTAAATGGCTAATACAATATTTTTGTCAAAGCCCTTGTAATAGGACTGTATTTTTATTTTTTTTCTGAATAAAGTTTAACAACTTTTAACAGTACAATAAACAATGCCCACTCCAAAGTATTACATTTTATAAAATACCTTCACAGAATACAAAGTAGAATAATGTTCTTGTACATAGCTAAAGCGGGTTTATAGTTGTCATGCATCCCTAGATATGGTTTTGGAAGACATTCTCGTATATCTTCCCCAGTACTTTAAATTAAACTCACTCCAAGGGTGAGGACACACTGAGCGGTTGAGTTCCCATGTTAAGTCAATACCCTATCAAGAATTGGGTCTAATGGAGCCAAGCCAGGGGTAGCTAGCCAGCATCCCCAGATCTTATTGAACCGGATCAGGCTGCCTCTATGCTCATCCATCAAGCTCTCCCATCTCAAAGTTAATCCCATATTGGCTAACCATATCTCTAAAGTTGGAGAGGTTTGAGAGATTCAATGTTGCAAGATCAGCTTTCGAGCTTGGAACATTGCTCTAGAAACCGCCTCATATTTGTCCGTTATAACCCAATAAGTATGGTTTAGGGTCAAGAGGAACGGCTACTTGAAAAGTATGGTTGATGGTGTTTACTAGCTTTGGGTTACATTTAAAGAACAGCCATGGACCAATTCTCGGGCCTCCGACCACTGATCCCCTGTCTATAGCGCCTACATCCTCCACCCATTTTTCTATAGCTGTGTTGGGAAAATTTCTCCAGGTGCTCTGGCAGCAGCATTGCAAAGCACCTGGAGATTAACCCTTTAGTGGATGTGGATTGCTGCATCATATTGAAAAGAGGAGTGGGAGATAGAGCAGGCGGTGCTAACGATGCTTGCGCTTTAATGGCGGGCCGCAATTGAAGGTAGGGGAAGTACATTTTGTTTGGCAACCCATATCTGGCTTGCATCTGGGCAAATGGGAGCAACCTGTCATTGCTTAAAATGTGACGTCGGAGAGTAAATAGCACTGTATAGTTTATTCAAAACATTGAATTTATAATGACCAAGGGTGGACACACGTGGTGGTATACTGGTTTCTTTTGGCTGATAGTGGGTCAGACTCCAAGCTGTAGAGGGATGCTCTTACTTGCCAGCTTTGTAGACAGCAGAAGTTTATTCCTAAAGACACAGTCCAGTTCTCCATTCTATAGGCATATGTCTCCACCTTGCTTTAGCGATGTCTCTACCGCATTTAAACATTGTTCTCTGGGATGACTAGATTTCAGGAGACAACAGCACACATTGGGGATTATTTATTTATGAAAGGCAAATCCACTTTGCACTGAAAAGGTGCACTTGAAATTGCACTGAAGGTACACTTGGAAGTGCAGTCGCTGTAGATCCGAGGGGGACATACAAGGAAAATAAAAAACAGCATTTTAGCTTGCACATGATTGGATAATAAAATCAGCAGAGCTTCCCATCATTTCAGATTTACTCCTCTGATTTACAGCGACTGCACTTCCAAGTGCAATTTCAAGTGCACTTGCAGTTTGCACTTGTAGTGCAACATGGATTTGCCTTTTGTAAATAACCTCCATTGCTTCTCCTTTTTTTTTTTTTTTTTAACACCCTAGAGAATAAAATGGTTGTTGCAATACTTTCTGTCGCACTGTATTTGAGCAGCGGTCTTGCAAGCGCACTTTTTTTTTTTTTTTTTGGAAAAAATACACTTTTTTGCATTAAAAAAAAATAAGACAACAGTAAAGTTAGCCCAATTATTATTATTTTTTTAAATATTGTGAAAGATAATGTTACGCCGAGTAAATTGATACCCAACATGTCACGCTTCAAAATTGCGCCCGCTCATGGAGTGATGTCAAACTTTTACCCTTAAAAATCTCCATAGGCGACATTTTAAAAAATTCTACAGGTTGCATGTTTTGAGTTAGAGGAGGTCTAGGGCTAGAATTATTGCTCTCGCTCTTACGATCGTGGCGATACCTCACATGTAAGCAGTGGAGGGCACCAGAGAGCAGCGGGAGGGAGGGCCCCTCTCCCGCCCGCCGCCGATAAAAATGATCTTGCGGCGGATCCGCCGCAGAGATCACTTTTATCGGAAACCAGACTGCTGCCATAACAACTATTTCCCTCTTCAAAGTGCTGACGTATAACGGCGTGAGAGGGTCCGGAAGTGGTTAACTATGGATAGTAAAACCATTTTTCTTTCTGCCAGTAAATACCTTTATACAGCCCACTTCCTGTTTCTTGTCTGGAAAAAAGCCTTTAGTTTGCCAGAAAAGGAGGGGCGATGAGTCATAAGAGGGCCAATGACAGCTGCAGTGCTGGAGGTGGGCCTCTGTGTCTGTGTAAATCCAGGAAGTGAACAGGCAGCAGCTTCAGCTGCCCACAGTTAAAATGGCTGCAGCCAGACTCAGTGCAGCATATTTGGTAAGTACAGAAACAAAGTATATATAACATAATATGCAAAGCGGTTGGAAGGAAGCTTCAGAATGGCAAAGATGTTTTTATTACAAATTATGTAAGCAGACTGCAGTTCCTCTTTAACTACGTATTCATCTGTTCATCTTGAGTTCCTTTAATGCCTCTATTCTGTGTGTGTACCCTGGGGGGGGGGGGGGGGGGGGGGGGGGGGGGGTGCTTCAGGCATATACATTGTATGCGACTGTGTGATTTATCAAAGTTTCAAACTTTTACAGATGCACTTCAAATAAGGATTAACTCTCTCTCACTTTTCTGTACTAATCCTGTAATTTCTGCTCTTACCTTCTCTTCTTTGGCTCTATAGGCTCATCTCCTGCTGGCCAGGAAGCAATAGATGCGAATTTACAGAAACTTACACAGCTTGTAAATCAGGAATCCAACCTCATAGAAAAGGTTTCTACTCTTCCTCATTTCCTTTCTACTAAACAGAACTATGTTTATAAGAAACATTTCTCTTCTTGGTTCATCTCTTTCTCCAGATCTCTAACTGTGTGTTTTTAGTAATGCTAAAACTGCAATAGCTAGCAAAATAGGTGTATTGTTGTTGGAAGGCTGGAATTAATGAATGCTACTGAGAAGGATGAATGCGATCCGATGGGATTGAAGATGTTCTATCTTAAAGCGGAGGTCCACCTGAAAAAAAAAATGTAAAAGTCAGCAGCTACAAATACTGCAGCTGCTGACTTTTAATAAATGGACACTTACCTGTTCCAGGTTCCAGCAATGTCGGCAGAAGATGATGAGCGATCGCTCGTCTCTCGGCTTCCCCGCCGCCATCCTCTGTCAGGGAATCAGGAAGTGAAGACGCAACGTCTTCACTGCCCGGTTCCCTACTGCGCATGTGCGAGTCGCGCTGCCCGTCTCTATTGGTCCCCACTGTGTCCTGGGAACTGTGTCTCCCAAGACACAACGGGGCATCTCCGGATAGGGGCGGGGCAGCTCGGATAATTCGTCACGGAAGTGGGTGCAGATACCTGTATTATACAGGTATCTGCACCCCCCTCCCCCCTGAAAGGTGCCAATTGTGGCACCGGAGGGGTGGAGGAATCCGATAAGCGGAAGTTCCACTTTAGGGTGGAACTCCGCTTTAAAGCGGTATTATACCTGATTTTCTTTTTTTATTATTATATGGGGTTATGCCATAGTGCGCTAGCATGCACCACATATTCACACATTATGACCGGTCTCCCTGTCGTGTGCTCTCCAGTGCTGCACTGCAACCAATCCCATGGGTACCGGCGCTTCCATCTTCACTCGGTTTTCATTCTGGATTCCATCTCTTTGGCTGCTTGAATGGCTGGTCCACAATGACGTCACTTCCATGCATGCACACGGGTGTCACATCACCATAGCACAGATCAGGTCCTTTAAATGTACACTGAGCAGAAAATGCGCAGCTCAGTGTACATGACAGGCAGGGGTAAACATTTTATGATGAAAGACTTTTTATGACTTCTGTTCTGTCATAAAAACCCTACCTGGCAGCAAATGTTTTTTATTTTTTTTAAATGTATTTATTATTTAAAGGGCACTGTGCTGTATTATACCATGCATGCATATGTATGAGGTGTGTGTTTCTTCTAAAGAAAGAAGTATAGATCCCTACACTATGCATTGCTGGTTCTGTAATGACCACTTGAAGGATCTGTATACCAAACCCATTTTTGGGTAGACTAGTGAAGGGTTAAAACTCATCAGTTTTATATTATTTATTTATTTTTGCTGTCTGGAAAGGTTTTCCTTTAGCTTGCTTTCCTAGCAACAGGAAGTGAGAGGAAATCTCTGCAAAGTGAGGGGAATTTCCCCTTAGACAGCTGTACCAGTTGCATTCAAAAATTTACACCTCGCTGTGGTTTTGGTGACAATGTACTAGAACAAATTCAGAGGGCGAATGTACCAAACAAGAACATAGACTGCAATAAAACTTGACAGATGTGTTAACCCTTTCTCTACTCTAACAAAAAAAAATGTTTTGGCCATACAAAACTTTTATACAACCATATGTCCACAATCTACGGTATATGCAAAATGTATACATTTCCCTTCTTATCTGTTGCAAAGCATTCTATTACCTTACATTTTAGCTAAGGATTTGCAACATATTTTTTTTATATTTTGCAACCCCTGCACCTGCAGTTCTAGGTGTCCTACTAACAGTGTTGCAAACTCTGTGATAGATAGACCTGTTGCACACAGGCATAAAAAAAAACAGCTGCATGTTGGCTAATGTGCCCATGCACATACAGGCAATTAAATACATATTTGCGTGCCAGGTTCAAGGGCAAAAAAAAGCTCCAAATTCGCATTCCGAGGGAGGCACATATGTGCTTTTTACACTTAAGTGTTTATACGTGCCCTTTCACACCAGAACATGGCTTGCGAAACCCACATTCCATGTGCGTTTCCTACACTGCAGTTGTGATCCGCAGCAGGTGTCAATGTTAACGACACCCCAAACGCAGGTCACAAATGCAGTGCATTTGCCTGCAGCAGATTGCATGGTACAGAAGTACCATGCGATCTGGTCGCAGTGTGTGTTTTTAAAATGGTTCATGCACTCGTTTTGGTGCGGTCCAGTGCAATTCAGCCCATTGAAAATGAATTGGCTCAAATTGCACCGCTTGTGAATCGCACAGGAACCAGCTCCAAAAGTCCATAAATGCATTCTCGTGATTGAATAACAGAATATTCCAGCCAATAAAATTAGTTTGTATATGCCTTTAAACACTATGTGCAGGAAAACACTCATTAACCTGCATAATTACAGTGGGGAAAATGATTATTTGATCCCCTGCAGAGTCTGTAAGTTTGCCCACTTACAAAGAAATGAAGGGTCTATCATTTTTATCACAGGTGTATTTTAAATTATAGAGACAGACTATATCAACCAAAAATCCAGAAAAAACACATGATACAAATGCAGTTCAGTGGATAAAATAAGTATTTGATTCCCTACCAACCAACAATAATTCTGGCTCCCACAGACTGGCCGAATTAGGTGCTCATGTGGTACACAGATTAGTCCTGTCGGTATAAGGCCCCTTTCACACATGCGGACCGTATGTCCATTTTTCATCCATCCGTTTTTGGATGAAAAACGGACATACATGTCTATGGGATAGCGGGTGTCAGCGGATGAGCATCCGCTGACACCCGCTATTGTCCGCCTCCGCAATTGTCCGATTCTGCAGACGGAGGAAAACCCTATTTTTTTTCATCCGTCTGCAGAGCGGATCGGATAAACAGGGACAGACGGTCCGTGTTCATCCGATCCCCCATAGAGGAGAGCAGAGATCTGACAGGGCGGTCCCTGCACAGTGTGCAGGGACCGCCCTGTCATCAGCCGGCCCAGCGGGGAACAGCTGTGCGATCCCCGCTGAGCAACGGATCTTCACGGGGCGGATCAATACGGATCCGCCCGTGTGAAAGGGGCCTTAGAAGGTGCTCCTAATGACAACTCGTTATGTGTATAAAAGACACCTGTCCACAGAATCTTTCTTCTTTTCAAAGCTCACCATCATGGGCAAGACCAAAGAGCTGTCAAGATGTCAGGGACAAGATTGTGGACCTGCACAAGGCTGGAATGGGCTACAAGACCATCAGCAACACGCTTGGTGAGAAGGAGAAAACTGTGGGAGCGATTATTCCCAAAAGGAAGAAATACAAAATAACCATCAATCGCCCTCATTCTGGAGCTCCATGCAAGATTTCGCCTCATGCGGTAAGGATGATCACGAGAAAGTGAGAGATCAGCCCAGAACTACACGGGAGGAGCTTGTGAATGATTTCAAAGCAGTTGGGACAACAGCCGCCAAACAAACTATTGGTAACACAATGCACCGCCATGGATTGAAATCCTGCAGCACCCACAAGGTCCCCCTTCTCAGCAGGACACATGTACAGGCCCGTCTAAATTTTTGTCAATGGACATCTAAATGATTCAGAGAAGGATTGGGAGAAAGTGCTGTGGTCAGATGAGGCCAAACTTGAGCTTTTTGGCATTAACACGACTCGCAGTGTCTGGAGGAAGAAAAATGCTGACTATGACCCTAAGAACACCATCCCTACAGTCAAGCACAGAGGTGAAAACATTATGCTTTGGGGCTGTTGCTAAACGTACAAGCCAACTTTGCCGCATTGAGGGGCCAATGGACTGGGCCATGTATTGTAAAATGTTGGATGAGAACCTTCTACCCTCAGCCAGAACACTGAGAATGGGTTTTCCAGCATGACAATGACCCACAACATACCGCCAAGGCAACAAAAGAGTGGCTCAGGAAGAAGCACATTAAGGTCATGGAGTGGCCTAGCCAGTCTCCAGACCTTAATCCTATAGAAAATTTATGGCGGGAACTGAAACTTTGAGTAGCCAAGAAACCTTACGAATTTAGAGAAGATCTGTAAAGAGTGGACCAAAATCCCTCCTGAGATGTGGGCAAACCTGGTAACCAACCACAAGAAAAGTCTTACCTCTGTGCTTGCCAACAAGGGTTTCTCCACCAAGTACTAAGTCATGTTTTGCTTGGGGATCAAATACTTATTTTACACACTGAACTGCAACATTTGTATCGTGTTTTTTTTTTTTTTTCTTGATTTTTGGTTGGTATTCTGTCTCTATCATTTAAAATACACCTATGATAAAAATGATAGACTGTTTTTTTTTCTTTGTAAATGGGCAAACTTGCAAAAAATGCAGGGGACATGCCAAAATTAGAATTTTTTTAAGTTGCATTTTTTTTTGCCAGCTCCTGGCAGAAAGATCCAGCATACATCGGAGTATTTCAGTACACCTGTGTGCATGAGGACTTTTAACTATAGATGAGACACCCTGGACCCACATGCAATTAAAGTGTATCTAGAGCCAATTCATATCTTTCCAGCTTTGAATAGAGTAGGAAATTGTTAAAATCCATTGGGGAGAACTACCTTCACTTTTTGGCAACCGGTCGCAGTCCACAATGAACTATTGGGTTTTACTGTCTCCCAAACGGTAAATGTAAATGAGACCTTACTGTCCTGAGCACCCTGTAAGGCTGCTTTCACACTGATATGCTGCAATTTACCTGCACTGCAGGTGCAGCACTGTGCACCTGCGGCTTTCCTGTGGGTTATCTGTTAGATTACTTCTTGCAGTGTGGTGCACTTTCTGAAAGTGCGCCAAACCTGCAGGATATGATAGAAGTCCTATGGCTTAGTGCACCTGTGGATCAGTGTAAAAGCAACCTAATAACCATTTTTTATAAGTGCTAATATGCCCATTGCAAAAGGGCAGTGTATGTGATGTTTAATACACTGACCTTTTCCTCTTTCAGCTTCTGCTGGCATCGCTCTCCATGCTGCTAAAAGGGCGCAAGCGCACATCGTAGGAGGCATCTCTTGATGGGAGATACCATTTCACGGCCACAATTAAAACCTATACAAACAGCGGGGGGGGGGGGGGGCGACCGTAGTTCTCACACTGTGCCTCGCTGTTGCGGGGCGGCTTTACAGTGTGCTGATGGTCCGGTTTTGTCTGTGTTGCAGGGCGGGTTTGCCTGTGTTGAATGGCCGGTTTTGCCTGTGTGAAAGGGTGGCTTGCAACACAGACAAAATCAGCTCTTCAACACAGCCACTAGCCGCCCTCCAGCAGCAGCGATGCTCCCCCGCTGTTTGTATAGGTTTAAATTGTGCCTGTGAAATGGTATCTCCCATTGAGAGATACCTCCTACGATGTGCGCATGCGCCCTGGTTACGTCAGCCCAGCTGATTGGCAAATCAGCTGTTGTGCTGTTCTGTACGGCGCATGCGCCATACATACCGGGCACTTTTCGATGGGGGGCACTTCTCGACAGAACACCGGCTCCATGCACTCTGATGCTCTTGGATGGCGGGTTGGCTACCCGCCACGTGGTCTTGGCGACCCGTCATCCCAGAGCATAGGCATGTGCTTCCCTGGTTTGAGGTTGCTGGCCACATCAGAGGGCTGTGGCCCACCCCTGCTTTAAGATATGCTCAGGGTACAATATCAAAACTTAATCTCCCAGTTACTGTGGACAGCATTGTCCCTTTTTTTTTTGTTTTTTTTGTTTTGGGTTTCATAGATCACATCTACCTTGTCCCATTATTGGTGACATTTGCCCTCCATTGTGTATTGCATTGGATATAAAAGACAACATTTACTAGAGAACTGAACAATACACATCTGGTAATGCCATTGCTGCTGAGCCACAATTCCCTATAGGTGTCCATCTGGAAAATCGTTTCATATTTCTGGGAATTAAGTAGGTGTGAATGGATAGTACAATCTATTGGCACAGCAAATGGTCCATTGCAGCCTAGAATACACTCCTGTGTCTAACCCAGGGAGCAATGACTACTCCTCTAGAAAAGCACACCAATTGTTCGTGTACATAGCTAGTAATATGAATAATTTGCTCTTGAATTGCTTAAACAAAGCTTCCTTTATACCCGGCTGGCATGCCACATTGATTATATTTTGCTTTGAGCCCAGTCATATTTTCCAGTAGTTCATAAGAAACCCGTATTTTCTCAATTATCCTGATTTCAGAAATTCTGTGTCCTTTACGTGGATGTGTGCTGATGTCATCGCAGGGGAAGTATCTATAAACAGAATACCTTTGTGTCTATACACTCATTACTGAACTAAATGGGCTGTGTTGTCGTTAGGAAGCCATTTGGACTTTTTCCCAGCAGTAATTTAACACAACTTCACTTTTTTCCATAAAATCTTTAACCACTTCAATACCAGGCACTTACACCCCTTCCTGCCCAGGACAATTTTCATCTTTCAACGCTGTCACACTTTGAATGACAATTGCGCGGTCATGCAATACTTTACCCAAACTACATTTTTATAATTTTCTTCCCACAAATAGAGCTTTCTTTTGGTGGTATTTGATCACCTCTGCGGCTTTTATTTTTTGCTAAACAAACTAAAAAAGACCAACATTTTTGAAAATAAAGTTTTTTTTTTTTTTTTATTTAGTTTCTTTCATAACATTTTGTGTTTTCCCCCTTCACTGATGAGTTGGCACTGATATGTAGAATTGATGGGCACCAATAGGCAGCACTGATGGGCACCAATAGGCAGCACTGATATGTAGAATTGATGGGCACTGACAGGCGGCACTGATGGGCACTGACAGGCAGCACTGATGGGGTACTGATGAGTACTGACGTGTTACTGCTGGGCAATGATTGGCACTGGCGGGCAGTGATTGGCACTGTGGTGGGCACTGGCACACTTTATTGCTGGGCACTGATTGGCAGGTGTGTGGTACATTTGAGGGGGCTGTGCTGATTATCAACACCCCCCCCCCCCCGACAGGGAGAGTCGCTGATTGGCGTGAACCGAGGAATGCCATTTACCGGCACTTCCTGGTTCACGCGGTGATCAGCTGTGATTGGTCACAGCTGATCACGTGCTAAGATGCTTCTGACAGAGGCTTCTTATCACGATCGGAAATGCAGGGTGTCAGACTGACACGCCGCACTCGCGATCGCCGCGCTGCGTGCCCCAAGGGCACGCGCCCACATGTTATCCTGCTGGACGTCGTATGACGCCCAGTCAGGATACCAGAACCACTTCCCGGATGTCAACATGCTATTGACCGGGCGGGAAGTGGTTTTACTCTGGTCCCATTGAAAGGGGGACATTGATTTCAAATAAGTAGCTGTTGAAATCGCATAATGGCATCGGTCAACACACACGGCCTGATTTTTATGTTGATTTCACATGCAGTTGTGTGTTGGAGGCATTGCTACATCATTGCCTCTCCATGTTGCAGCATTGGTCTGATGCTGCAGCTGTCCCCTACTGGCTCTAAGCCTGAGAACTGAGTGATCAGATGACCGATTCTTGCTCCGTTCTGAGCAGAGAGCGGTGATTGTGCACCTGGAGTGCCACGCTGGGGTGGGAGCGGCTGGTTCTGGCTGTCGATAATATGGTCCAGATCCTTCCAGAGCCTGGAGTGGCTCTGTGACGTCAGCCGCTGTTGGCAGATTTTTGGTCACAGACGAGAACAAATAAGTGCACTCCTGTGACCCACAAGAAAAGCATGACCATAAAAACTTTGGCCATACTTCTCCTTTTTAGTTGCGATGGCAGGCATTGCATGTGATTCGCACCGCATTGCTGTGCAGATCACATGCAATGTCTGTGCAATGCAAATTCAGCCATACAGATTGTATGGCTAAATTTGCAAACTCGTGCAGGACCTTTTGGTTTTTGTCCGCACCAGGATTGGATCACATAGGTGTTCACACCCATGTGATCCGATTACTGTCCAAATTCACAGTTCGCACTGCGATCTGCAAACTGTTCTGGGGGTGTCATTAACTTTGTATTGACTAGGGTTGTCCCGATACCGATACTAGTATCGGTATCGGGACCGATACCGAGCATTTGCGCGAGTACTTGTACTCGCACAAATGCTCCCGATGCCTTATCCGATACCTGGTCGGCGGGTGGACGGATAGGGCGGGCGGAGTCTGCGCCGTGGGTAAATGGAGAGGGCAGGTGAAGGCAGAGGGCGGGCGGAGTCAGCGGTGGACGAAGAAGGCGGGTGAAGGCAGAGGGCGGGCGGAGTCAGCGGTGGACGAAGAGGGGGGGTGAAGGCAGAGGGCGGGCGGAGTCAGCGGTGGACGAAGAGGGCGGGTGAAGGCAGAGGGCGGGCGGAGTCAGCGGTGGACGAAGAGGGCTGGTGAAGGCAGAGGGCCGGCGGAGTCAGCGGTGGACGAAGAGGGCGGGTGAAGGCAGAGGGCGGACGGAGACAGTGGGTGGACGAAGAGGGCGGGTGAATGCAGAGGGCGGGCGGAGACAGTGGGTGGACGAAGAGGGCGGGCGGAGTCAGCGGGTGAATGGAGAGGGCAGGTGAAGGCAGAGGGCAGGCGGACGAAGAGGGTGGGCGGAGTCAGCCTGTGTAATTAACACATTACAAGGGAACGTGTGTGAAAGGGGCGTGTCTTCTGCTGCCCTGTACCTCACTGTGACAGAGATTGAAGCTGAGTTTTTTCACTTTCAAGTACAAAACTACAGAGAGAGATCAGGGAGAGAGAGAGAGAGAGAGAGAGAGAGAGAGAGAGAGAGATCAGGGAGAGAGAGAGATCAGGGAGAGAGAGAGATCAGGGAGAGAGAGAGATCAGGGAGAGAGAGAGATCAGGGAGAGAGAGAGATCAGGGAGAGAGAGAGAGATCAGGGAGAGAGAGAGAGATCAGGGAGAGAGAGAGAGAGATCAGGGAGAGAGAGAGAGAGATCAGGGAGAGAGAGAGAGAGATCAGGGAGAGAGAGAGAGAGATCAGGGAGAGAGAGAGAGAGATCAGGGAGAGAGAGAGAGAGATCAGGGAGAGAGAGAGAGAGAGAGAGAGAGGGAGGGAGAGGGGGAGAGGGAGAGAGAGATCAGGGAGAGGGAGAGAGAGAGGGAGAGAGAGATCGAGAGAGAGAGAGAGATCAGGGAGAGAGAGAGAGATCAGGGAGAGAGAGAGAGAGAGATCAGGGAGAGAGAGAGAGAGAGAGAGAGAGAGGGAGAGAGAGAGAGAGAGAGATCAGGGAGAGAGAGAGAGAGAGAGAGGGGAGAGAGAGAGAGAGAGAGGGGGGAGAGAGAGAGAGAGAGAGGGGGAGAGAGAGAGAGAGAGAGAGAGAGAGAGATCAGGGAGAGAGAGAGAGAGAGGGAGAGGGGGAGAGGGAGAGAGAGATCAGGGAGAGGGAGAGAGAGAGAGGGAGAGAGAGATCGAGAGAGGGAGAGAGAGATCGAGAGAGAGAGAGAGATCAGGGAGAGAGAGAGAGATCAGGGAGAGAGAGAGAGAGATCAGGGAGAGAGAGAGAGAGATCAGGGAGAGAGAGAGAGATCGATCAGGGAGAGAGAGAGAGATCGATCAGGGAGAGAGAGAGAGAGAGAGATCAGGGAGAGAGAGAGAGATCGATCAGAGAGAGAGAGATCGATCAGGGAGAGAGAGAGAGATCGAGAGAGAGATCGAGGGAGAGAGAGAGAGATCAGGGAGAGAGAGAGAGAGAGAGAGAGAGAGAGAGAGATCAGGGAGAGAGAGAGAGAGATCAGGGAGAGAGAGAGAGAGAGAGAGAGATCAGGGAGAGAGAGAGAGATCAGGGAGAGAGAGAGAGATCAGGGAGAGAGAGAGAGATCAGGGAGAGAGAGAGAGATCAGGAGAGAGAGAGAGAGAGAGGAGAGAGAGATCGAGAGAGATCAGGGAGAGATCGAGAGAGATCAGGGAGAGAGGGAGAGAGAGAGAGAGAGAGAGAGAGAGAGAGAGAGAGATCAGGGAGAGAGGGAGAGGGAGAGAGAGATCAGGGAGAAGGAGGGAGAGAGATCAGGGAGAGGGAGAGAGAGAGAGAGAGAGAGATCAGGGAGAGGGAGAGAGAGAGAGACAACAGAGAGAGGGACAACGGACAACAGAGAGAGGGACAACAGAGAGAGGGACAACAGAGAGAGGGACAACAGACAACAGAGAGAGGGGGAGAGACAACAGAGAGAGGGGGAGAGAGAGACAACAGAGAGAGCCGTCAGCGGCTGAACATCCCGATACCCATCTTGGTACACTCTGCACTTGGCTGTAGTAAGCCAGCAGTGGACATCTTGTTACACCCAGCCCATATAGTTCGATCTGGGTGTAACAAGATGTCTGCTGCTGCTTACTGTGGCAGGGTGTACAGCATTTAAAAAATAAATCCTTTCCTCATGTCATTTTTTGCTGCATTTCAGTGCCAGCCACCTATCAGTGCCCATAAGTGCCATCTATCAGTGCCAGCCACTTGTTGGTGCCACCTATCAGGGCCCAGAAGTACCGTCTATCAGTACCACCTATCAGTGCCAGCTATCAGTGCCTATAATTGCCGCCTATCAGTGCCCATAAGTGCCACCTTTTAGTCCCCATCAGTCAGTGCTAGCCATCAGTCAGTGCCACCTATCAGTGCCCATCAGTCAAACTGTCACATGACATAAAAAAAAGTATCGGTAATCGGTATCGGCGAGTACTTGAAAAAAAGTATCGGTACTTGTACTCGGTCTTAAAAAAGTGGTATCGGGACAACCCTAGTATTGACACTCCCAGCGGTTCGCATAGGGCGGTGTGAACCACCTGCGATTCAGGTGCGATGCGTAAACCTGCACTGGATTCGCAGGGTTCTCGCATTGCACCAGTGTAAACCAAGCCTTAAAGGGGTTGTAAACCCTTGTGTTTTTTCACCTTAATTCATCCTATGGGGGAGGATCAGAGAAGACGAGATCAATCAGCCGTTTTACACATTACAGAGAATTAACCCCTTAGGTTCCACAGAGAGTAGAGCATGCGTGCTCTACTGCAGGGATATGCAATTATCGGACCTCCAGCTGTTGCAGAACTACAAGTCCCATGAGGCATAGCAAGACTCTGACAGCCTCAAGCTTGACACCCAGAGGAAGAGGCATGATGGGACTTGTAGTTTTGCAACAGCTGGAGGTCCGCTAATTGCATATCACTGCTCTACTGCATATACAGACTGATTTGACTACAACAGTTTTAGTAACACTTTACGCTGCAGATGGACACAGGTACCTTGGCACTGTATTTTAGGTCAGGTCTGGATCACCTTAAAGTGGATGTAAACCCAATGTCATCCTTTCTAAATTACTGCCATAGGGGTTATCTATAAGGATATACATGCCTCCTGCATGTATCTTTACCTGTCAAATGTCTCCCCTCTGTCTGTCTGTTATGAGACCCGAAAAATTGCAGCTTCTGTGGGTGGGTCTGTTGTCTGGAGCTCAGTGGGTGGAGTCGTGATGTCAGACTCCCCGCCCACCTCTACACTCCCCTTGTCAATATGCATTTTCTCCTGTGTATTTCTTACACTGAACTTCTGCTATGATCTCTAACATTCAGTGAAAAGACAGGAAAGTCCCCACATGACTTCAGCATGCCCAATTATGCTGAGGTGTGGAACATCCAATCCTGGCAGAGCAGCAGAAGAAAGGAGTGGGAGGGAATTAAAAAATAATGCATGTCTCTTAGGCTAGTGCACTAGATATGTAAATCACCTGTCACTCACAGCAAGGGGGAGGATTTGACAGTTTGTTTGTCAAGATTTATCTCACTGAACAATAAA
The DNA here is from genome assembly GCA_028564925.1 of Lithobates sylvaticus. Lineage (NCBI taxonomy): Eukaryota > Metazoa > Chordata > Amphibia > Anura > Ranidae > Lithobates > Lithobates sylvaticus. The sequence goes on from CM053026.1 coordinate 110,995,639, forward strand.
AGGGGATTGCTCAGAGCTGGATTAACTCTTTGTGGCAAGACTGGGCTCAAATGATAGGAAATCTTATACTCTACATTATGACATCAAAGAAAAAAAGGGGGTTTACATTCACTTTAAAGCCCATTTGGTCTTTTCCTGTATTCTCTGCAAGCTACAATAATGTGTTCTTTGTTCAGACTTTAGAATATGCATCAGTGGACTGTGACTTTTACAAACCAAACATGCGTTCCTTAAATGCAAATGCAGAGGATAGAATGTATTGATTGTAACAAGACAGTATGCAAGGTATAACTATCTGTAGAAGTGAAGTAGCCATCCTCTTTGGCTACTGGGATCTAAGGAAAGATCATTTCTGATTGGTCCCCATGGCTACACTCGCATCAGTGGAATTCGTAAGCTTTCCAAAATGCCGAATCTTCCAGTAACTAGACCCAATTATTTTCCTGTGTACTTCTGTGTGACCTGTCAGGCAGGCTCAGTAAAAAGGCAGTAAAAATGTGCCCAGTGATTACCCCTAGGAGCCAATCTATTGTAGTCCTATCAGATAAAACTGCATTCTGATTACATGCTCTGGATTGCTGCACTTGGTGAATCTCTCTTGGAATAAGTCCATGTGAGTAGAATTTGTCTATCCTCTATAAATCACAGTTTGCTAACATTTTCTTTTGCTTTCTGCAGATGGATGATAATCTCCGGAGGAGCCCTCAGAATCGTCCTCGGGCACTACATCCCACTGCTTCCAGTGCAGACAGAGATTCATCCCAGTTCCTTAAACCATGACCATGATGGTGCCCCCAGTTACCGCTATCCAGGTCCAGCCAGGAATTGTTTACCCTGTTCTGCCTTATGGCTGCCTGTTGTCAAAGATCATCCTTAAGGGGAAACTATCTTCAACTTTCATGTTAGATGTTCAAGTATATGTATGTTTTTAGGTTTTAGACTTTTTTTATTTATTTCCTCCCCTCGTGTATTCTTCTTTCGGTCTTTTAATTGTTTCCTTGAAGCCCCCAGATTGTACTCTGTGGAGCCTAATCCAATGAGGTCAGTTGGCTTTTCTCTACAGCCTATTGTTGGCTGTATTCATTTTCACCATTTTTGTACCAACTTATTTACTAAGAAAAGGTTATCCTGTCGTAGTTTTACCCCTGCTGTGTAATGCGAGTCTGCAGAAGGGAGCAGTCAAATGAAAATGTAGGTAGATTAGTAAAGAATTCTATTTAGTTGTACTATTTGAAATTGTCAGTCCGCTCACAGCTAATATTTCCATTTTTTTTTTTTTTTTTTTTTTTTAATAGCACATTTGTCACCCAGAACAGCTCATCTTTTTAAAAAAAACCCTACTCTGTGTCAAAACTATTTTCATTAATATAGATGGCAGTAAATCAATAAGAACAATTGGCATAAAAAAAAAAAACGCACTGAAAATTGTAGTGTCCTCTTTACATTGGTGATCTGTTGAAAAGTACCCTCTTTCAACGGAGGTCAGTGGGGAAAGGGAACCTTCCATTTGTTATCCGTGCACTGCCCTGTTAGTTTGGTCAGTGGGAGAAGGACCACTTTTATATTGATCAGTGGAAGGAAGAGCCCTTTCACAGACCGCTAAAAAATAATTATTGGTGTCACCAGTTTCTTAACTGAGTGATGCAAACAAAAGCACAGTTGGTTCTGCTGGATAATGTAGTTGCTAGAACTATTAGAAGGAAGATCAAGCCCCCACTGCTCAATGGGCCCCTAGCAACCTGTGGAGGAACCTTAAAGCTGAAGTTTTTGGGGTCTTTTTTGGCTTTGGCTTTTTTCATCATCATAGCATGGCTGCTATGTTTGTTGAAATCTTCAGTCCTTTGTGCCCAGGATATCCCTGCAGCTGTCATCTTCAAGTGCTGTGGAGGCTAATGTGAGCCACTGGACTTGTGACAGGTATTTGTCAGAAATTCTTACTATGCCCACCCTTTCCATCCCCCTACTCCATTCATAAGAGCTGCACTATCGCTTCCTGCAATTAAAAACACTAGAAATGGAGAAGAGAGACTTTTCTTGTTCAATCATTTTTATTATAGGTTTATCAAAAATGTACAATAATAAACGCACCTAGTCCGCCCATGCAGGGGTTACGACTGACAACCTAGAGAACATAAATGTACATACACAGCATAAGCAAAGGATTTCATTAGCCAGTTAGGTATTTTATATGTTGATTTATTTTATGTTGCTCACAATAAGTGGAAGCAGATTTGCAGTTTGCCTCATATTGTAAAATGACAGTGTAAATGACACTAATTTGCTTATGTGATGAAAAGAATATTCTTTATGCACTGATGGACATCCTTCACCACATGAAGCACATGTAATGGCAGCAATCTAATGGTCTGCTTGAGGTCACACTTACTGGACCATAAATAATTCAGAAGTAGCAAAGCACAGAAGTTATTCATTACTTTTGTATGCTTAAAGGGATTTTCCATCCCAAGCAGGAAAGACTTATTTTTTTTTTTTTTTTGTGGGGAAGTAGTGTCAGTATACACTCCTCTTAGAATATGTTGACTTCACATGCTGAAATTGTAAGAGAATTTACAGGGAATTCACCTCTAGTCTACTTCTTGATTTGCACTGAAAAACTCTCTCAAAAAACTTGCTTCCAGTGGTATAATTAAAAGACCAAAAGGGCCGAATAGGAAAAGTTCATAGTTTGGCTTTACAATACCCATTAAAGCAGAAATATACTCGCTTTCATTCCATTGATGCAATTTCCGTGAGCTCCCTTGCCAGTGCCGACCTATTTTAAAAAGTTTCTTCTGGGTTCAAAATCTTCGGCCATCTTTATAGGCCGAGCATAGTAGATGTAACATAGTCAAGAACTATATACAGCACAGTATTGGTGACCTAGACTGGAAATGTGTTGCATCCCAGAATTGTCGGCATTTATTGGTAACTGAATATTGACGGTATGGTGTAGAATCCAGAACTTCCCAAGCTTCAGGGTCCACAGGAAATCCAGGGTGTGGTCCACATGTACAGGACAGTTATTTGCAGCTAGAATCTCACTATTATTGAGGGCTTTAGTTTCCTCCAAGTTTTGGTAGCTGTAGCCCAAACTACACTAAGCAGTGTGTTTAACTTGTGTTTCCCAAGGTATTTCTCTCTGGGGTTGAGAGTGTCCAGCATCTGTCACCTTTTATCAGTACAATACAAATATGGATGACCCATAGATGACCAAGAGCTGGAATGCAAATGTAATAACTCTGACCAGACACTGATGAGCTCCACCTGTACTGTAGTTTTTGATGGGGTATTTCCCACAAAGTGATCAAATAATTTTCTATAAAAAAGTTTTATAAACATTTTTGGTATGGGATTACTGAGTAGTAATTAGAATGACTGACTCAAAATGCTTGAATGTTTTCAGTTCTATTCTCTTATATACAGTTATCTTTGTGCAGTATTTTGTTCCTAGTTGTGTATATACTGTATGGTAAATGCTTAATATTTTCTTAAACTACTGAGATCAAATGGCTGTTATAACAATCAATATTCTAATATATATATTTTTAGTATTACCTATGGTACAGTATGTACTTTCCAACAAAGTATATGAAGTTCCTTGGCTTTGTCTGCCTGCATGTACAAATCCTATTTTGCTCCATTGCCACAGCTTTGCTGCTTTACTGTGCCAATGATGAGGTTAACACATACATGTTATATCCATAAAGTTGCCTTTTTTATTTTATGTAAAGCCAAGTTTATAGAATTTTAAACTTTGTTGAGGTTAAAATGATTTAGTATATTTAAAGCCAGTAGGGTTAGGGTACACAGCTGCTATAATTGTGCCCCTGCACTATTAGCATTGTGTTCCATTTATTTTAAAGTGAATGGAACTGAATGTTCCATCTCCTTCACCAGTACAGGGAACTAAATCTTTGGGGGTAATCTCCAAAGTGCGTTCTGTTACAGTTCTTCCAGTTGTGATTTTATATATACATTGACATGCTCTCTCTGTAGACATCAATGTCTCCTAAATTTACTGCCAGCCTAATTATTTCCATTCTGTAGTGTATAAGATGTCCACAGCAGTCTAAGACCTCTTCACGTGAGCAGCCAGTAAGAACAGGCAGTTCATTGGCGATTTTACCACCCACTCAAAATATACCTTGCAGCCACTCGGGGTTGTACACCTGCGGCAGTCACAGCAAATATTATATCCCTTGTTGCGTTCAGCTAGTAGTACCGCCAACAAACGCAACCCATTCAAGTGAATGGTACTGTGCTGTGAGCCAAATGCTGGGCTCCCAGTTGTGCCATCGTATTATCGTATTTACTTACAAAATCGCCTCCAAAAATCAAAAACAGGTACTCTGCCATCTCCTGAATGCTTGGCAGAGGCTGCTATACCGGGAAAGGGCTAAGCCCTAAATCTCTTTTCTGACCTGCAAATAATGCTTTCATTTTTACCTGACATTCAAAGGCCTTAGCTTTCTATAAATGTTCCTGGGAGCTGCCACACATTTACTTTCCCTTTTTTTAAAATGTATCTGAACCCAAAAAACGAAATTGAATATATTGCAGCTTACCAGTTCTTTTAGATGTGGTGGCTGCGTTAGTTTTCCTTGATTGGGCATTTCTTCTGATTCTATCAGTAACCATTTCCTGTCCACAGGTGACAATGTTCACTTTTACCATATTGTATAAGGGCAACAAACCAGATTGTCCATAAAATAGGAGGACATGGTTCTGTAGTCCTCAGATGCCTGAGAACAATGTAACTGATAAGTCTGCAAAGACAGAGCACACCAGATCAGTTCACAGGATTTGTGTACAAGATCAGCAGGTATTTTTTTTTTTTTTTTCAGAATTAATTGGTATATTTGACCAAAAGGGACCGAATAAGAGAGACTCATTGTCTCATTGTTAGTGGGTTACATACACTTTACACTGCTACCTATCAGAGCTCCCAGTACCTTTTATCACCTCTTAGTGAAAAGAGGGAATTTTGTTGTCTGACAGAACTGTCTGTAGATCCCATCCCCATATACATATAGTAAAAAACAAATTCCTCAGAAAAGTGGGACTTTAAATGGATCACAGACTGGAGGTATATAGAAAAAGTATTACATTTTATTACATAAATAAACAACTCATGGGGAAACACATGATACAAAACATTGGATAAAACCAGAACATATAAATGAAAGCCTAGAATTAAAAGACCAACTAAGAACCAAAGCCCAGAAGCTGTCACAACGACAGACCATCCCAACGCGTTTCGAAAACCATGTGTGTTTATCACCTCTTGTACATATAATTAGTGGCCCATATTAAATAGCTTGATATGTTTATGTATACTATTATAGACCATCTCTATCAAGCCTTATGAGTTCATAGGATGCATTAAGGGGAAAAAACACGAAGCTTTACACAACCCCTTTAAATCCTAAGCAGCGTTGTCAGCACCGCCTGCTGGGGTACATAATTCTGCCTATCCTGACTTCTCTATCTCTCTTCTTACGCATACATTGATTTTTTTATAATAGTAAAAGCTGTTTCTTGCTACAGCAACGCAGTAAAAGAATGCTGGGACATGCTCTAGAACTAGAGTGGGAGGTTTGGTGTTAAATTTGATTAATGCCTGGACATATACTGTACTTTAATGCATTAGGCATTCATAAGTAATGAGCAGCTGCATATAGGCTTTTCTTAACCACACCAAAGTTAGGTAAGGGACACATTTCTATGGTGTTTGTCATATGGCTGCAAACTCAGGCTTTGTAGTGGTATACGTTTCTTAATGATGACAGTCCAGTATCTTCCAATTCCTTCCGTCCAAAGGTGCTCAACTCCTGTATCTTAAAGACATGACTGCTGATCCAGAACAAACGCTAAGTTCAGTACAGGTTGTACAATAAAGCACTTTTGTAAAATGACTTTTGCTGTGTCCTTACTGTCCTCATATAGAGTCATTCTTGCTTGTCAGCCTGTATTGGACAGTAATGACCGCTAAACCTTCACAACAGCTTGCAAGATGCAAAGATAGGTGTACATTTTCCTGCCAGTCGCTGTATGAGAAAGCTGACCAAATATAGTGACATGCGTTTTTTTTTTCTTTATTATTTATGGAAAATATATTTATATGCGTGCATTGTATACCTCAATTATTGTAGTACAGAACTATAAAATTGTATATGAACTGTATTCATAATTCTGGAATGTATTTTGAAAACAGCCTGCTTATATTCCAAGCTTTTTACTGAAATGCAATGTATTTGTGATCTTAGAAGTTTGTTATTTTTTAAATAAAAAACTACCAGTTTAGACTGTGTGTTGGCTTTTTCTGTATTGCAGACTTGGATAATGAAGATTGAGTTTAAAGTCAATGTTCACCTTCGGTAAATGAAAAATGTACGGGATTTTGCAGGTAAAACAAATGTGCATTCATTGTTTTTTCTGCACAGGAGCCTAAAAAGCACTGAGCCTATGATTGGTGGATCACAGGTACAATGTCAGGGTCCTGCAGACACTGCCTACAGCTCTCTGCCTATACCTTTGTACAGGGTGTCCGTTACTGAGCTGCAAGAAGTGTCAGTGGACTACAAGAGCAATAACCAGCACACTCGTCCATTGAGCAGTGGCAGCTGGTGGGTGGATTTTCCTTGTGGGGGGCAGCAATCAACCCCACCCCCCCGGACTACCACCCCCGGCGGAGGGCAGCACTAACACCCCCCAGCCTTGGTGGTCTGGCACTCACCCGATCTAGGCAGTGGGCTGTGGTGTCCTCCAGCACGGGACCTGCCCGCTGCGCAGGAAGCAGCTTCGGTGTCAGCTCCTCCAGCAGCTTCCTCTGCCGTGTGTCTCCCTTCTCCTCCGCCTAAGTGCCAGGCATCCAATAGGATCGCTTGACACTTTGGCAAATCTGGAAACAGGTCTCACAACCTGCCTCCTGACTGGCGGGGAGGAACTTTAGTGTGAAAATAGCAAAAATTCATTCTCTATTGACAACTGGGTAGGCTCGGAGTGCAGTGCTCCCCCCCCCTCCCCTCCAGGTCCACCCTTTTTTTAAGCCTATTCGAGCCTCTGGCTCTAATCACGTGCTTCATAAAAATACCCACACTGCATTGTAATCCATAGGCTGGCGGCCTGTTATGTAGATCAGGAGGCCTGATGCAAGGATGGGGGGGGGGGTGGGTGGTGCCCGCCACTGCCATTAAGAGCTTATAAGTCCCGTGGCAAATGGAACTTGCAGTTTATTAGTTTACAGATCACTAGAAATTATGCAGCCGCAGCTATTTTTATTTGTGACAGCGATTGCAGGAGAGAACATCGACCCGCTGTAAGATGAACATGCTCTGGGGGTGAGTGGAGGACATGAGTACCAACATGTTCACTTTCTGTCCCTGTCTTGGTGATAAAAGTGACACCAGAGCAAATAAAGAGGGTGAAGCCATTCGGCAAGGACACGGATGGCAATAAAACCAGGATGGTGTTTTAACCCTTACCTACACTATCCAAAGCTAGGAAACAAGGTTAGACTATACAGAGAATGAGAAATCTGCCATCTAGTTGGATCTTTCTGTGTAGTTACATACCCTGTAGCGATTGAAAACATTTTGAACCCTGAATAACTGTTTATAGTAGGGATGCACCGATACCTTTTTGGTTTTTTTAAACACTGGGTAGAGCCTGATTCACCCCTATGCATTTTTTGTGCTTTTTGCATTTTGCAGATTTGCACTACAGAACGTGTTCCATAGGAAACCATGGTAAATGGACTGCAGTGCAAATCTACAAAATGCAAAAAGCATTAAATGCATAGGTGTGAAATAGGCCTAAGAGTACGGAAGTACTCGCCGGTACGAATTACTGATACCCGTCGTCTAGGAAGAGTAGGTTTGAGAGGTGGGGGTGGTTAGGGGGGAGTGGAGGGGTAAGTGAGGACAGGGTAGTTGAGGGTGGGATTAAATGGGGATTGCGGGGTGGGAGAGCTGGGATGGAACAGATTGCTGGGGGGGGGGAGGATGAGGATGGGAGGGTCATTGCGAGATATGGAGGCAGAGGTGGCAGTTGGTGGAGGGAAGGAGGAGGAGGCAACAGGCAGAAGTCAGCTGGCCAGAGGGGCGGTGGAGGCAGGGATTGCACCCGGCAGGGATGACAGCTGGCCGGAAGAGGGATGGCACCTGCCAGAGAAGACAGCTCCACCGGAGGGGAGGAGGAGGCGGCAGAGATCGCAGCTGGCTAGAGGGGAGGAGGAGGTGGGGATGGCACCTGCCAGAGGAGTCAGCTGGCCAGAGGGGAGGAGGAGGCATCCTGCTCCCAAGCTGACGTCACTTCTGGTATCGGTTTCGGGTATCGGAGCATTTGCATGAGTACTGATACTCGTGAAAATACCTAGTATCGGCACTGATACTGAAATCCGTACAACCCTAGTTTTTAGTACTGGGCTCTCTGGAGCCTGACTTTTAGAGTAGGCTAGAGCTACACAGGAGATTTCTCTTTTCTTCTTTTTTTTTATTTTTTTAACCAGGTTCAGTCTCACTGCTATTACAGGAATTGACTTGCTAGGAGTGATCAAATCGATCTGATGCCCCCATCCCTAATTCATTTCAGAAAAACATTTTGCCAACTGGTTGGAACTTTGATGGCACACAACAAAAACTTTTAAAATATTACAAGTTTATTGTACATAAATTTAAATACCAGACCCACAAGTGTAGCGACATTAAAAATACATTTTTATATTGAGATCATAATATAACATCACAACCAAAGGACACATTTTTGAACCTCAACATGTTTAAATTCATCCAGAATCTTCATCAGGGATATACCGGTACTGTCCAAATATAAATAGAATAGTTATAAGTGTATCATAAAGACATGAAGATCCTCCCATTAGTTGCACATACTGTAGATGAGACTGAACATTTACTTACGCCAGTGGTACATTATACTCAATATAAAAAAATGTAGAGATAGCCCATCCCAGCATGGAATCCCCAAGAGGCTCCAGCAGAGATTGGTACTCTTTGGTTCATTTAAATAGACAGCCTAATGCACCAAGAAAATCACATGTTCCAATGCACTACAACATACGTATGTCCATAGGCAACGTGCACTAAGGTGCCATTCAGAATGAATTGTACTGTATCGCACCAATGGATGCAATGTGCAGAGCAATTAATGGAACACCATTGTTTTAATTGCCCTAAATAATTCCCTAATAAGAACTTAGACTCCTGGATGAAGTAGAAAAATTACATAGACAACATGATAAATACCATAGATGATACTACTCTGTCACAATATGGGGATCTTATGCAGCCAGATATGCATCTCCTGATCACTTTTAAGAAGCACAATGCAAAATAATGAAAAAACATGAATCTTTTTAATTGTTCATCTCACATACTTGTTGCTCCATATACAGTATATGGAAGCCAGTAACATAGACATCTACCTTTCATCTGCTCTCATTCAGGGACATTGTGGCTTACCTCATATACAGTGCCTTGCAAAAACATTCACCCCCTTGGCATTTTTTGTGTTTTGTTGCTTCACAACCTGGAATTAACATGGATTGTTTGAGGATTTGCATCATTTAATTTACACAACATGCCCACAACTTTGAAGATGTTTTTATTTTATTTATTTCGAAGCAAACAACAAATAGGACAAAATAACAGAAAAAGTCAATGTGCAAAACTATTCACCCCCCTAAAGTCAATACTTTGTAGAGCCACCTTTTGCGGCTATCACACCTCCAAGTCGCTTTGGATACGTCTCTATGAGCTTGCCACATCTTACCACTAGGACTTTTGCCCATTCCTCCTTGCAAAACTGCTCCAGCTCCTTCAAGTTGGATGGTTTGCACTCTTGAACAGCAATCTTTAAGTCTGACCACAGTTTTTATATTGGACTGAGGTCTGGGCTTTGGCTAGGCCATTCCAACACATTTAGGGCTCTTTCACACGGACGTGTCCGTGTACGGAGCCCGCTCTGCTCAGCGGGGATCGCTCCGTCGATCCCCCGCTGAGCAGGAAGATGACAGTTCTGTCTCTGCACTCTCTGTTGCTTTAGCAGTGTGTTTCGGGTCATTGTCCTGCTGGAAGGTGAACCTCCATGCTAGCTTCAAATCACACACAGAGTGTTACATGTTTTGCTCAAGAATATCCCTGTATTTTACACCATCCATCTTTCCCTCAACTCTGACCAGTTTTCCAGTCCTGACTGCTGAAAAACATCTTTGGGTGATGTGATGTGTTGGGTTTGTGCCACACAAATAGCGTTTTCTTTGATGGCCAAAGAGTTAAATTTTAGTCTCATCAGACCAGAGCACCTTCCTCCATACATTTTGGGAGTCTCCCACATGCCTTTTTGCAAACTCAAAATGTGCCATTTTGTTTTTTGCTGAAAGTAATGGCTTTCTTCTGTCCACTCTGCCATAAAGCCCAACTCTATGGAGCGTATGGCTAATGCCGCGTATACACGAGCGGACTTTTCGACAGCAAAGGTCCGACGGAACGAATCCGTCAGACAATTCGATCGTGTGTGGGCTCCATCAGACTTTTGCAGTCGAAAAATCCGACAGACTTTAGAAATAGAACATGTCTTAAATTTTCCCGTCGGAACTCCGCTGGACCCAGTTCCTATCGAAAAATCCGCTCGTCTGTGTGCTAGTCCAATGGACAAACAAAGACGCTAGGGCATCTATTGGCTACTGGCTACGAACTTCCTTATTCTAGTCCGGTCGTATGTCATCACGTTCTAATCTGTCAGAATTTAGTGTAATTGTGTGTGGCCAAGTCCGTTCATTCGAAAAGTTTGTCGGAACTCCTTTGAAATTTAGTCGGAAAGACCGTCGGACCTAGTCCGTCGGAAAGTCCGCTCGTGTGTACGCGGCATTTTTGTCATCCTATGTACAGATACTCCAGTCTCTGCTGTGGAACGCTGCAGCTCCTCCAGGATTAGCTTAGGTCTCTGTGCGGCCTCTCTGATTAATACCCTCCTTGCCAGGTCCGTGAGTTTTGGTGTGCGGCCGTCTCTTGGCAGGTTTGCTGTTGTGCCATGCTCTTTCCATTTGGTTATGATAGATTTGATGGTGCTCCTAGGGATCATCAAAGATTTGGATATTTTTTATAACCTAACCCGGACTTGTACTTCTCAACAACTTTGTCCCTTACTTGTTTGGAGAGTTCCTTGGTCTTCATGGCAGTGTTTTGGTTAGTGGTGCCTCTTGCTTAGGTGTTGCAGCCTCTGGGGCCTTTTAAAAAGGTGTGTATATGTAATGGCAGATCATGTGACACTTAGATTGCACACAGGTGGACATCATTTCATGAATTATTTGACTTCTGAAGGTAATTGGTTGCACCATAGCTTTTTATGGGCTTCATAACAAAGGGGGTGAATACATATGCACATGCCAATTATAATTTTTTTATTTCTGAAAAATTGTGTTATGTATATATTTTTCTACTTTTACTTCACCAACTTAGACTATTGTGTTCTGATCTATCGCATATAATTCAGATTAAAAAAACATTGAACTAAAGGCTGTAATGTAACAAAATAGGTAAAAAGCCAAGGGGGGTGAATACTTTTGCAAGGCACTGTATGTTCCTATTCAGCCTGCAAAAACTGCTAAGAGACCTGTATCCAGTAGGCCAGTGGTCATCAACCCTGTCCTCAGGGCCCACTAACAGGCCAGGTTTTATGCATTACCTTGTGGAGATGTAGACTAGAATACTGCAATCACTGAGCAGCAAATGATATCACCTGTGATGTATTTCAGTTATCTTGCAAATTGGCCCTGAGGACAGGGTTGATGACCACTGCAGTAGGCCATTCCTCAGACATAAGAGTAGTAAGAGAGCTCTGGCCATGTTGAAATTTGCCTACAGTTTGAGGGCACTACTAACTATGGTGAAGCTTTCTTAACCACTTGCCGACCGCGCAATAGCCGAATGAAGGCTTCCCGCGATCGTGCCCACTGCGGGGTGCGAGCGGCACGCTTTGTGATCGAAGTGTCCAGAGGACACTGTTGATCACAGATTGAGGGAAATAGCCAATCAACAGCTCTTTACCCCGTGATCAGCTGTGTCCAATCACAGCCGATCACGTAGGTAAACAGAAGCTGGTTATCGGCACTCCTTTCCTCATGCTGACAGCATGAGGAGAGGAGAGGAGATGAGAACCGATAACCAGCTTGTGTAAAAGGGACATGTACACTGATAATCAGGCACTAATTATCAGTGCCCATCAGTGCAGCCTCTTCAGCGCACATCAGTGAAAAAGAAAAATTACCTGGTGGCAAAATGTTATAGCAAACTATGAATCAAATTATTTTGTGTTGAAAACTGTCATGTCCGTAATAGTCAATCAGGTTGTTCCTTTCATTCTCCCATACTTCATAGAAAATTTGAAATGAAGGATAGTTCTTCCCTGGCTCAGACTATGTTATGTGCATGGCCCATTGCAACATTCTCAAAGCATATCTGATGAGGGGATGCCAAAGTTCAGGTGCCCTTTTTTATAATGTTAATCTTAATTTAATTTACTGTCGAGACTAGACTATTGCCCAGAAATCAAAACAATGTTTGCAATCATTGTTTTGCTCTTGTTGCTAAGATCTGCTGTGTGGATTTCAGATCATATGGTTTTTAAAACGATGGACGGGAAATCTAAAGTTTCCAGGATCACATCAGAACTAATTAGTTTACCATTGTGACTGTGCTAATGCATGCCAGGACTGTAACTTCAGAACAAAGAAAGGTGAACAGGCTCTGGTCTTCTTCGTCAAGGCTCAGTCTGTAAGTTTTGTAGCAGGTTTTCTTCGCAGCAGACTTGAAAGAAATAAACGGTGTCAGCTTTGAATAGACAAACACCCCATCATTTTGCTGCAACTGCTAAGTAATTGCATGAACAGGTGTCAAGGCTTCAGAAGATTGTTTGGAATGGATTCTAAACTGTCTGTCTGGTTAAGTCATCAAGGTTCATGAACAAGAAAAATCACGTAATCTCCTAATTGGTGTGGTCAGTGAAAATCAAGGCAACATAATATACCCACTGGTCATTTAAACTGAGGAATATAATGACCAGATGAATTGTGATGGTATAGGAGAACTTTAAGTACCCATCTCATATGAGGAATATATGGGACTACCACATCGGATAACTCTTTCTGGAAATACAATTCTCCTGGCTTCTTTTTGATATGTTGGCTTCATTAATTTGAGTCATTGACCTGCAACAAGAATGCAGATAAAGAATGCATACTTTTTCTTTTAGTTGCAAGTAATGGCAGATCCCTTTTTTCTCTCTTTCAATGCACTTCCTATGAGGCTGTCAAAAACCCTCCACTGGTAGCATGTCATCAGCTTTCCAAGTGTTTGGATCCTTCCTACTGCTTAAGTACTTGCCTACTGGGTACCTTTACCCCCTTCCTGCCCAGGTAAATTTTCAGCTCTGTTGCACTTTGAATGACAACTGCACCGTCAAAATTTTGCAAACAGGTAATTTTTCTCTTTTACTGATTTGCGCTGATGAGGCTGCATTGATGGACACTAAAAGGCTGCACTGATAGGCAACACTGATGGGCACTGATAAGCAGAATTGATGGGTGGCACTGAATGGCAGCACTGGTAGGCACTGATTGGCAGCACTAGTGGGACTGCACTGATAATCAGTGCCCTGATTATCAGTGTAGATGTCCCTTTAACAGAAACCAGTTATTGTCTCTCTTCTCCTCTCCTCTCCTCATGCTGTCAGCATGAGGTAAGGAGTGCCGATAACCAGCGTCTGTTACTTCCGTGATCAGCTGTGATTGGACACATCTGATCGTGTGGTAAAGAGCCACTGATTGGCTCTTTACCTCAATCCGTGATCAGCAGTGTCCAGTGGACACTATGATCACAGAGCACGCCGCCCGCACACAGCAGCAGGGGTGTGCCGGGCGTGATCACAGGAAGTGAGCAAGGACCCTTTCACATGGGGCGGACTCGTTAGGAGTCCGCCTGCACAGCAAGAAATCTGTCCGCTGATCTCTGCTAAGTGGGTGTATGGCTTGTCCGTTTCCACACCCCTTATGCAGAGCAGATACAGCTCACTTTCCTCTATGGGCGGTTGTATGTAAATTGACATCTGCGACTCCATAGAGGGCAAAGCAGGGCTCAAGTCCTGCGGGAACGCATAGGAACGGAGTTCCTGTACTTTTTCCACAACAGGAACTCAGTTCCCATTAGCAGCCATGTCCTGCAAGACTTTGAAGTATGCGAGCTGTGTGGCAGGTGCTACACCAGCAGCTGCCGACACAGCTCACAATAGTAAGTGCCGCACACCTGACCATTCAGGCATTGCCAGTAGGGGTCCCCATGACAGCTTCCACTTCAATCTACCTGTCAATCACAGCTAGCTGACAGGTAGATCAGGTCCCTGCTGCTAAGAGATTGTATTTAGTCAGACCTCTCGTGATGCGCTCCTCCCCGCGGGCCACTCCTGACTTTGTCTCCCCCCCCCCCCCCCCAGTCTCCTGCATACTTGCTCTGTGTGTCCCGCTGAATCCTCCCCCTCCTCTATCTTAAGTGCCATATGATGAGAGAGCCCAGAGGAGGAGCACAGCTATTCTGCTCACAGGACATGCAGGGAGAGAGGTGAGCTGAGGGAGGAACATCAGTTTGGGGTGGTAAGCTGAGCACAATACCTGGCAAAGTTTAATGCCAGGAGGGAAGTTTATGTGAAAATATGTGAAGGGTTGGAATAGCAGCGAGTGTGTGTTGGAGCCCTGCAGAGTTTGCAGCCCCCCAAGCTAACGTACATCTCCTAAGCAGGAACACATCACTATCTCCCCAAGCATTCTGTCCAGATAATGTGCAGTTAAAGCGGAAGTAAACCCATCGATTTAACAGTCTAAAAAAAAAAAGGCATGCCGTGAATGCTAACTGCACATTGACTGTGCTCTCAACCAAACAGTCAAACCATCCAATGGCTGGTGTCATAACGGATCACATGTGCAGCACTGTGGCAGTTGAAGATTAAACAGAGGCAAAGATGGCAGCTTCCTTGGCTGAAAACGATAGGGGGGTTTACTTCCACTTTAATTTATGACCTTTCCGTTTAACCCTGTGTTATCCAAAGTCTATTCAATGAAAAGTGTAAACTCACCACATAAAACACTCTATATACAAAATAAAATTCCCCAATAAAGATCAGAACATGATGTTCACATTTGCATGGAAGCACAATTGAATGAATGCTGATTATTCAGAGAATTACCGTATTTATGTTTATTGAGGATTGTTTTTTTTTATGTACTAACAGTTAAGCTTCATACACACAATACGAAAATTGGATGAAAAATACCACTTTTGAAGCGTTCGTGCATATGAGCGTATCATTTTTTATTTTTTTTTGGTGGACGAGTGGATCTTGGGTGGGAGTTCCCACACTTTTTCCCCCAGGACTTGACCCTTGGGGCAAAGTGTGGTAAAAAGGTGACAGGCGAACCCGATCAGTCCGCCCGTGTGAAAAGCGGTAATAAACCCAAAACAAAAAATGTAATTTATTGTAGCTTACCAGTCATTAGATGTGGTGGCCGGATTATTATTATTTTTTAATATGATAAACAATATTTGGCAATATATCTAAGACTAATTTGCTTTAAATATTTTTTACATATTTTCTTAAGGACAAGGCTTTTTTGTTAAACTACTTTAAGAAATGCTATGCACTTGTTATTTTGCTATGAGATGACAAATATGTGGAAAGAAAATGTATTTCTGATGATTTTAGAAAAATTGTGCGCTCCTATTTCACAGCTGCAACATAGATTACCGTTCTCATGACACAGCAAACTGAGAGTGTTAATCTACACATTGCGGTCAAGTAGTTAAAAAACAAAGTTGGTCTGCCACGATTTCTAGTGCCAACTTTATTGGCAGAATGATGGTGGGATGTAGGAAAGACCTTCTTAAAGTCATCTTAAGGAATGCTCCTGCTATGACTTTATTGCAAGTGACCTTCAATGTGTCATCCAGAAGGGTATTAAAGGCAGCCTATCATGATGGAATATGGTGGCGGCCATTGCTGACTTGATTTAAAATTACAAAGAACTCCCCACTAAGGTCCCAGAACACTATAAAGAACTTGCAGATAAGCAATTACTTCTGTAATCCACCCTAAGTCTGGGTTCACACTATGTGCGGAGTGGGCTTCCAGCAGGGGGTCCAGTGCATCCCTGTTCTCCGTTTCAGGGGCGAATCGGGTCTTAATTTTTGCCTGAATTTGGACCTGAAACAGAGCGAAAGACCCACAGGACCCTTCGGCTGTGCGCTCCGCAGCTGCCACAGGGATGTGTGAACCGGCTCCATTGTGAACTGGCCACAGTCTCCTATCATCCGAATTGAATGTGGGAAACCGGCATCCAATTCGTATAAGTGTGAACCCAGCCTAAAACAAAATAATCAATTTTGGATGGACCTAGAATCTGGACAAAGTAAAAGCAGATGGCATTCTGACAAACTACATGTAACTTCCAAATAAAGAATGCAGCATTTGGTATATATTAGTGATGGCAAAATACAGCTTTACAATTACAATATATAATGTGTGCATTACTTCGTACCATATGGGAAGTACTACTGCCATCCTATTAGGATTGCCTTTGCTGGAAAGAATTCATATTGTAAAATACAATCCTTGTGTAAACTTGTGAATCAATTAAATGTAACATTCTAGGATTTGCTGTCCCATCTTCAAAGGAACATACTGCGTGTAGCATGCAGATTACATTACAAAGGAAACATGAAATAGAAGCAAGAACATGAATGAACCATTGCCAAGCCATTCACTGTTTGGTATCCAGTATGTATGCTGTATGTGTTAAAGCGGAAGTAAACCCATCGATTTAACAGTCTAAAAAAAAAAAGGCATGCCGTGAATGCTAACTGCACATTGGCTGTGCTCTCAACCAAACAGTCAAACCATCCAATGGCTGGTGTCATAACGGATCACATGTGCAGCACCGTGGCAGTTGAAGATTAAACAGAGGCAAAGATGGCAGCTTCCTAGTCTGAAAATGATAGGGGGGTTTACTTCCACTTTAAGTTTATTTAATGACCACTATTAGAATTGTTTTATTATTATAATAGCTCCATGTGTCTAACATATGCAATGTTAATATTTAGTATGTTATTTTTTATTATTTTGTATTTCACATTTATTTTTTTCCCACATTTACATGTAGGCCAAGTCATCCAGCAAAAGTGACAATGGCATGAGTTCGGACAAACTAAACCATAGCCAAATGTACCTAAAATAATCATCTTTGATTCACATGATATAAATGTAGAAACGTGTTCCCTAACAGCTGTGTATATGAGTCTCGCCTCTCTCAGAATGTGTTTTGCCTCTCAGGTTGCTGTGCTCAGAAGTTCCCTGTGTTACATTTTCTGGCAAGAAACTGTTAAATAGGCTTCAGGGGGCTGACATTGAGAGCTTTGCCTGTCTGCTTAACTAGTCAATCTTTGGTGAGTTGGTCATCAGTCTGCTGAACCAAGCTATAACAAACTGGCTGACCGAAGTTATTGGCTTGTTGGCTGTAGGCCTGATTTGGAAGCCACTGGGCTGATGCCTAGGCCTAAAGAGCTTGCTCATCTTGTAGGCTGTGTACCTAGAGGAAGAGTTGATTCTGAAGCATCTGAGGCTGCAGAGACCTGGAACTGAGTTTCTTCAGCTTTCTGTGTGCTCTTTAAAATTGAACCCCACCCAGAGACTGTCAGCCCTGAGAAGCTTTTGGGTATCACTGCAAGAAAAACAAAAAGTGTAGTTGCCTGGGGACAGAGTGTTCTCAGAATGGTGTCCTACTTGCAAGCCGTGGCTCTGTGCTAGAGAAGAATTGGGAAAGATCTCCTACTTATGCAGAGGCTTATGCGTCGTACACACGGTCGGAATTTCCGATGGAAACAGTCCGATGGGAGCTTTTCATCTGATTTTCCGACCGTGTGTATGCCCAACGGTCTTTTTCTGTCGGAATTTCCGACGGAATTTGAATTGAGAACCTGTTCTCAATTTTTCCGACGGAAAACCTTTCTATCGGATTTTCCGATCGTGTGTATGCAATTCCGACACGCAAAATTCCGACGCATGCTCGGAAACAATTTGACGCATGCTCGCAAGCATTAAACTTCCCTTTTATAGTGCTGTCGACCGTGTTTTATGCCGCTGTGTTATTGACCGTCGGAATTTGGTGTGATCGTGTGTAGGCAACACAGCTTGAGCGGAATTCCGTCGGAAAAACCGTCAGAGTTTTTTCCGACGAGAATTCCGATCGTGTGTACGCGGCATTAGTCTCCTAGTTTACTAATTCCATATTCAATCAAGTGATTTTACTGTGTAGCCCTATTGAGCACCTTGCTTCTGAAAAGGTCCTCACCAAGTTCCTCTTCAGCCTACAATTGAGCATTGTTGCCCGATTAGTTCCTATGAAGATGTATTCTGCAGGACTGCACCAAAGGTATGGCTCCCCATAGGAATAAATAGGTCTGTGGCTTGCATATAATAGCTGAAGAGGACCCTATGAGGATGTTTTTTTATAAAGCAAGGCTCCTAACATATTGGCACATTGAAGATCATTGGATTGAGGACCAAGGTGAGGATCAGACCAGGTAGGGAGGCTGCATTCATTAAAGGAAAATTACAGCCAAAGCTCATTTGGCTAAACTTCTCCTGTGGATCACAGGATTGCAATTTGTTCTGTACTCCTGTGTCCCATTTTCAGCAGACAGCAGGCTGAAATCCACTGACATCACAGAACCGGTCCCAGCTCGGCAAGATCACGACAATGGAGTCGGGATCCGCCCACATGCCTGGACCAACACCCGGCTCAGCCTCTAAGCAAGCCGCTGAGAGCCTGAACCAGCTGTTCCCACCCCCTCACTCCAGTGAGCGTGGGGGGGCAGAGCTGAGAGCTGCTGTCTGGCAGTCGCCAGCTCTCTGCTGCTTGGGGAGCTGTGAGAACCGAGCAATCAGCGGTGTTAGGTCGCTCGGTTCTCAGTCTTAGAGGCTTCAGGGGACAGATGCAGCATCGGACTGATGCTGCATCCACCTAGGTAAGTATGATTAATTTAAAAATACAAACATACTTCTCTTTTAAAGAACAACTTACACCAAAGGTAAAGTTATCCTTTAAAGGTGCTAGTTCACACCTGGGTAGTGTGTTGGCCAAAAAAGTTTATGTTAATTTTTGGATTCATCAATGTTCATTATAGGGACTTTTAATAGGAATGGCATCAGTACATGCAGGGCTTTTTTTCAGCGGGAATGCGCGGGCAGTTTTGGAACCTCAAGCACTGAATGTATGCAGTGGCATGGGGTAATGGGGTGCGCTAAAGGGTCCAATGATGCCAGCTGCAAGGGGATCTATTGTTGCTGGGGGGGGCTATGTTGCTAGTGGGTCAATTGTTGATGGGGTACTTCGACTGTTGAGGGAGGGATCTATCGTTGCTAGGTGATCTATTGTTGAGGGATGGGTCTATTCTTGCTGGAGGGGGGGGGGGGCTTATGTATACACTTAGCACCACAAAATAATACTTGGTTCTGTTTTCACTAAAAGAGCTGGTACTGGGAGGTGGGTGGGGGGGTGGAAACAAGGGACAGTGCTTGGAGGTGCGTAGGGGGTGGGTATGGGGTGGAGACAAGGGGTGACTTGGGAGAAGGGAATTCCTGCACTTATTTTCTGAGCCTTGAGTAAATCACAATGAAACTGCCCCAAGCAATACAAAAACACAGTAACTGACATCAGGGTTCTGCTGCTTCTTCATTGTATAATCCCAGGGGATGGTGGATCTTGATTCCGTTTGTATTCCTGAAGGTACAGGTATCCTTTAAAAACTATAGCAAACCCATGTTGATGAGTTAACGGGGATTAAATGTGTGTGTTAGGTTGCATAGGTGTAAATAGGACCTTAATGATCATAGAAACTGAATTAAAAAAGGTTTTTATATTTACCTGGAGGTCAACTTTAACTGTCAATAAAGCCTTTTTGGTAAGTTATATTTATTGTACCATTTGGACAGTACTGCAGGTTTTTTTCTAAATATGTTTTCAATATTAGTATATTTTTTTTAAATACAAAATCAAAAATATTGCAATGGTTTGGCATAGCTATCCTGCGTTCAAAGTTAATATTAGGTAAGCTTGGATGATTGTGCAGATTTGGAATCCATCCCACATGTAGAGTAAGGGCCCTCCAGCTGCTGTGGAACTACATTTCCCACAAGGCATTGCAAGGCTGGCTGTTACAATTACTGCCAGAGGCATGATGGGACTTGTAGTTCTGCAACAGCTGGAGGGCCCCAGGTGGCCTACCCCTGGTATAAGGCATAGGTTAGCCAGTGTACAGAAAAGCAGGGTAAGGACAGGGAATATCAACAACAAATGTCATATGGCTTACATTTGCCTGCAAAGGTTTTAATTTTTCCAGGTCAAGTTAGTTGCATACATCTGCACTTGTGTCGTAATGTTGAAAATGTTTTGCTGCTTATCCTAGTTGCTTATTTGGTTCTAATGAGTGTAAGGAACATACTATAGGGGGTTCCAGAATGGAAAAAGTCAGTCAATCTGGTGAACTAATGAGCTGGATAACGAGCTCCTACTGATGTCCCATGAGGTAGCAGTACTATATTTATGCAGTGCACATACTTTTTGACAGCTTTAACAAAGACTTTCTCTTTTGTCCAGTTGTAGAGCAGAATGTGGATGTATAATAGAACATTTTTAATAAAAGCAGGTCAGAGTGTATTCATTTTGTTGTCACTGATACTTTGCAACTCTGTGCAGGGTATACAGAGCCCTTATACCATGTCCCTGTCACCTGACCACAATGCCTATATGAGCTTGTTGGACATCCAATTTCCAAACCATGGGCATGACTATGGAGCTGGTACCCTTCTTACTCACTATTCTGGGAAGGCTTTTCACAAGATTTTAGAAGGTGTCTTTGGGAAATTGTGCCAAATTTGTGAGATCGGGTACAGGTTTTTAGATGAGAAGACCTGGCTTGCATTTGGCATTGCAAGGTGTTCAGTAGGGTTGAGGTTGGGGCTCTATGCAAGCTACTCAAGTTTTTGCCCCCCTAAACTCATCAAACTCATTAAACTTTATCTTTTGGAGCTTGCTTTGCACATGGGCACAGTCATGATAGAACAGAAAAGGGTTTTGTTCCTCAAACTCCTGCCACAAAGTTTGAAGTAAAAAAAATTTCTATAGAGAATTCCCCAATAATTCTTCATAAAAATCTTGCCATAAAAATATAAAAACAAGAAAGATGTATAACGCAGTGGTAGTGTATCTAGCGTATCCACCCGATATCGTCTGCAAAGACTTCCACAGGGGCATATACTAGTAAGCCACCTCTGCGTTGTATTTATAGTAAGTATCTAATGAGCCATTATTATCACATGAGCACATTCAGCACAGCCCCACTTCCGGTTTGACAGGAAAAGCCAATTATTCAAATTCCCTTCCACCAATAATAGATAAGTATTATACCAGATACAACCAAGCCTCAATATCATAAGCCAATGCAGTGTCACAAAGCTGGTAAAGGCAAAAAAAGGGCATAATTGATCACCAATCAACCAACAGTATCTTACCACCAAACGGATCATACATGCATCAGCCAAACGATTGGCGCGAACTGCGCCCATGTGACTTAGTTGCAGCGTCACCTATGGTCGTGGCCATTCGAAAATGGTCTGTGTTTTGGCGCGAGCCGCGATCCGCGGCTATTTGGCGCCAATAAGGGACATACTGTGCGCATCATGCGCCACGCATCGTCAACCGACTAATCACATTGTCAGAAGGGGCGCACACTGATGACGCACGCGGTCCGCACAATGTAAACATGGCGCGATGACATCATCGCGCCACCGTCACTCCATAAACGGAAGCGGTGCATGTGTGGAACGCGGAAGCTATCACGATGGAACGCACACAAGACAGCATGCGCACCGCACGCAAATAAAGTTCGATGCCCTCACAATACACCAACCAAGGTGGAATGTATACAGGGCAACAAGTGCACCATCCATACACAAAGTAAAAATGCATCTGATTTCTGCCATATATACTCACATGTATGCAATAAGTCAATATATTAACTTATGCAGGTAATTTGAAAACTGGAATCAGGCTATCCTCAATGGCTCATATGCAACCAACGATATACATACAATGAACAAATCCATAAGGATATATATCTAAAATCTATAAATCATTACATGTTACATATCATAATATGCAATCATTAACTTTTGAAAAATATTAAGTAAAAAATGGAAAAAATAAAATAAAAATGGAATTCTGCTCGGACTTATAGAAACATCTGAACATATAAATGAAAATATACATGAGAGGTAATGGACGTTAAATGTTATACATTATAGATATACGGTGATTAAGCCAATCTAACATATAAATCTATTGATGTAGAAAAACGTCCAATCGAGAAAGGAATAACTATCACAACAAGCATACTATTATGTAAATAGTATAAATTAAGCAACGATTTATAAATGAATTGATGTCCCATTCTATATTTAAACCATATGGGGTGTAACATTTTATTTGGTGTATCCAAAAAGTCTCTAACTTAGACACACCCCTAATACTAGATTCACCTCTCCAATGTGCCGTAAATTTGTCAAAAACTTAAAATTACGAACCCTCCGGATTCTTAGTATGGCATGATAGATAATGCTTTGGTACGCTGTGGTTGGTGCCTCCAGCCCTTATTTCCGCAAGGTGTTCATTCACCCTTATAGCGAAGGTGCGTATAGTACGCCCTATATATTGCTTCCAGCAAGGGCAGGTTATGAGATATACGATGGGAAATGTATAGGCTAAGCAAAGGACACACCTGAGTATGAAACTCGAAAGGGGGATATTTTACAATTTACGCCACATCCTATAATAAAAGAAAATTGGAGAGAGGATCCCCTATGGGTTGGACTTTAAAGGCGTATAATTAGTAACCCCAAATATAATATCGATAGATGTAAGTTGAAAAAACTTTTATTACAAAAGATGTAGTGCATAAAACAGTAGAAGATTACACATATATCTTCAGTCAGTCTGAGGAGGAGGCGAACAGCGTTACAACATCATAAGAGCTATTGGTCGACCCTCTTCAAACTTGGAGATATCTAAACCAGAGGCACAACAAATTAAGATCCACTGTCAGGGCTCTCCTTGGATTGCCCGACCCCAGTGTGCTCTACAGGCGCCCCCCCCCCCCCCAACGATCGCTCTTTTTTTGGGACAGATGCATCATACCCAATGATTGGAGCAACTATTGAGCTCCAGCTGGGTGTTTGGGCATCTGTGCATATATTTGGTATTTATTCGACCTCTTTTGAGGCTGCAAAGTGAAGAAGCTCCTCCTCCCAGCCGTTTTCTTTTAAACTTTACTGGAACGTCTCTTTGATTGGTATATTTTCCATGTGAGTTATTTTAAATCTTTCTTTATGTGCAATTGTATGGATCTTTTGGATTCAAGATGTAATCATTGTATGAAGATTTGCACTTTTTGACATAACACCTGACTTTGACATTCTTCTATATGTAATAGGAATGGTGTCACATTCTCACCTCTGAGGAAGGAGGAAAGCATTTATATCCGAAACGCGTCAGTGTGAGAAAATGACATACACGCATTCATAGCTAGTATTGTGCTACCAAGCTTTGCTGTAATTGTTTCCAGGAATTTTATATTGTCTTATATGTGTAATCTTCTACTGTTTTATGCACTACATCTTTTTTAATAAACGTTTTTTCAACTTACATCTATCGATATTATATTTGGGGTTACTAATTATACGCCTTTAAAGTCCAACCCATAGGGGATCCTCTCTCCAATTTTCTTGAGATATACGATGTATTTTGTATGACATGTTGCAAAGCATTTCATTTTGTATTCTCTACCTGTAATGTTAGATTTGAAAGATTCGCATTTCTTGCGACACGAATTACTCATGCACACATTACATTTTCGACATAGGTAAAAACCCTTCATGTCGTGAAAAAAAGTTGGTGGACAGGGGGGATCAATAATATTCGGAGCAATTTTTCCTCTAAGGGATGTGGCTCCTCGATAAATCACACCGGCACGATCCGGTAAGATAGGACCAAGTACCTGATAATTTTTTAAAACCTTCCAATGTTTAAACATAATTTCTTTAATTTGTTTATGTTGAACTGAGAAGTTTGTAATAAAAGACCATTTATGTTTGTTTTCTTTATTTTTTGGGGGTTTTTCTATTAGTAGAGATTCGTGGTCAACCATAGAAACTTTTAATATCTCGTCATCAATTTGTTTAGCTACATAGCCCTTATCTAGAAATCTTTCTTTGAGAATGCCTGCCTGATGGTGAAAATCCGAAAGGTGTGAACAATTGCGTCTGATACGCATTAGTTGACTCCGAGGGACAGATTTCAACCATGAGGCACGGTGACAGCTGTCGACCGGAATGTATCCATTCCGGTCAGTAGCTTTAAAGAACGTTTTGGTCAGAAGTTGATTGTCACTGGCAGTAATTTCTAGATCCAAAAAATGGATAGTCGCCTTGCCTCATAGGTGAGCTCAATACCAACTGCATTGTTATTTAATTTGGACATAAACTCGTCTAAAGATTCCAACGATCCCTTCCATAGGAGGAGGATATCATCGATGTACCTGGACCAAAACACCAACTGTGGAGGGTCCAGCACATGGACGACATCCTCCTCCCATTTGCCCATAAAAATGTTAGCAAGGCTCGGGGCGAATTTAGCGCCCATGGCGACTCCCTTCTTTTGCAAGTAAAATCTTCCATCGTACCAAAAATAATTATGCTTTGTTGCATAATGGAGTAAATCCATGACAAATCTTTTTTGAGTGTTTGGGATGGACTTACTTCTACCTAAAATGGTCTCAACAGCCTTTAAGCCTAGGTCATGGGGAATACAGGTGTATAATGATGTGACATCTGCCGTGACCAGCAAGAGGTCTGTACTGTACTTCACTTGCTGTAACTTAGAGATGGTATCACGAGTGTCTTTTAGGTATGAAGGTATAAGTTTTACTATGGGCTGTAGATAAAAGTCAATATATTTCCCTATCCGGGAGGTTATAGAATCGAGGCCACTAACGATTGGCCGGCCGGGGGGATGTGTCACGTTTTTATGCACCTTCGGCAGATAGTACATTATAGGTATCCGCGGTGCAACAGGTACTAAATAGCTTTTTTCCTTCTTATCCAAAATACCTAACTGTGCACCAGTATCTATTAGATCTGCAAGGATCTTCTTAAAATCTGATGTAGGATTTTTTGGTAAGAGTGAATAGGTCTCAGAATCGCTCAAGATTCTAGTCATTTCGGTATGGTATTTTAGACTTTATCTAAAATGACAATGCCGCCCCCTTTATCCGCAGGGCGGATAACTAGATCTTTACATTCACAAAGAGACTTCAAACCGATTTTAATATCCGGGTTGTTATGAATTCTTTTGTTCGGAAGATTTTCAAGATCCTTCAGAACTAGGTCCCGAAAGACCTTTACTGAAGGGGCTACAGGACAGGGGGGATTGAACAGGGAGGGGTTTGCAAGGCCTGAGTGTACAGTATGTACTGGAAAATAGGAAACAGAGTCATTTTTAGGATTAGCTAAAATGTACCTCTGCACATTAAGCTTCCGTACATACTTGTGCACATCAATAAATGTGGAAAATTTATTGAGCTTTTTAGGGGGAAGTGCACAGTTGTCTAAAATGATTTCATATACTGTAGCATTAACAGTACCCTTCAATGCAAACAAATAAATTCAATAATTTGGAGGAGTATCCACATCCTTTTGTCCGGTGTACATGCCCCTGCAACAATCATACACTCAAACACAGAGTTGCACCGGTATCAGTGCCGACACTAAGCATTTTCACAAGTATTTGTACTCTTGCAAATGCGGCAATAATAAAACTGATATCTCGGTTCACGTTAGGGATGAGCCCGATGTTCGCCTGTTCACCGAATAGCAAACAATTTGGGGTGTTCGCTGCTAATTCGAAAGCCGCAGAACACAAAAATTACATTTCTAAAGGAAAAAAAAGTAATTTAAAACTACTTGCGGCTATAATGAATTGTTGGGTCCCGGCAATACAGATGAAAGTCATTGAAAAAAAAGGGCATGGGATCCCCCCCAGTCCATTACCAGGCCCTTTGGGTCTGGTATGAATATTAAGGGGAACCCTGCGCCAACCCCGAACCAAAATTAAAAAAAAAAAAAACAATTGTGTGGGGGTCCCCCCAAATTCCGTACCAGGCCCTTCAGGTCCGGTATGGATATTAAGGGGAACCCTGCTCCATTAAAAAAAAATGGCGTAGGGATCCCCCTCAAAATCCATACCAGACCTGATTTTAAGGGGAACCCCGTGCCAAAATAAAATAAAAAAATGGCGTGGGGGTCCCCCCAAAAATCCAGACCCTTATCCGAGCACGCAACCTGGCAGGCCACAGGAAAAGAGGGGGGGACAAGAGTGCGCCCTCCCCTCCTGAACTGTACTAGGCCATATGTCCTCAACATGGGGAGGGTGCTTTGGGGTAGCCCCCTAAGCACCTTGTCCCCATGTTGATGGGGACAAGGGCCTCATCCCCACAACCCTTGCCCGGTGGTTGTGGGGTCTGCGGGCGGGGGCTTTTTGGAATCTGGAAGCCCCCTTTAACAAGGGGACCCCCAGATCCCGGCCCCCCTCCTGTTTGAAATGGTAACGGGTACCCGTACCATTTCACAAAAAAAGTGTCAAAATGTAAAAAAAAACAAGACACAGCTTGGGACAAGTCCTTTATTAAAAAAAAAAAAAAAAAAAAAAATGTCCAATGAAGCCCATTCATCTTCTTCTCTTGCTCCGCTGACGGACCGAAAAAATAAATAAAAAAGATCCGCCTCCATGGGAAGCACCCGCCGTATAACGGTTCAGCGCAGATGACAGTTCTTTTATAACTGAGGGCGGGGCCACATGGTGACATATCCGGGTAACCCCGCTCCCTCTGACACACAGGAACTTCCCAATTTCTTCCCCGAGGCGACAGGGGGGACGGGGCCACCTGTTTAACTGGCAGCTATGCTGGGAACTCGGTATACTCCCCTCCACTGATCAGACTTGTCCTGGCAGGCCCCTCTGCACAGCTGTTCACTTGGAAGTTCAGTGTACTGCTGCTTCTCCCCCCCCCCCCCCCCCAGCTCTTATGCAGCTGAGACCAGAGGGAACGAACGTGATTACTTATTAAAAAAGGGGAAAAAGGTATTTATCATTTTTTTTATATCTAGACAAAAATGTTTTGCCTTTCATTTCTATTTTAAACTGAATGGGTTGATTTACAAGGTGATCGTGTACAATCACTTCAACTCTTTGGCAAGATGGAAATGTCATTTGCTAAATCAGTGTCCACTGCATTCAAAGCCGAAAAGTACTTTTATGAAATTACTGACTCTGAAAAAGCATACAGGGGCTTGCGAAAGTATTCGGCCCCCTTGAACTTTTCAACCTTTTGCCACATTTCAGGCTTCAAACACAAAGATATAACATTTTAATTTTTTGTGAAGAATCACCAACAAGTGGGACACAATTGTGAAGTGGAACGAAATCTATTGGATATTTTAAACTTTTTTAGCAAATAAAAAACTGAAAAGTGGTGCGTGCAAAATTATTCGGCCCCTTTACTTTCAGTGCAGCAAACTCACTCCAGAAGTTCAGCGAGGATCTCTGAATGATCCAATGTTGTCCTAAATGACTGATGGATTTGGATACAAAAGGATTTCCCAAGCTTTAAACATCCCAAGGAGCACTGTGCAAGCGATCATTTTGAAATGGAAGGAGTATCAGACCACTACAAATCTACCAAGACCTGGCTGTCCCTCTAAACTTTCAGCTCAGACAAGGAGAAGACTGATCAGAGATGCAGCCAAGAGGCCCATGATCACTCTGGATGAACTGCAGAGAACTACAGCTGAGGCGGGAGAGTCTGTCCATAGGACAACAACCAGTCGTACACTGCACAAATCTGGCCTTTATGGAAGAGTGGCAAGAAGAAAGCCATTTCTCAAAGATATCCATAAAAAGTCTCGTCTAAAGTTTGCCACAAGCCACCTGGGAGACACACCAAACATGTGGAAGAAGGTGCTCTGGTCCGATGAAACCAAAATCAAACTTTTTGGCCACAATGCAAAACGATATGTTTGGCGTAAAAGCAACACAGCTCATCACCCTCAACACACCATCCCCACTGTCAAACATGGTGATGGCAGCATCATGGTTTGGGCCTGCTTTTCTTCAGCAGGGACAGGGAAGATGGTTAAAATTGAGGGGAAGATGGATGCAGCCAAATACAGGACCATTCTGGATGAAAACCTGTTGGAGTCTGCAAAAGACCTGAAACTGGAAAGGAGATTTATCTTCCAACAAGACAATGATCCCAAACATACAGCAAAATCTACAAAGGAATGGTTCACAAATAAACGTATTCAGGTGTTAGAATGGCCAAGTCAAAGTCCAGACCTGAATCCAATCGAGAATCTGTGGAAAGAGCTGAAAACTGCTGTTCACAAACGCTCTCCATCCAACCTCACTGAGCTCGAGCTGTTTTGCAAGGAAGAATGGGCAAGAATTTCAGTCTCTCGATGTAATCGCAGCAAAAGGTGGCTCTACAAAGTATTAACGCAAGGGGGCCGAATTTTGCACGCCCCACTTTTCATTTTTTTATTAGTTAAAAAAGTTTCAAAAATCCAAAAGATTTCATTCCACTTCACAATTGTGTCCCACTTGTTGGTGATTCTTCACAAAAAATAAAAATTTTATATTTGAAGCCTGAAATGTGGCAAAAGGTTGAAAAGTTCAAGGGGGCCGAATACTTTCGCAAGCCACTGTACAAATTAGTAACTCAGAGTAAATTCAGAACTCCTGATCTGCACCCGTGTTTCAGGTTAATGCCTCAGAAAGCATTGAAGCCATTGGATCTGCATAACGGCTAGGCAATAAGCATTTTCAAAGGGAGGTCAGAATTGACAGCCTTCATATTTTCTCATTGCAGTTTTCCTTTAATAGCTAATCATAAAGCATTAGAGTGTTAATAAGAATGTTCGACCTTCCCTCATTTCCCCCATATTTGCTTTGTACGAAGATCATTCTGCCACCTTCCACATGGCTAGAATGGCCGTGCCTTGCCAAATCACTTCCTACTGACTCACTGTGCTGCCAGCTGCTCGATTAAATACACGCTAATAAAATGTCTGGATTTCCTAAGCATTTCAGTAACACTCCAAGATGGACCTTGGCCATGTGTAATATAGGCAGTTCTCTATCCAGATGGAAAGCCTGTAATTTGTAAATGAAATTTACTTGTCACACAATTTCCAGTTAATGGCAGGCTGTTCATGTGTGTCAGATTAAATTCATGAATAAATGTTGTACAGTTATTTTGCACTTTATTGGGTACCATTTTAATGTGCAAACGAAAGGCTTGGCGAATGAGATCCAAAAGGGGTATACAATGCTGCTTTGTTCATAGGAACACGGTCATTATGAGATTAAAGAGCAGATCTAGGATATAATGCACCACTACATTTATATAAACAATCGGAGGGAGCTAATATACTTACAATTACATAATTAGTCTGGCTCAAAAAAGACACAAATCCATCTAGTTCATCCAATAGAAAAAAAAAAAATAGAATGAATAAATAGAAAACCTCCTCATACAGAATCCTATACCCACAGTTGATCCAGAAGAAGGCAAAAAAGCAAGGGTTGACAATCTGTCGATCATGATCTACTCATCGACTATGGGTGGTTTTTAAAGCAAGGGGTATTGGGGTCAGAGGTACAGTTGCTGATACCGTATCTCAAAAACACCAAACCCACAAGAAGTGGTTGACAAGTGGACTATCTCGGTACTGATCAAAGTAAGAAAACAACATAATTTAGAAAAAATACAAAGAATTTAATAAAAATTGACATACAACATAAAAAATATATACATCTGAACAACTTATAAATTGTTGAGAATTCTGTTTAACCGCTCCACAACTAATGCATCAACACCACGGTTGGTTTGAACAAACGCTGGGGGTGGTTCCTCAACTGGTTTCGCGGTCAAAGCCGCTTCATCAGGAGTATAATCTGCAAAATATCATGACTGATATAAATATATTGTACATACAGCAATTCAAGTAATCTACACTTTATACATTTAGCAAACACAATAAAAAATAAAGAGACTGGCTCACCAATAAAATATGGGTGGTTGATGGGTAGATCGCGTCACCTTCCTTGCTGACCCCAAAATCCTGGACTGGAGGGAGTGGGGGTGGCAGCTTTTACTGGCTGAAAGCCTGCTTCTTCTCCTTCCCCTCCCACTGGAATTCAGCTGCTGCCAGAGGAAAGGGGATCAATTCCAGTAAATGCCGATGAGCAAAAATAATTCTGGTTGGCCTCACTTACAGTGAAATCACCTTTATTTCAGCAAGTCTAAAAAAATTAGAGTTGTCCTGATACCACTTTTTTGAAGACCGAGTACAAGTACCGATACTTTTTTTCAAGTATTCGTTGATACCG
Organism: Lithobates sylvaticus; assembly: GCA_028564925.1. Lineage (NCBI taxonomy): Eukaryota > Metazoa > Chordata > Amphibia > Anura > Ranidae > Lithobates > Lithobates sylvaticus. The sequence goes on from CM053026.1 coordinate 111,026,258, forward strand.
ATACTTTTTTTCAAGTATTCGCCGATACCTTTGATTTATGTCATGTGACAGTTTGAATAATGGTCACTGATAGGTGGCACTGAAAGATGGCATTGACTGATGGGCACTGATAGATGGGCACTGATAGATGGGCACTGATAGATGGCACTGATAGACAGCACTTATGGGCACTGATAGTCACTTATGGGCACTGATAGATGGCACTGATAGGTGGCACTTATGGGCACTGATAGGCCGCACATATAGGCACTTATGAGCACTAATAGATGGCACTGATAGGCGGAACTTATGGGCACTGATAGGCAGCACTTATGGGCACTGATAGATGGCACTCATGGACAGGCACCTAAATGCAATTGCATAATAAATGACATGAATGATGAGAGGAGAGGAAGGATTTTGCAATGCTATATGACATATAGCATTGCAAAATCCTTCCTTGCCTCTCATCAGTATGCTGCGATGCTCATATTGGTACACCTTGCACTTGGCTGCAGTAAACCAGTAGCGGACATCTGGCTACACCCAGCCCAAACTATATGGGATGGGTGTAGCAAGATGTCTGCTGCTGGCTTACTGCAGCTGAGTGCAGGGTGTACCAAGATGGGCATCGTGATGTTTACCCTCCGACGGAGACACAGAACGTCACTTCCTGTACCGAATGTAATGGCTCCAGTCACCGTTTTGGACGGAATATGCAGCGGCACCCTGCACCCCTGCCACGGCCAGCCCACCCCTGTGTTCCACTGCTGCCAGACATATCTATGCTCTGCCTGTCGACTTCCGGTTCCAGGTACAGGGGGTCCCCGAGTTACGAACTCGTTAGGGACTGCCCGCCTGTACGGAAGTCGGAAATGTTCGTAAGTCGGCCGCGCATGCGCAGACCGGCAAATACGGACATTTCCGGACACTTCCGATGTTCCGTCTAATGCCGTTCTGCGCATGCATGGCAAATTCCGGACATTTCCGAAGTTTGCCGGCATTTTCCGAGGCTCCGTATGGCCGCGCATGCGCAGAACGGCCGGAAGACGGCGAAAAATGGCGGCGGGTCCCCGCAGCGCCCTGTTCGTAAGTAGGGGTTGTTCGTAGGTCGGGCGTTCGTAAGTCGGGGACCCCCTGTATCGGATCTGGCATTGGAGCATTTGTATGAGTACAAGTACTCTCACAGATGGTCAGTATCTGTCCGATACTAGTATCGGTATCGGGACAACCCTAAAAAAAAAAAAAAAAAAAAACATAACCAAAAACACAAATCGGGGGGAACAGGGCTCATGAGCTATAACTAAGCGCTAAGGGGCGTGTGTTTTTGGTATGGTTTTATGGACTTGCTGAAATAAAAGTGATTTTACTAGAAGTGCGGCCAACCAGAATTTTTTTTGTTCATTGGAATCTATGATAGACGGGGCCATTACCTGGTCTGTGTGTTAGTGGAAGTGGAAATGGGAGTCTGATCTAGAGCGGTGTTCACACACATCCAGTAAATGCCACCCCTCCTGCCCCCTTACTTGTGTTTCCATGCCCACCCCACCCGCAGCATTTCGTGGCTTCCTCTCCTCGCCTCTCCTGCTGGCTGCTGGTGGTGGTTTTTGTTGTTGGTGGTTTTTTGTTGTGTGTGTTGTTTGTGTTGGTTTTGTGGTGGGGTGTTTGGGGTTTGTGTTTTGGGGTGTGGGGTTTTTTGGTTGTTGTGTTTTGTGTGGGTGTTGTGTGTTTTGGTTTGGTTTTGGTGGTTTTGGTGTTGTGGTTGTTTTTTGTTTGTGTTGGGTGTTGGGTTTGTGGTTGTTTGTTGTTGGTTTGTTTTGTTTGTGGTTTTTTGTGTGTGGTTTTTGGTTGTTTTTGTGTTGGTTTGGTGTTGTTGGTGTTTTGGGGGTTTTGGTTTTGGTGTTGGGGTTGGTGGTTGTGTTTGTGGTTGGGTGTTGGTTTTGGTTGGGTGTGTGTGTTGTTGTTTGTTGTTTGTGTTTGTTGTTTTTTGTTTTTGGGGTTTGTGTTTTGGGTTGGTTGGTTTTTGTTTTGTTGGTTTGGTTTTTGGTTTTTTGTGGGTGTTTGGGTGTTGGTTGGTTTTGTGGGGTGTTTTGGGTTTGGGGTTTGGGTTTTGGTTTTTGGTTGGGTTTGGTGGTTGGGTGGTTTTGGGTGGTTGGTTGGTTTTTGGTGGGGTGTTGGTTTTTGGGTTTTGTGTTTTTTTTGTGTTTGTGGTTTTTTTTGGGTTGGTTTGGTGTGGGTGTTGTTTTGTGTTGGGGGTTTGTTTGTGGGTTGTTGGGGGGTGTTTTTTTTGTTGTTTTGTGGTGGGGTGGTGTTGGGTGTTGTTTTTTTTTTTGTTGGGTTTTTTGTTTTTTTTGTGGTGTTTTTTTTTTGTGTTGTTGGGTGTGTTGGGTTTTTGGTTGGGGGTTTTGGTTGTTTGGGGTGTTTTTGGGGTGTTTGTTTGTTTGTGTGGTGGTTTGTGTGTGTTTTTGTTTGTTGTGGTTTTTTGTTTTGGTGGGTTGTGTTTGTGGTTTGGGTTTGTTGTTTTGTGTTGGTTTTTTTTGGGGTTTTTTGTTTGGTGGGTGTTTTGTTTTGGGTTGGGGGGGGTTTTGTTGTTTTTGGGGGTTGTTGGTTTTTTGTTGTTGGTTGGTGTTGTGGTGGTGTGTGTGTTGTTTTTTTGTGGTTTTTTGTGTTTGGTTTTGTTTTTTGTTTTTGTTGGTGGGGTTGGGGGTTTTTTGTGTTGGTGGGGTTGTGGGTTTTTTTTTTTGTTTTGTTTTTGTTTTTTTGTTGTGTGTGGTGTTTTGGTGTTTTTTTTTGGGGTTTTTTTTTTTTGTTTTTTGTTTGGGTTTTTTTTTTGTTTTGTTTTTTTTGGGGTGTTTTGGTGTTGTGTTTTGTTGTGGTTTGTTTTTTTTGGGTGTTGTGGTGTGTTGTTTGGGTTGTTTGTTGGTGTTTGTTTTTTTTTTTTTGTGGTTGTGGGGTGTGGTTTGGGGTGTTTTGTGGTGTTTTTTTTTTGGTTGTTTTTTTTTGTGGTGTTTTGGTTTTTTGTGGTGTTTTGTGTTTTTGGGGTTTTTTTTGTTTTTTTTTTTTTTTTGTTTTTTTTGGTTGGTGTTGTTTTGGTTTTTTTTGTGTGTTGGGTTTGTTTTTGTGGGGGTTTGTTGTTGTTTGGGGGTTGTTTGTTGTTTTTTGTTGTTTTTTGTTTTTTTTGTGTTTTTTTTGTTTTTTTTTTGGGGGTTTTTTTTTTTTTTTTTTTTGTTTTTTTTTGTTTTTTTTTTGTTTTTGTGGTTTTTTTTTTTTTTTGTGTTTTTTGGGTTTTTTTGTTTTTGTGTTTTTTTGTGTGTGGTGGTTTTTGGTTTTTTTTTTTGGTTTTTGTGTTTTTTTTTTTTGGGTTTGTTTGTTTTTTTTTTTTTTTTTTTTTTTTTTTTTTTTTGTTTTTGTTGTTTTTGTTTTGTTTTTTTTTTTTTTTTTTTTTTTTTTTTTTTTTTTTTTTTTTTTTTTTTTTTTTTTTTTTGTTTTTTTTTTTTTGTTTTTTTTTTTTGGTTTGTTTTTTTTGTTTTTTTTTTGTGTGTTTTTTTGTTTTTGGGTTTTTTTTTTTTTTTTTTTTGTTTTTTTTTTGGGGGGGGGTGTTGCGGGAAGCGCCCCTATTAGAGCTGTAAGCTCTAATAGGGGACCCTATTAGAGCGGTGTGCTCTAATAGGCTTCCCTAAGTGTAAACAGCGGGCGCACGGCTGTGCGTTCGCTGATTACACAGTACTGTGTTAGGGAAGCGAATACATCGCTTCCCTAACACAGACCCGCCTCTCAGCCAATCAGGTTGCCAGGTCTGTTACCTGTCACCTGATTGGCTGAAGTCACAGGCGCTGTGATTGGACGCTAGGCGTCCAATCACCTAGCGTCCAATCACAGCAGAAGAAGACAGGAGGAGCGCGGGAGAAGACATCCGACGGAGACATCCGACGGAGACACCGCTCGTCGCCTGACGCCGTCACCAGCTGCACACCGGGACAAGGTAAGTGCAGAGGGCAGGCAGGGGGCACAGTGGCAGCACTTAAGGGGCACAGTGGCAGAACTTGGGGCACAATGGAAGCACTTAAGGGGCACAATGGCAGCACTTAAGGGGCACAATGGCAGCACTTAAGGGGCACAATAGCAGCACTTAAGGGGCACAATGGCAGCACTTAAGGGGCACAATGGCAGCACTTAAGGGGCACAGTGGCAGAACTTAAGGGGCACAGTGGCAGAACTTAAGGGGCACAGTGGCAGAACTTGGGGCACAATGGCAGCACTTAAGGGGCACACTGGCAGCACTTAAGGGGCACAATGGCAGAACTTGGGGCACAATGGCAGAACTTGTGGCAGAACTTGGGGCACAATGGCAGCACTTAAGGGGCACAATGGCAGCACTTAAGGGGCACAATGGCAGCACTTAAGGGGCACAATGGCAGAACTTGGGGCACAATGGCAGCACTTAAGGGGCACAGTGGCAGCACTTAAGGGGCACAATGGCAGCACTTAAGGGGCACAATGGCAGCACTTAAGGGGCACAATGGCAGCACTTGGGGCACAATGGCAGAACTTGGGGCACAGTGGCAGAACTTGGGGCACAGTGGCAGCACTTAAGGGGCACAGTGGCAGAACTTGGGGCACAGTGGCAGAACTTGGGGCACAGTGGCAGAACTTGGGGCACAGTGGCAGCATTTGATGGGCACAGTGGCAGCACTTGGGGCACAGTGGCAGCGTTTGATGGGCACAGTGGCAGCGTTTAATGGGCACAGTGGCAGCGTTTGATGGCACAGTGAGGCTGTTTGTTTGCGCCCCCCCAAAAATTTTGAGCACCAGCCGCCACTGATCCTCTCTGTGTTTATTCATAGCTGGAGCATGCTTCAGTTTGTGAATGAACAGGAATCTTTGTACAGAGCTATTTCTGTTCATCCATTCTGTGCAGCTGAGGCTGCAGAATTGCTTAGCTATGTAAAAGGGACATCCCACCTCTCCCTCATCAAACATAGTGTATTTTTGACAAATAAAGTTGATACATCGACCAGTGCAGTGGCAACAAATATAGTCACGTAGATGGTAATATAAAAGTTTAATTCCTACAAACCCAACGATTCAGGGTCCTGTAACCCCATTCCCAAGGAGAAGTATATACTTAGTCACCCACCGTTACCTTTGCTTTAGCACCGCCCCTATTCTTGCTGTAAGTATCTTTAGGGGCTCTTTTTTTTTATATGAATAAAGGTTAATATAGCAGTTTGGTTCATCATTTCTAAATGATACAAAGTGCAATTAAGCACCGTAAAAATAAGAAGAAACAAGGACCATTTATTTAATGTACTTTATAGATGTTAACATTTAAGTTTTATTTTATTTGGTATTGCAACTTTAATTTCTGCAGCGCATACCTATTATAATTAGGCTGGCCATACATTATACAATTTTCTTGTACAGTTTTCCTTTAGAATTACCAAAACCGAATAATTTGAGTTTTAGGCCTGAATACTTTCAGTTACTACAAAATCAGGCAGGCCCTTGCACTACATAGTGGAAGGTAAATCTTAGTAGACTGGTGTTATCCTGTGCCTGATCATTAGGTTAGTTTGCCTGCTCATGTCCTGGATTCAGGTTCATCTAATTACCGTCAGTCCATGACCTGGATTAATAATGCTAATTGTTTGGACAGTGTTATATTTCACAGACTGTAACAAAAAACAGAAGAGGGAGAGTGCACACACCAGACTTAATAATGATAAAAACATAATTGGACTCATGACAGGATGTGAAAGCAGGGCTTGTAATTGGTCCAAACTCAGGAGTAAATGCCTTACATTGGTTGCCAGTGGCAGGGTTTTGTTTGCAATAGTAAAACACTGTCCTTGGTTACACCAGTGGTGATGCAGTTCTTTGCTTGCCTTTATATGACTTTTGGGGCACTATACCTCCCACTGACATTAACAGTGGGCCATAATCCCTGTCATTGACACCATATTTATCCCACTGAGACCAACGATGGGGCACTATTCCTGTCATGGACACCAATGATGGGGCATTGTTACCAATGCCAGGACTTTTTCTACTGCCACTGGCCACAATCTGGCCCCTCTAAAGTCTGAAGAATAGTAAACTTGCCCTTTGTTTAGAAAGTTGAAGACCCCTGCGCTACACGCTTGTAGTTTGGAACCCCCCGTCAGAGGAGAGAGTGCATCTACTTTCAGGTCTTGGCTTGTTGATAGGCAACATGTCAAGCCTATCAGGAACAATTGCATGCTATTATAGCACCACCTGCTCCCAGTTGCTCGGGCACAGCTGGTGCCGAGGGGCATGTCAAGGCAAGTTCTGCAAGCATCAGTGGGCCTGCAAACTTCAGTACAGCTAACAAGGGGGTTACAGCTATACGCATGGAAAGAGGCGTGCTTATCAGCTCTGCAGGCGCCAGCCTGTCTGGAAGCTTGGGGATGGAGCTACACCCTGGAGGAAATCCAGTGTACCCTTCTAGCAGAGAGGAGCAAGATGGTGGAGTGTGCTTGTGTGTTTCCAGCTCTGACCTGGTTGCCTGATTGGAGCATCTTGGGGGAATCTATCTCGACTCCAGCAACTATGCCTGCTGTGTCCTGAATGCCAGATACCGACCGCGGTCGTCAGTGCTTGGATCCGGTGTGGACACTGCGACGAGCCGCTCACCCGGCTAGTATCCAGCCAGCAGGGACCACAGTACTACTATGTGGACCTGCAATCAGTACTGTGCCAATTACAGCCGCGGAAGTCCTGGAAGGCCGGAGGCCTTGGATCATCCAAGCATGGTGGGCTCCAGTCGGAGCCTAGTGACTCCCCTGCGATAATCAGTGACATCGGGGAAGAAGAATAGAGATCTGCCATGGCCAGCACCCGGGACGGTGACCTGGTAACTAAGTACTGCCCAGCAGGAACCAGATAATGTCCCTGAAATGCCGGCTGCACCAATGTGCTCTGCTGAACCCACCTGAAAGGAGCTAGTGCAGGAGGGAGATCTGCCCTCAGGTGAGCCAGAATTGGAAAGCGGAGAAAGGGCAATAGATTGGGCTTCCACCAGACTGCAAGCAGAATTCGGGTCCCTGGAAGAGATAGCAAATTGGTCGTCACACAGTAGCTTGGATGAGGATTGGGAGATGGGAGGCTCCCTGGTTCAGGAAGAGATCCAGTACAAGATTTTAGATGTGCCAGATCCTGCTGTGGGAACTGGAGGAGCCGCAGGAACCCCTGTCAGTGCAAGAAAACTGCTACAACAGACCTTCAACCACCCAGACCAGAGCAGCTGAATTCAAGCAGTGGATCAAGAGGTCCCCCAATGCTTGTGACAGGGGTTCCTGCGGCTCCTCCAGTTCCCCCAGAAAAAGGGAACCCAAGAGAACTGCCCAGGTTTTCCAGGTTCCAGTGGGAATATTAGCGTAGAACAGCTCTGGAGTTGAGTCTGGACTACCCCTATGGCCCTCCTGACATCATAGACATCATAGATGACTCCTGGAGAGAGTGGGAGAATGACATGGGGTGGGAGTATTTGTATATTCCTAAGGCCTCTACGGATGCCAGATTGTGAAGAGACCTGGGCCCAGTTTCGTGATATTCGGAAGGAATGGAGGCTGGAGAAAGCAATCCACAAAGTCATAGTGGTGGTCGTGAAAACAGGACAGCCTGCTAGGAGCCACTCTGTCTCTTTCAGAGAAGCTGATGGCAGTGGGAGAAGACTGTGAACCGGCCGTGTATTGTGATTGGCATGCGTTTCACCTCCGGAGAATCAGGAAGTATAAACAGGTTCCTATATGTGTGCAGCGTGACCAGGTTGAGGCATCCTGGTCACGCTGCACACATATAGGAACCTGTTTATACTTCCTGATTCTCTGGAGGTGAAACGCACGCCGATCGCAATACACGGCCGGTTCACAGCACACCTTGCTGGATACGCTTGATACTTCCAGTGCCGAGGCAAGGCACTTTTAAATGTAAGAGGCCATCTGGCTGTTTTATGTATATTTTTTTATATGTTTGAATGCAACATTAAAAAACAATATTACGCTATGGCCCTGCTATTTTTATATTTTTTCTGAGCTTCTGTGGATGATTGACCATTTCCTGGTTCTACACAAGAGTTTTCTCCCATCATAGGCGGCAGTTCCTTAATCTGCCAAAGCTGCACCTGACCTGTCTTTTTAATTAAAGGGGTCATGGTGAGTCGGTGAGTAGGATACCTACTATTTTCCACCTGGTGAAGCAACATTGTCGTTTTTCCTCCTTAAGTGGTGACGGGTTTATATATCCATATATCTCAACACTAAGGAAATTTTTCCAAACATATGGACTTTCTTAATTTAATTTTATTTGTATTATGTATTGTGATATTATGATGCTAAGTATGGCATAATTAATCACATCTTGTCACAGAGCACTAGAGCACTTTATATTGGGTTGTTTTCCCCGCACTATAGTATATTTTTTTATGTTCTATTTACTGTTTACCAGCATGACTGTAATGGCATAATTAATTATATAGCACTAGAGCACTTTACATTGGGTTTTCCTTGTATCACAGCGTACTACCCACTAACTTCACAAAGTCTGATCAGCACTTTGAGGGGAGCAGCTTGTTTGTTAGGTTCACTTTATTATTTAAATCTGATTCCAATTTCTATGCCTGAGGGACTGAGGGACTGCTGGGGTATGCAGCTCATAAGTGAAAATTGTTGCATGGACTGCTGAGAGATAGCAGTCTGTGCTTTGCTTCTCTGTTCATTTTTTGGACTAAGCTGGCTTGCCACCCTGACCTGTGCCAGCTGGATAAACACTTCCCACTGTTGAACTTCGGGTGAGGCCTAAGTCCTGACTTTAACTCTCTGAAAGGAACCTGCTAATCGGGGAGGGGCCCCTCCCACCAAGGATTCCAAAAAGGACTATTCATTTCATACTTTACATTTTTTTAATGTCAATGGAATCATAACTCCCTGTTGATAGAATTTAAAAAAAGTTTGTTCTTTGCTATTGCTTTTCTGACCCCCCCCCCCAAATACTCAGGGTCAGCCCAGCATGGGCAATGTGGAGTTCGGGTGGAAGATGGAGAGAGTAGTCTGGAGGGGTGAACTCAGGCCTGGACTTGGGTGCGAAAGGGACCCCTTCTCATGACACAGGGATCCTGACCAGGAGGCATGGGAGCAAGGAGAAGACAGCAGGAGGACACTGCCAGGCAAATCTCCACCACATGGGCTGGTGAGTGTTGCAGTCAGAGAACTGAGAGGCATGCCTGAAGGGACTTGGTGCAAGCAGTCTGGAATATATGCAGAGTCAGTCTGGGAGGACTGTGGAGAATTAGCCAGAAGGGCTAGTGAAAGGGGCAGCTGCAGCCAACCGGGCTGGCAGTTCCTGAAGAGGTGGTACTGGGAGCAGTAGCCACAGAAATGGAACAGCTAATGCCAAAGACCCCTATTTTTACTACACCAAAAAGGGGCCCACAGTCCCTGCCTGCAAAGGGCATTTGCTTTGGGTCTGACTGAGACAGTGTCAGACCATCTCATCAGTGCTAGCTGGTCCTGTGAGTTGTAGTTCAAAAAGCAAGTCTGTGCTGGAGGTAGAAGTGTATATACTGGATGTATATAGTTGAGTCCCTAAAGAATTTCTACTGATCAAGTGGGAATCCCATAATAACCCTTCCCCATCCAAGTTCAAATCCCCTAAATAAAAAAAAACAAAGCTGCAAGGACTGCTTCTTGTCTCAGGAGTGATTGAGAAATTCTCCTGGGGAGGTAGTGCTACACTATCTTGCATAAATTGTATTTTAGCCGCTATAACTTAATGTAGAAATCCAGTTAATGTAGAAATCCAGTCAAATCCTATGTAAATATAAACCTGCTCCCATCCCCATTCTAAGCCCTATACTAACTACCCTGTAGAAGAGGAAAGATGTGTATACTTACCTATTCTCTGGGCGCACCAATCTGGTAACATGAGCTCCTCAGCGACCGTCTTCAGTGAACAAGGGCTGCAATGCCTATGCAGTGATGTTACCCATAGACTTACTATTGAGTCCAGATAAAAGGGTGATACCCCCAAAATCAGTCCCAGAAGTATCCTTTCTCTCTTCTAAAGATGATTCCAAGTAACAAAGAAGCCACTTTTTATCACCAGTAGTTCGCTACTTACATTTGCTGTCCATCAAACTCAATGACAGATACATAGTGACATATTCACAACTACTACATAATAATTGAGGGCCATAAATTCGTCATCATTAACACTCAGGACAGCTTGCTAATACATTATGAAATCATCTATCACTAGGTATTAGCAAACATAATAAATACAATGCATCCATTAAAAGTTAATACTTAAGCAATAAGGCAGCTATGCAGGTTTACTGATTTTTATGGCTGTTTCTCAAACTGCTCCAATTTGGACCTGGTGCTTGGAGCCTTCGCCCAGAATTTTATTAACCAAAGTTGATCCAATTAGGTGAGCTGCTATTTTTTTCCCACAACTGTCTGAAATGAAGGGCATCAGTCCAGGGTTCTTCAGACTTGACACATCTAGAGACTGTAACAACTTCCATTCTTTGAAATCAGGACCATTCTGAAAAATTATAGATGTGGGATTCTATTATATGTGTACAGGTGAGCATAGGGCAGTTATTTTTACAAGGTAGATTCCAATTATATACACAGTATGCTGTATATACTAGTCTTCTTGTGTCAGTTCTACCCCGAGAAAGTCATCATCATCCTTGACAATCTCTGTAATTGCTGCTACTATTTTCTAATTATATTGCCCATTCTACCCAGGTTCAATGTGTTGTGTGTTCAGAGATGGTATTCTGCATACCTTGGTTGTAGCGAGTGGTTATTTGAGTTACTGTTGCCTTTCTATCATCTAAAACCAGTCTGCCCATTCTCTTCTCACATCAACAAAGCATTTTCATCCACGCAATCGCCGCTCACTGGATATTTTCTCTTCTTTAGACCATTCTCTGTAAACCCCAGAGATGGTTGTGCTCAAAATCCCAGTAAATCTGCAGTTTTTTAAAATACTCAGACCAGCCCGTCTGGCACCAACAACCATGCCATGTTTAAAGTCAACTAAATCCCCTTTCTTCCCCATTCTGATGCTCGGTTTGAACTTCAGCTAGTCGTCTTCAACATGTCTGGATGCCTAAATGCATTGAGTTGCTGCCATGTGCTTGGCTGATTAGCATTTTGTGTTACCAAGCAATTGAACAGGTGTACCTAATAAAGTGGCAGGTGAGTGTAAGTCTGAACTATGTGACATACAACATAGCCCATAGAGTACAGTGTTCAGGACTATGTAATGCACAACATTGTGTACAGAGTGCAGCAGTCAGGACTGTGTAATGTACAGCACAGGAAATAGAGACCAGGGGTTAGTAGTAAGTGCCCCCTTACAATGATGGTGAGTGGTGGTCAGTGATAAGTGCTCTGTTAAATGTTGGGGGTCTATGGTAAGGGCTTTATAACACTGATGTTCAGTGATGAGTGCCCCTTTTTTGTCGGTGTTCAGAGGTGATCACCATCTTAAATAGTTGCAGTCAGTGGTGACTGCCCACATAACATTTGTGGTCAGTGGTCAGTGTTTACTTACAGATAAGCTGCACAGATCCCACACTGCTGCCTTTCAGGTCTCTGCAGAGGGATGACGCACCAGAACTATGTAGGCAATGTTGGGGGGGATATGACTCTGCTTAGCATTGGCATACAGCAGAGCGTATCACTGACAGTCAGAATGACATGCTCTGCCAGAGGTCTATTTAGACCCGGGATATTGGGCAGAAGATATGGGGCACATGTCCTAGATGCACATGTCCAGCAATGCCAATGGACAGAATAAAGGTAGAAATCCTTCTTACTGCCACTGGTTCAGTTTGGCAGGATGGCAGGATGGTAAATATGTTTTTCTCATGGCAGATTTCCCTAAAGTTTCCCATAAAACAACTGATCTTGGTAACTGGTGGCAAGCTTGAAGATGGACTGTGCGTGTCTCAGTAGGATACTTCCTGTGTAACTTTAGAAAGCACCATGCCTAACTGACATCAAATGCTCACCTAAAACGCTAACAAAACAGCATGACAACTGCTAAAGAGGCCAATTCTCATCTTTCATGAGCAGCTGAAATGGTATTTTCAGCAAGTATGCAGGTCTTGTAAACATAGAATCGTCTTTCATGTTAACGACAATGTTATTCATTGGGGGCGACCCGTCAGAAGTTGTCACCTACAGTGAGATTATCTGTTAAATTTTTTACTAAGCAATGACTTGAATATCAAGTAAGAATGGGCATATGTGGTAAATTTCAGCAAAACACCCCAGATCGTCTGTCTGCACAAGTCCCCCAAGCTTTGATTTTTCCTTTTAAAGTGTGTGCAAACCCTAATAATAAACGTCTCTTTGTTTCTTTAACCACTTTAAGACCAGCCTCCGTTTGAGATTTTGGTGTTTACATGTTTAAAACATTTTTTTTTTGCTAGAAAATTACTTAGAACCCCCAAACATTATATATTGTTTTTTTTTTTCTAACACCATAGAGAATAAAATGGCTGTTGCAATACTTTTTTTCACACTGTATATGCGCAGCGGTCTTACAAGCGCACTTTTTTGAATAAAAAAATAAAACAACAGTAAAGTTAGTCCAATTTTTTTTTTATATCCTGAAAGATAATGTTACGCCGAGTAAATTGATACCCAACATGTCACGCTTCAAAATTGCACCTGCTCGTGGAATGGCGTCAAACTTTTACCCTCCAAAAATCTCCATAGGTGATGTTTAAAAAATTCTACAAGTTGCATGTTTTGCATTACAGAGGTGGTCTAGGGCTAGAATTATTGCTCTCACTCTATCGATCGCGGTGATACCTCACATGTGTGGTTTGACCACCGTTTTCATATGCAGGCGCTACTCGCGTATGCGTTCGCTTCTGCACGCAAGCTCGTTGACGTGGCGCTTTAAATTTTTTATTTTTTTTCTTATTTATTTTACTTGATTTTTACAGGTGGCTGAATGGGTGAGCATAATCAACGCTCAGCATAATCAACACTCGCCGCTGGATGGGGAGTGCGAGCAACCACCAAGCCATCTGGAATAACCTAGTACGTACAAACGCGATGACGGAGCAGGCATCCCGCAGTTGGCATACAGACATGATGCCGATGTAAAGGTGGCCCATCCCATCATGGAAAGGAGGAGACAGCCAGGGAGAAAGAACCTCCCAATATACATCGCAGCTCCCAGGACATGGCAGATCCCACAGCCACCAATGGGAAACAGCTCAAGGGACAGGCAAAGAAGTGAGCCTGTAAAAAGGATGATATAAAAATCCATAATGTAAACTATATGCAAATGTATTGACCGAGGACACGAACAGACCAAAGTTTGGGCATGTAGGTGTGTTCCAGCTAGGTTCAATATATACAAAAGAAAATAGTATGGTGTTGCCTCCATCCCCGAATTAAATGCAACAAAGAAGAATTACACCGGTGGGAATTAAATGAGGTGGGCATAAAAAGGTCAATGAGCGTATACAAAGTAAACATGGTTAATAATATTATTAAAATTGTATAACATTCATTGTATATGAAATGCATGGTTTGGCACCTTTGTGCATGCATTTCATATACGATGAATGTTATACAATTTTAATAAATTTATTAACCATGTTTACTTTGTATACTGTCAATGACCTTTTTGTGCCCACCTCATTTAAAGTCTCATGGGTGTAATGCCCCGTACACACGGTCGGAAGTTCAGACGGAAAAAATGTCCGATCGGACCATGTTGTCGGAAAATCCGCCCGTGTGTGGGCTCCATCTGACTTTTTCCGTCGGAATTTCCGACGAAAAAAATGTGAGATCCTGCTCTCAAATTTTCCGACAACAAAATCTGATCGGACTTTTTACAATCTTGTGTAAAGAATTCCGAAGGACAAAGTGCCACGCATGCTCAGATCAAATTATGAGACCAAAGCTATTGGCTAATAGCCTCTACGTAGTTCCGTCATACGCAACGAACGTCACCACGTTCAGAATGATCAGACTTTCTGACAACTCTGTCCGACCATGTGTATGCAACACCAGTGTCGGAAAAAATCCTACGGATTTTGTGGTCGGAATTACCGACCGTGTGTACGGGGCATAATTCTTCTTTGTTGCATTTAATTTGGGGATGGAGATGTGTCACTGGCAACACCAGACCATTTTCTTTTGTAGACCTTCACCCAACAGCCTTGGGCATATTGTTTTTGGAAAGAAATGTTCTACACTTGTTGCAGGACTTTTAGAGGGAGCCAACCGTGAGACCCCACAAAAGTTCTAAAGTCCTGCTATCTGTAACTGTAGTTGGGGCAGCTGAACACTTCCTTTAAAACTCCACCTATGCACAAGTTGATTACAGAAGTGGTGGACAACATTCTTGATACAGAGAGGCTCAAATGTGGCTCCGGCCCTGACATCACCAAGGGGCCACACAAAATATTCAGTGAATATAGTGCTACAGAAAGCTGTCAGAGACTGCAGAAACGCAGAGATGGTAAAAGACTATGAGCTTGCAGCAAGAGATGGTCAGAGACTGTAACATACTATAGGATTTGGTGCAGATTAGGGGCATGCTTCAGGAGACTGCTAGAGATCACTGCTACTAAAGCCCCTTTGCAATTCAGAACTCCCATATGCTCCCTACTAGTGCCATATTTATTATTTTGTCTCAGAAAAATCTATTATAAAAGATCAGAGATACAAGAGAGAAAATAGATTGACAGCAAAGAAAAGGGAAGACGTTGTGAAAGAAATAACCCTTTCTATTTAACTACTGGAATCAACTCTACAGAACAGGGGTCTCCAAACATTCTAAGCCAGTTTACTGTCCTTCAGGCTTTAGGGGGGCCAAAGTGTGCTCCGGCAAACAATGCCCCATCATTGGTTTTAATGAAAGGAATATTGCCCCATTGTTGATGTCAATGGGAAGAATAGTGCGGTTAGTGGGAGAAATGGTGTCCCATTATTGGTGTCAGTTAGTGGAGTAGTGCCCCAAGGGTCAGATAAAGACAAGCAAAGGGCCACATCCGGCCCGTGGACCACACTGACCTGAGTAAACACCTATAAGGAAACCACAATTACTGTCCATAAGGAGGAGCCGAAAGGCCACGTATGGCCCTCAAGCTGCAGAATGGGCACCAGGGGATTACAGCAATAGGCAGTGGGACCTACTATTGCAGCGGGAGCCTTCCTCTGATATTTGACTTACTTTATTACATAGGTGAAGTTTGAAAGGAAACACAGCACCGATTACAGTAACGGAGCGCAGCGCCCTAGTACTTTTGGTTGGTCTGGTGGTTGCTGGTGGGCCTGTGGCAACTGCCCCATTTTAATATTGATTAAAGTGGGCCAGAGTACAATTACTGTGTAACACTGCAAAGCAGAAAGTAGAACCTGTGTATTTAATGAGCCTTGGTTTATATAAATAACAGTGGCTTAGTGCTTAGTTCTTAGCACTTCTGCCTTGCAGCAGTTGGGACATTGGTTCAAATTCCATACAAAGATTCTACTAGCATGGAGTTTACACATTTTCTCGGTGCTTGCATTGCTTTCTTCCAGGTACTCCAGTTTCCTCCCACATGCCAAAGACATGCCTGTAGGTTAATATGTTCCTACCAGCACTGGCCTTATTATATGCATGTAGGATAAGGACCTTGTGTGATTTTAAGGACCTATTGATTTTAAAGTGGAGCTCCACCCAAAAGGGGAAGCTCTGCTTATTTGCCTCCCCCCCACCCTCCGCTGTCACATTTGGCACCTTTCGTGGTGGAGCAGATACCTGGTTTTGACAGGTACCCTCTCCCACTTCCAGCTGACTTCACCATGGCAAAAACATCCAAAAGTGAGACAATATGAGAGGAAATCCTTGTACTGAAACCTGTGGACATCTCTGTTTTCACCTTTGATGCTTCTTATGATCTTTTGTTCGGTGAGTGCGCACTGCACTGGGGTGAAAGCTGGTGGAGGCTGGTCAACCGGTAGTTGCACTTATAATTTATGCATGGAGTGTTACTCACATGGGTGTCATTTATCAGAGTGGTAAAAATATTATACCATATTTGTTTTTTTATTTTTCTGGCCTATCTGGAGTTCGAGAGATAAGGAAAAAAGGAGGGGATTCCTCATACAGTACTCCATAGTGGCATTATCAAAGTGTTTTTGCTGCACTTAATTGTGTAACCACAAATTCTGGTAAGCCTTCAATACTTATTGTGGTCGAACACCTTCTTTTGCAATTACTGAGTGGGAACAATGGACTTTTTTGTTTAACACAGATGGACTTTTTTATGTTTTTTTATGTAACTTGCGTTTATAATCATCACTGCACTGCATAGTTTATGTTTATTGCTTTGGAGGATTGGATATATTGCCTTTTTTTGCTAGCAGCTGTTTTATTTTTTTGTTTAGCGCTCACTTTATTTATTTTTTCATCCAGAAGTTCGGCCCACCCCTTCCTTCCCCTGCCGCCCGGCCATTCAGAAAATGCATTGTGCTTTACCCATACGCAGTAGGGATGGCGGCAGCAGCACCTGAGAGCCAATTGAAAAATCGGCTCCGGTGAAGACACATCTGGATTCGTGGACAGGTAAGTGTCCTAATATTAAAAGTCAGCAGCTACAGTATTTGTATTTTGTATTTTACATTTTTTCTGAAGGAGCCTGGAGCTCCATTTTAATGCATAATAAGTAAAGCACTGTGTAAATAAGTTGCACTGAATAAATAAAATAATAATTGTTTTAACCATAACACACTCTGATAATATTATTTGAATTAAACTGATTTATTTTACACATTCCATTCAATATAGTTATGTAACTAAAGTAAGTAAGTAAGGAGTCCGTTATGTAAGTAAACATTAAGATTTATGTGACTTTTGTCAGGCCCCAATAATACTGGCAAACAAGGTTGCTTGTGATCACCATGTTGTTTGTGAAGAAGCCCAGACTCTTGGTGAGGACATATCTTCCTCAGAGGAGGCCAATAAATGGTTTAGCAGACTTTGTTTTGAATGGAGGTATCATAACAGCCGCCACTCCGGGTGATCTTAATCACATATGGAGAAGTTGCTCTAAAGTTTAGCATATCCAGTTTCAAATCACAGAGGATGTGTGAAAACAAGATGTCTCTTTTCTGTCAACGTGTGGCAAGTGAAAAAGTCTGAGTGAAAAAAGAGGGGTATGGAAGAACCACAGGGCCTGGTGTAAGGTCCCCTTATAGTTTAAGTTTCTAAAATGAAATCCGGGGACATATTTTTTTTTTACTAGCAATGGCGGCAATCAGTGACTCTCTGCCCATCACCGCCTGCCTCACAGCCTGTCAAGTCTTACTCTTCGGGCCCCGGGTACTACTGGGTGGGGAGTGGAAGAAGATCACTCTGCCAGGGAAGGCAAGGAGATAAGCAGGCAGGCGGCTGGCCGGGACTTGAGCCAAGGCAGAAGAACATGCGAGCGGAGCTGGATGGGCATGCACCTGAAACTGAAGAAATATTCCCTCTGCTCTGACCAGCACATGATCATCAGAAAGGGGCACAGATAATGGAAAGAAATACACCCCCCTCCCCCAAGCTAGTAGGAGCGATGGAGCGGGGGGTGTAATTCAGAATTTTTTTTTTATTCTGCACTGACTGTCTGAAATTGCCCCAGCCCCTGTTCAAATACAATCCGGGGACAAAACTGGGGACAGACTTGGTCCAGGGACACTGTCCTCAATCCAGGGACTGTCCCCAGAAACCAGGGATGTCTGGTCACCCTACCACATAGCACATACGAAATGTTTGCAGGTCGTGTCCAGCTATTTACTGAATGAACTGCAAAGCTGTGACAAAACTCCCTGTGTAATTTCCAGACCAGTCAAGGCTGAACCTTGTACAGCACTAACCTTTTGGCCCATAGTGACCATATCTCCCCACTTTCTGAAATGATAAAGAGGCCCTGGTTACATGGACCACAAAGATCCAAAATGTAGAAAATGATTGGCTAAACCACACAGGTGCTTTTCTGACCTCTATTTTTCCTTTATATTAGTCCAAACAGTGGCAGCCAGTGGAATTTTTTTTTTGGGGACGTGGCAAACAGTATAACACCCCCCCGGGTCGTTTGGTGACACTTACCCTATCACTGGCGGCTTCCCCTGCTTGGCGGCCTTTCATTCTCCTGCTCACCATGAGTCTTCACGGCGGCAGTAGCTTCTGTTGTCTCTCTCGGTGGCCAATCGGGAGTCTTCTCTTTTCAGCCAATCAGAAACCAGGTCTCACACACGCTTCTGATTGGCCGGATTGAGGATCAGTGTTTCAACAGCGAATATTCATTTGCTGTTGTAACACACCTGGGTGGGATCGGAGTGCATTCTCTGCGACCCGAGTCCACCCTATTTTGAAGATATTAGAGCCTCTGGCTCTAATCAGGTGGTTAAAAAAAACAGACCACTGTAATTCTTGCGCCCGGTTTCCTGAAAGGGGCCGGACGCATGAACAGGGGCTGGTCACGGCGGCCGTGGATAGAATCATGCTATACATGAACCTATCCATTGCATATAGGGGGTGGCGAGGAGAGAGGGGGCGGCGACTGGGCGCCCCTAATGGACGCGTAGCCACTGGGTACAAAATAATAAATGAAGTAACATAGAGGTTGCATAAAAAAGTTTAGTGCAGCATAACAATTTTGATAGTAAAATAGTACATTTTGCATAGAGATGTACACATCAAACTAAAAAGAGTGACAACTGATACTGCACAAGAGACAGAGGGATTTAAAAGAGGGACAGTCCCTCCAAGTGAGGGAGAGTTGGGAGCTGTGCAAGTGACATCACTCAGGCATGGCAGCCGGATGGTCACTGACCATATGATTGTCCCGCCTGAGTGATGACCATTGGTCAGGCACCTAGATCTGTTGATTGGTTTGTGTTTTGTGAATGCTGCAGTACCATAAATAGTTTGCTCCTTAATGGTAATCACCAGGTTTCAGTGATTCCCCTTATTAGTAGGAATGGGCTTGGGCAAGTTTGTGATCCTAGTCCCAATCCACCTGTTCAATCCCACCAGGAAGCCGACACTGCACACCGCTAATCACAGGCAGCGAGACATTTCCCAGTCCGCAGCTGCACAGATCAGGAAATGTCTCACTGCCTGTGAATAGCGGTGTGCAGTGTCAGCTTCCTGGTGGGATCGGGCGCATGGGTTGGGACTAGGAACCTGAGCATGCCCGAGCCCATCTCTACTCATTAGCAAACTTGATTCATCCATGGACCCACTTACACATTTACTCCAGGCTTTCCAGGAGTCCACAGTTGGCCCCCCAAACACTGGGACGATCCAATGGGGGGCTTAGCATTTAAAGCAACTCTGTCATAAATTGCAAGAAGTCATACCAGGAGCAGCCTCTAAAAAAATACGTTGAATACTTACATTTCCAGCAAACAGTATAATAAATCTTTTTGCTGAAAAGCTATAGCCACCGCACACTTTTAGGTGTGTTGGATGCCTGGTCCCCCTGTTGTACACTGTAGTTCTTCCCTTTGACCCCTATGTCACTACTGTGGCAAGGTATGGTCAAAGGGATCAAAGTGAGAGGAACCACAGCACACAGAAGTGGGCATGTTTGATAAACCCCAAAATGTCAGCAGCAGTGGTAGTAGCTCTGTAAAGACTCATGTACAGGGGCGTAACTATAGGGGGTGCAGCAGTCGCGAGCGCAACCGGGCCCTGTGCTGCAAGGGGCCCATGTGGCCCCCTCTACATATGGCCAGTGGCAGCATAGGCGGTTAGGCACCGGGCGCACGGGTGGCTGGAGGTGGGGGGTGACTAGCAGAGCTCCATGCTCGACTACCGCACTGGCTGCTCTTTAGTTGTGCATTCCCCACACAACCTGTCCTCTGCCGCTCCTCCGGGTCCCCCTCTCCTGCTCTATGCAGTGCTGCTCAGTCCGGTGTCTGTCCTCCCCAGCCAGAGTCCCGCCCCCTGAGTCCAGCTTACACTGCACTGCATGCTTCTCCCGGGCAAACAAACTTTAAGCACACAGATGCAGTGCAGCCCTATGAGAGCCGGCTCCCCAAAGGACACCGCAGGCTTGTCTGCCAGCACCCCCCTCCTCCCTGCCATACACAGATGTTGACAGGTCTTTCTGGGAGATATATCCCCTAAGGACAGGGACCCCATCTCCCCTAGGGACAGGGCCCAGTTCTCCCTAAAGGACAGGGACCCCATTTCCCTTGGGGACAAGGACCCCATCTCCTCTGGGGACAGGGCCCACTTCTCCCCAGAGGACAGGCACCCCATTTCCCTTAGGGACAGGGACTCCTACTTACGTGGGGACAGGGACCCCATCTCCCTTAAGGACAAGGACCCAATCTCTCCTGGGGACAGGGCCCACTTCTCCCCAGAGGACAGGGACCCAATTTCCCTTTCCCTTCTTCCTCATTGTCTCAAAGGTGTAACATCATAGGTCTGTTTAGACCTCTGATATCTCACCAAAGTCCCCCAACGGGACTCCTAAAAAATTGTAAAAAATAATTAAAAAAAAATGCTGATACCAGTGGTGGAACTACAGGGCTCACAAAAGTCGTACCTGTGACCGAGCCCTGGAGTTCCACCACCGGACTCGGAGGGAAGTGCCTCGGCTGGGGTTCAGGAGGGTTCTTCATGGTTTCTTGCACCGGGGCCCTGAAGGTTCTAGTTACACCACTGCTCATTTAGGCTTGTGGTTGGGGGCCATAAAAATATGCAGATTAACTTCCACCTGTTTAAGCTGCAAAGGCAATGGACGGGTGTGTTCCTTTGCAGTGGTCTCAAGGCTTTGCTTCACAGCCTTGGCAAAAATGATCCCTCCATTTGGTGGCCAGTAAATCTGCCAAACAGGACCTATTCAAGTTAATGGGGCTGTGCCACAAATAGCCCACAATGCACGCAGTTGCAGCACAGTGGTGTGGCATTTGTGTCCAAACTTAGTCTAACAGAGAGAAAATTTAAAACCCCGTCCTGCCATAAAGGTAAGTATTTAACATATTAATTTAAAGGGTGCTGATGGTCCAACAACTAGCAACAGGATCACTGTAGGATTCCCTGTGACATCAGCAGTCTTCTTCATTGGATGCTATCCTAATTACGAAAGTATAGTGATTCCTTAAAGGAAACATTTCCTGGAGATATGTAGAGGTACACTGGAGATACACGTGGGGGTACAGTGGAGACACACTGCTGAATTCTCATTTTGTAAATGCCAATTGCCTGGTTGCCACATCACCCTTTGCTGCAAAATGTATAAATCATGACGGGTGTGCAGATAAGAATTCTAACTTTACTCTGACTTTCCAGATGTGCAAACCTGTTCCAGGTCAGCGACTCATAATGTATTGAAGCCAGCATTTCAGCCAGGCACCTAGCATTTTATAAGCATGCCTGTGGAGAATTTTTTTTTTTTTTCCTGTTAGGAAAGGTTAACTATCTTTTTGTATCTGATGTTTATTGCAGACTAGCAGAACATTTACTCCCCATATATAGTGTAAATGCTGACATCTAGTGGTCAAAGAGTAAAAACACAACACTACTATTTGCTTTATCATAATATTTTCCAAGGTATTGATTATCTAGAATCGGAAACTGAAATAAGAAGAAACAAAGTTTATATACCATATAAAATCCTTACACCAATCTTAACTAATATATTTAGGGCTCAGAATTATAATATATGTAAAAGATAAGTTATACTCAGCGCTGCTGCTTTAACTCAACCCAGTACAGTATTAAGCAAACCTATACCAATATATATATAATATCACGATATGGCTTGGCAACATAATATGAAGTGCTCAGGGCAAATATAAAGTGCAAAAATATATAAAGTTCAATCATATAAAGTCCATCCAATGTGGTGTGCTGAACTTGTAAAAAGTTGTGGTGATGATTTTCAGGTGACTATTCGTGCTCCCCTCCTGGGTCCCCACTCACCAGAAAAAGACAGTAAATACGCCTGATCTCCAGATCAGCATCTCCCGTCAGTGATAATTGAGTTGTATAGACACTACGTAGGAATAACTCCTATCTTCCACAGGTATGATTAAAAACATATGGACATTCTGGATCCTTTCCTTCTTACTTAGTGGTCAGGCACCCATAAAGATGTATGGCAATGAAGGAAAAAAGAATGTATATAGTGTAATACTGCGAGGTTTATTCATAAAATCCAAGGATATTACACTTACATCAAAAAACTTTAAAACGTGCAGAGAAACGCTGCCTTGGCGTGCAAACAATGGTCACCAGGTCTCCTCGGCTTGACGTGTTTCGTCCCTCCTACTGGGTTTCATCAGGGCTTGCAGTATTACACGATATACATTCTTTTTTCCTTCATTGCCATACATCTTTATGGGTGCCTGACCACTAATTAAGAACGAAAGGATCCAGGATGTCCATATGTTTTTAATCATACCTGTGGAAGATAGGAGTTATCCCTAAGTAGTGTCTACACAACTTAATTATCACTGACGGGAGATGCTGATCTGGAGATATTAACAGGCGTATTTACTGTCTTTTTCTGGTGAGTGGGGACCCAGGAGGGGAGCACGAATAGTCACCTGAAAATTATCACCACAACTTTTTACAAGTTCAGCATACCACATTGGATGGACTTTATATGATTGCACTTTATATATTTTTTCCCTTTATATTTGCACTGAGCACTTCATATTATGTTGTCAAGCCATATCATGATATTATGTATATTGGTATAGGTTTGCTTAATACTGTACTGGTTTGAGTTAAAGGAGCAGCGCTGAGTATAACTTATCTTTTACATTTATCAGGGTCTTTTACCTTTCATTTTAGCAGCAGCCCAAGTATTTTACAACATATTTTTAGTTCTTATTTCCATAGCGCAAGTTCTTCCTTTTCTTTATTCAGAATTATAATACTTCCCTGTAGACAGTGCAAACTCTACTTTTGTGTCACTCCTTCTCCCATTCCACTCATTAAAGTGGAACTTCACTCTCCCAATCAACATTGAGTCTTATTAATCCTCATGCTGCTAGCATTAGTAAATAAATAGGAAAGTATATCTATATTTACTTGTTTTAAATATTTTACTTCAGTTATTTTCTGGTTTCTTGCCTAGGCAAATGATGTCATACATCCCAGGAGGAGGAGAGGAGGGGTTTTCTCAGCTAAGTATGCTCTCCTGCATGCAAGTGTGAGCTAAGGGAAGATGGATTCCAGGGAGTAAATGCTATATGAGTAATTTGCCCTTACTCAAGATGGCCACAACCAGAAATGCTAGAGGGGTGTTTTTCAAAATGATTTCTCAACAAAATAAAGCATAGAGACATGGATGGATGGGGGAGTTTGCTTTGAACTTTTAAAAAATTAATTAAACAGTTTTTGGTTTGTGGTGCTCAGATACAGTGAAGATCCACTTTAAAGAGAAAAAAAACTCTATCCTTCAATTCTAGGGATGGTACAGTCCAATCTCCTTCTGCTGTGTGGTTATGTCGCTTGACTAGTATTTGGCTTGAAACTGAAATCTAGGAGTATCACATCCAAGAACCGTCTTCTGCCACACATGACATCATAAAGTACTTTTGCTCTTCATTCTGTCCCTAGTAATAATTTGATAACTAATTTTCCCTCGGCAGGATAACAAAATTTAGGTCTCAGCCTATATGACCTTTTATAATTTCAGGCCTTTACATAAGATAGTTTAAGTCTCAAGTAGTCACAGGGTAATGAAATGATTTCTGGGTAATATTAGGGCTACAAACTAGGTCTGTGTCTCTATTTATTAATATAATGAGTTGGGCGGGGTGTCATACAGCCTCTTAAAGTGCTTGTTAACCTCAGTCATGAAATCTGAACAAAGCACATAATGTATATCTGTAGTGTTTACTTATCTATCTCCAAAGCTCTAAGTGTAATTTCTCTCTGGTGCTTCGTTCTTCTGTTATCAGCATGAGTCA
Organism: Lithobates sylvaticus; assembly: GCA_028564925.1. Lineage (NCBI taxonomy): Eukaryota > Metazoa > Chordata > Amphibia > Anura > Ranidae > Lithobates > Lithobates sylvaticus. Next base: position 111,050,206 of record CM053026.1, read on the forward strand.
CTTCAGAGAAGTTTTCGGACACATGAGGTAAATTTGTGACGGGGAGGGAGCTCAGCATGCAGCTTGTCTATTCACAACACAGCTCTGTATCCGTTCTTCGTTCCTCTTTGCTGTGTGAACGGGGAAGGGGGGGGGGGATGTTCCTTTCCTCCAATCAGCTCTCACACAGTGTAACTGCAGCTCTCTGCTCCCTCCTCTGTGCCCCTGACAGATGAGGAAGGATTTTAACATGATTCTGCCATTTTGAAGGGGTGTAGGGGAGAGAAGAGTGCAGATAAATTAAAAACTTTTACTAACAATTGTGCGGTCCTGCAACGTTGTAGCCAAAGAAAATTGATGTCCTTTTTTTTCTCACAAATAGAGATTTCTTTTGGTGGCATTTGATCACCTCTGTGGTTTTTATTTTTTGCGCTATAAACAAAAAAAGAGCGTCAATTTTGAAAAAAAAAAACAATATTTTTTACTTTTTGCTATAAAAAATATCCAAAAATAAAAAATAAAAACTTTCTTCCTCAGTTTAGGCCAATATGTATTTTGCTACATATTTTTGGTTTAAAAAAAAAAATCACAATTAGCGTATATTGATTGGTTTGCGCAAAAGTTATTGCGTCTACAAAAAAGAGCATAGATTTATGCCATTATTATTATTTTTTTTACTAGTAATGGCGGTGAACTGTGATTTTTAGCGTGACTGCGACAGTGCGGCGGACAGATCGGGCGCGTTTGACACTTTTGGGACCAGTGACATTTATACAGCGATCAGTGCTATAAAAATGCACTGATTACTGTATAAATAACAATGGCAGGGAAGGGGTTAACACTAGTGGTGATCAAGGGGTTAAATGTGTTCCCTGGGAGGTGATTCTAACTGTATGGGGGCTGGGCTGACTGGAGGAGGAGAGAGAGATTGCTGTTCCTAATCATTGGAAACAGACGATCACGCTCTACTCCACTGTCAGAATGAGGATCTGTTTGTTTACACTGACAGATCTACATTCTGCCTCTATCTTGAGCGCCCGCTGGTTGGCTCCCCCCACTAGCGAATGGGGACGCGAGCACCACCCACAGATCGCCATGTACTCGCCCAACGTACAATGACGGCGATTCGCGCAGCCGAGCCAACATGATTGGGTATTCTTTGCCACAAAGATCCTTACACAACATTCACTAATTAATAAATTGTAACTCGTTTATTAAACTATAAATATTTTTCCATGTGACATAGTGCTGACAAATATTACGTTTATTTAAAGTAAAACTTAATTAACAAATTGTCTATAAATTATGCCAACAGGACAATTTAGAAACATTATTAAAGTGTAAAACCAGCCTATTTTCTTTTTTTTTTTTTTTTCAGAAAGAGTAGGAAAGAATTAGAACCGGTAAGGGCCTCTTCACACTATTGCGTTGTGGTAACGCACATTACTTGCATATTGTGCATTCATTCTGAATGCCGCCCCTGTGCACCTTTCTGACAGACATGTGTTGCAGCTCAGCGAATCGTGTAGCAGTACACTAACGTGCATTGTGGTGCACTGCATGCACCTTTTTTGATGATTTCTAGAGTGATAGATGGCCTATTCAAAATGATTAGGCTGCCGTAACGCAATACACATCAACGCACCGCAACAGTGTGAATATGCCTTAACAGTTTTTTTTGTTCTCTTTGGCATCAAAAGGGATACAAATAAACATTTTAGTAGAGTATTACTTGCCATACATGGCGAAAAGTTCATCTGGTTCTGGCAGGGACAGATGGCACAATACAATACAGGAGATTCGTCCATCGGAGCTGTGTAGCCTGGATGGAGAAAAGTTTTAGTTTTTTTCTGTTCGGCCTGCAGGCTGAAAGGGAAAAAAAAATCTATTAATGCGTTGCCAGTTTTACCGTAAAGCTTGAGCTGGGCGCATTTATAGTTTTTATTTTTTACAGCAATAAGTATAATACCGTATATACTCGAGTATAAGCCAAGATTTTCAGCCCTATTTTTAGGGCTGAAAGTGCCCCCCTCGGCTTATACTCGAGTCACCTCCGTCTGCCTACATGAACAGCGTGTCATGCAGACAGACGGCAGTGTTCAAAAGCCGCGCCTCCTCCTCCTCCCTGTCCGTGATAGGAGAAACACTAATTTTCCCAGCAGTAAGTCAGTGTGCAGTGCTCTGCCTATCACGGACGTCCTGTCATTCTCATCTCATGGACGAGGATGAGAGGATGTCCGTGATAGGCAGAACACTGAACACTGACTGCTGGGAAAACAGAGTGTTCCTCCTATCACGGACGAGGAGGAGGAGGAGGAGGCGCGGCTTTTGAATGTGGAATGGCGCCTTACACGCTGATCGGCACACAGACCCAGGGGATGCAGATCGGCACACGTAGGCTGCAATGGGGACACGGGGGGGTATGTACAGGACACAGGGAGACATGCAGCTGCAGATGGGCATTTGCTGACCCTCTTTTCCACTTACAGTAGCTGCGCATTTCTCACCCTCGGCTTATACTCGTGTCAATAAGTTTTCCCAGTTTTTCTGTGGTAAATTAGGGGCCTCGGCTTATATTCGGGTCGACCTATACTCGAGTATATACGGTAAGTATAATAAGTAAGGCATTCCACCTCCAACTGGAACACAAATAGAAGGAAAAAAAGATGACGCGGCTCTAACCTTGCCTTACACTACTACAAATGAAAAGTTTTTTTTTTTTTTTTTTATGTTTCCGTCTTGTTACCACTGAGAACAAAAAACCCGTTGGAGGTTCTTATTTTTATTATTATTTAAAAACTATACTCTTAATAATAATTAAAGTGGAAGTAAACCCCCCTATCGTTTTCAGCCAAGGAAGCTGCCATCTTTGTCTCTGCTTAATCTTCAACTGCCACAGTGCTGCACATGTGATCCGTTATGACACCAGCCATTGGATGGTTTGACTGTTTGGTTGAGAGCACAGCCAATGTGCAGTTAGCATTCACGGCATGCCTTTTTTTTTTTAGACTGTTAAATCGATGGGTTTACTTCCGTTTTAAGATCTTTTTTTTTTATCTGAGGTCATCTTATATTAACCTGGTCTAAGTTGGTTTTATCCTCTCTAATGCCGCGTACACACGATCGGAAATTTGGCCAGCAAAAGACCAATGAGAGCTTTTGGTTGGAAAATGCGACCGTGTGTATGCTCCATCGGACTTTTGCTGGCCGAATTCCAGCCAGCAAAAGATTGAGAGCAGTTTCTCAATTTTTCGGTCGGAAAAAAATTCCGATCGGAAATTCCGATCGTCTGTAGCAATTCCGACGCGCAAAATTCCTACGCATGCTTGTAAACAATTTGACGCATGCTCAGAAGCATTGAACTTCATTTTCTCGGCTCGTCATAGTGTTGTACGTCACCGCGTTCTTGACCGTCGAAAGTTCAGCGAACTTTTGTGTGACCGTGTGTATGCAAGCCAAGCTTGAGCGGAATTCCATCGGAAAAAACATCCAAGATTATACAAAGTATGACGCAATCTTTTGAGTAGTTAAATCCTTGCTAAAAATTGTTTTAGTTAAACCACTTTTTGTTTATGTTGGAACTACATCTCAATATTATTACCATATATGTGATCCTTTCTTTTGCTGCCACCATATGTACTTATACTAATTCAATAAACAAATTTGACAAGAAAATATACTTTTCATTCATAAGACATGCACTTATTGCATCCTTCTCCACAATAAAATTATCCATAAACTCTACAAAGTCACTGTAAATGAAAAATCTAAACACAAGATGCAGTGTAACTGTGCTACATTAAAAGTTATTCACCTCTCTGTGTTTTAAATCTAAAAAATTATAATATAAAATGGTGTGCACAGTGGATGTGTTTGCTCTACATATAACAAGCTGTTACATTTGATGTCATCTCTCCAACCAGTACCCCCACCCCAGTAGTCACACACTATATGAACAGCAGAATTCTAGAAGCTTGCTATGAAAATGATTTTTAATCTTCAGAGTATATTAGAGTATAAGTAGACATGTGCAATTTGTTTCGTTACTAATTCGTTTTTCGATGAAATTTGACAAATTTGTTAATTCAGAAATATTTGAATCAACGGAAACCCGTTTAACAAATTTTTCCGAAATTCAAAGATTCAGAAGTTCGAAAATCAAAAATTTGGAATTTCGAAGATTTGGAAATTCAAAAATCCGAAAATTTGAAAATCCGAAAATCTAAAAGTTAGAAAACCTGAAATTTTGAAAATCTGAAATAATAACTAACTAACTAATAATAACTATTACTAACTATTAAATTATAGGTATTGTAATTTCCTTTCAAATATGGCTGTTTATCCGAAATTACTAATTAGCCGAAATAATGATTGGAACGTTATGAATTAATAATAATAAGAAGAATAATAAAAACTTTTATTATTATTCTTATTTATTATTATTAATTCGTTATGTTCAATTCGTTTAGATGAGGCATTCATTATTTTGGATAATTCATAACTTCAGATAATTTCGTATTCCTTACGTTCACTAGCAGCCAAATTTGAAAGAAAATTCTAATACCTATAATTTAATAGTTAGTAATAGTTCGTTATTTTTTTCAGATTTTCTAAATTTTGGGTTTTCTAACTTTTAGATTTTCGTTGTTATTTTCAAATTTCCTCATTTCCGTTATTATTAGTTATTATTGTGGGTTTTCGAATTTTTGGATTTTCTTTCTTATTTTCAGATTTTCATTCTTATTTTCGGATTTTAGTTCTTTTGAATTTTCGAGTTTTCTTTCTTATTTTTGGATTTTCGGATTTCCGAATTTCCGATTTTTTGGATTTCGAATATCTGAATTATCGAATTTATTCGAAATTATTAATAATTATGAAAATTACGAAAAACGAAAAAAAAAAAAATCCCCAAAAAAGGAATGAAACGAAAACGAACACATTTTTTGGCACTGAACATGTCTACTGGCAAGTGCTGGAAGTTGAAGAAAAAAAACATTAGTCAAAGCAGCCCTCTCCTTTCTAGCTGTGTTGTTGGAGGAGGGGTGACTTTTCCACATCACAGCTTGCCTTAGACAGCACATAGGAGGATGGGACAAAGTACTACTGTATATGTACAATGTTCCCTGAAGAACAATACACATTAGTAATAATAATAAAAGTTAGGCTTTTTTATTCAAGCTCTAAAAGTGCAGAAATCCCCAAAAATGTTTACTATTGATTTGGGCTTTAAACCCTTGGCACCGGGAGGTGAGGAGGGATTTATAATCAGCAGCGATCGGGAGCATTCTGTTAGGCACTGGTAACTGCACTCTGTTTGCAATGTGGTACACAAATATGCAGCCACTCTGCACCAAGGCCCACCCACCGATAGGCGGCATATTTGTGTGCTGTTGGCACCAAGAGGTTTAAGTGTTACTAAACCCAGGACCCTGCATTCACTATATCTGGTCTCCTACAGTACACAGAACATGGAAATGCAATTATTTTAGTAAATATAAACTGCTAAATACCATTTCTCATCAGCAGTATATAGCAGTCTTGTGACTTCTATCAATGTCCGTCCAAGCACTGGTTAAAGCTAGTAGAAGAAGCTTTCATTCTCTGTCCTATGAGGCTGCATGACCCCTGACCCTCTGTCTGGACAGTGCTGATTGGCCCTCTGCTGATCACATGCACCCTCCCAAAAAAACAAACAAAAACTGTCTATCATTACACACCAAACTGAGCATGTGCAGCTTGCCTCCAAGGCTCTGTACTATCACCAGGTGGATTGGGGACTGTGGAAGAAGGGGAGGATCATAAAAAACAGCCTTTTTACACAATGCAGAGGATTAACCCCTTAGGTTCCACAGTGAGTATAACAAGCATGCGTTACTGCATATACAGGCTGATTTTACTGTTGTGGGTTTAGTAACACTTTAAGTCTGTTTAATATTCCCCAAAGTGCAGGCAATAGTTCACACTGTTGAATCATATGTGACTACAGGATTCATTTTCTACCAGCTGGATCACTGCTGAATGAAACATTTAAGCTGAATTATTTTTATCTTGAAATGCAAAAGTTATTGGAGGGAGCATACTGTCTATTTTCAATGCAATGCTCCGTTTGAACTGTTCACTATTTAGAACAGTAGGAGATAGGTCCATATTAGCTGAACTTCAGATAATTGTGCGGTCCTCTTATGCACACTCAGTTTCTTCTCTCAGTGTGATTTTGCTATAAATTTAGTTGGAAGTGTCCAGAGGTGGTACATATGAGGGTTAGGTTAAGTTTATGAGCATGTTTAGCTTGCAGGTGAGGTGTAAGAATGACTTTAAGGGGTTGGGTCAGGTTAAGCGGTTAATGGCCAAAGCTAAAGGTTAATTTTAGGCTTAGAACTATGGGTTAGGTTCAGGACAGTGTTAAAGTGGAGTTCAACCCAAAAATGAAACTTCCACTTTAAATGAATGTGAACCCCTAACATGCCACATTTGGCATGTCATTTTTTGTTGGGGGGGGGAGCGGATACCCTATTTTTTGAGGGTTCCAGCTCCCACTTCCTCCCACCGGAAGCAAGTTCACCTCTCCCCCCTCCCTCTAGGCAATCATCTGGGACACGTCACAGGTCCCAGATGATTACCCGGCCAGTCACAGTGCACAGTGCGGCTCGCACATGCCCAGTGCGTGCCCAGCTGTGAAGCCACAGTCGGGTGCCCACAGTGACAATGCCGGCGCCACAGAGAGGAGGAGACGAACAGGGCTTTGTACGCCTGCATTGCTGGACCGTGGGACAGGTGTCTGATTAATAAAAGTCAGCAGCTAAACTTTTTGTAGCTGCTGACTTTTATATGGGTGGAGCTCCACTTTAACTTACAAAGTGGCCTTTCCATATGGAAACAATGTCATTGGGTGTGGAATATTGTTAGTGACAGCACTATTTGAGTCCAAATACACCAGCCAAAATGATCATGTCTAAAGTGAAGGTGTACTGAGCATGTCAGATGCATCATTCTTCCTGCCCCAGCAATGATGTCATGGTTCTCAAAAAGAATCTGCCTTTTTCATGAAAGTGTCTGAAAGAAGAATTTTGTGTTTTCTGTGGTGGCCAAACTGGGTTAGTTGCCTAATCTTGACATGAAACAGCCATGAAATATGAAAAAGACCTTCACATGAAACAGCCAACACACCTAGTTCTCATCTCAGTCCCATCCATGTGTGGGGCGTAAGGTGCAAAGACAACCAGATTCTCATCAAAGCAAATCTGGGGTCACAGTCTGGATATATGTAGTGCCATTCCTCAACAGTGGCCCTGAGGGACTTCTAGCAGGGCATGTTTTCATACTGACAGGTAAGAGCAGAAATCCCTTTAAAACAGGCCCCTAAAAACTACAAGAGGTGGAAAACATTACTTGTTAGCAGGCCACTGAGGACCAGCGTTGAGTAACATTGATCAAGTAGATCGGTTATCAGGGTGTGCTATGTGAGCATATTAAAAACAAAAACAAAATAAATCCAAACCCTGAGAAACAAATTGAAAAAATAATCTGCACATTGCTTTGTCTAACTGTACTATTTCCCAAGTCCCCCCCCCACACACAGTGACTGCTACAAAGCACAGCCTAGTAGTAAACACTTGAGTTATGGCTTCTCATCATCCAGCACTCCACTGGGAACACGCTGTTAGCTGTGCCTGGCAAAGTGTGGCAGTTCAATTCCAGTGTGGAGGTGAATCTCTCCTTGAGCCTCCAGAGCAAAGGTGGGGTGAGCTGCTTCTGTAAACCGATGCCTGAAGGTGAACAGCAACTGTCCTTTCTGGACGTTATAGAAAGAGAGTCTTCCTTTCCTGTAGTCTAAAAGAACACCGACCCGGACTGGAGGCTCCGTCAGGTGGACTTCACTCCAAACTTCATTGTGGAGGAACTTATACGAGATGCTGAAAGAAACACAAATATAGCTGTATGAATTGAGAATGTGGAGGGAAGAAAAAATGAAATGCCAAAAAAATGTTGCTGAAGCAGTTAGAATGTAAACCTCAAGAATGAACATTTACTATCTGTTTGGTAAGTGCAAAAAATAAAAAAATAAATACAGTTTCTGTAAAATATTTTTCTTGGACTGTGTTGAGAAACACATGATGGTAAAATGGAATGTATGTATTTTCAGTCACTGTGGGCATACCCCTGCAGACTCGGTCTTCAGGGTCTGGGAGATAGAGATGGATCACAGCTCTGGACCTGTAAAGCACCCTGCAGAATTGCCAAGGTGAGAGCCCAAGCAGGATTCAGTACCCGAAGCAACATTACAGACTATTTTACCATCCTTTAGATGATAAAGAAATACCTTTTGATCATGCCAAACACCTTGTTAGCGGATACCTTCCTTTGATCTCTGCTGTACCTTATCAGTTATATTATTTTGAGGATTACATGACCCGGATCATCTATTTTATGGACCATTAGACAAGGGGTGGCTACACCAATCCTTCCCTGTTGTTAAAATACAGTAGGGTCAGTGAGTAATGGCATACTAGGACAGTAAGTGTGTTACTGATAGATCACCAGTTGAAAATTAAAGTGGTATTAAAGGTTCAGCCTTTTTTTTATTCAAATAACAAACATCCATCTTTATTGTGCGCGATGGACCCCATGTTCCATACATCGCGTTGAGGACAGACACCCTGCAGCCACCAGTGCGGCAGGGTTATGCAGCCGCCCAAGCCGCAAGCACCGCTGTTCCGTGCTGCCCTGGTCCCCCGTTGCCATCGGGGACACCATGGGTGCAGGCCGGCGATGCTGTGCGGCTAGGATGACGTTGCCTAGCAACGTCCTCCGTTACGCCATCCACGCCGTGTGGAACGCAACGCAGCTTCTGCTGCGCGCGCACCCACGCCATTGTCGATGACGTCCCGGCTGGTTCGGATTGACGTCGGACGTGCTCTGACGTCATCCGATCGGGACATAAAAAGCGGCGCCGTGGCTTCCACTCCTCACAGATGCCCTGTGAGAGCGGCGGCCATACATCTGCCAGACAGCCGCACTACCGTTCTGCTGGACACATATCATCTTACTTCACCCTCCCTGCAAGGTAAAGTGCCCTTCACTTTCTTTATGCTCCTTTAGGTTTTATGGGGTTCATTACTCTAAGGGGGTAATTTTTAGTTCGTATTCCTCAATACTGCTATATTTAAGTTCCAAATGCCTTTGCCCATTATGTCTATGTTTACTTATACCAAGATGTGGCCTTTGGGGGATATTCCCTCATGGTCATACTACCAGGCCTTTTTTCCATTTTTGGCATTAGGCAATATGACAATACTAACTTTACATGCATAGCAGATAACTTATAAGCACCTTTATATCTATATATCCCCTCAGTACGAACCTTCCCTTTTGGGTATCAAGTTCCGGGTCTCCAGCAGAGTGAAGCATTAAGCAATCTACTATACCTCTTACAAATACCTACTCCAGTAAGTATTGTGGAGTACATGTAGAGAGGCTATTTTTTCAGTGAACATTCAATACACGATGTTCTAATTGACTAATTATTTGTCTATTATTATTTTTCTGCCTTGCTTCCTTTTCATCCCTTCTTTGTATCACTAGTTACCATTCATGTCCCCATAACCCTGTCCCTGCACAGCAGTGCCGAACCTCGAGGGTCTCACCGGTTGTGAGCACACCCGGTAGAGGTGTTGACGCTGCTTTTTGGTGGCCTACGGTGTCTATCTTTCCTCCTCCCCCCCCTCTTGTTCTTTAGGGGGGTTCACGTGAAACCATCTGGTGGGCCCACCGGCGCCAGCGAGTAGAGAGATTCTGGGTCAGGGCTCTGCATCAGTAGGTGAGCCTCACCGCTATCTATGTCAATGCTTATTTTGATTATATGATGTTTGTATGATACAGTTATGTAAAAGTGACAAAAAGTAACACAGTGTCTCTTCTAAACCAGAACATAAGCTCCTGAGGAAGCGACCTAGGAGTCGCGAAACATGTCGAGCAAAAAGTTCTTCTATTTTTAATTGGTGGAACCGATGACCAACCCCCTCCTTGGGCAAGTCCACAATCCAGTGGGAAGAATTCATGGTGTTTATACCCTATGCACACCGACCCCACATCTAGCGAATCTTTGTGTGGTACTGTAATACCCATAGGGGTAGTCTATCCGAGTTCTCAGCCTTTTAATTTCAATATTGTTTTTTGTCAATACTGGTGTTATGTATGTACTGTATGTCCTTTCTTGTTTAATTATATATGCTACTCAATAAATTTTGTACTAAAAATATTTTTCATAAACTAGTGCCTATAAAGTCCATTCTTCTTTCCTCTCTCTATCTTGGGTAAAGGAAAACAATTCACAAATAACAAACATGACATACTTACCTGCTTTGTGCAAAACTTGCTCAGGTCCCCCGCCGGCACTCCTGGGTCCTCCCCTTTGACCAGTGCCCCCAATAGCAAGCCGCTTACTATGGGGGAACTGCCTTCCTTAAGGTTTGTTCTTTCTTCTTTGTATTTTATTCCCTAATAAACTCAGATTGATCTAAAAATCACCAACTAAAAATACTGTAGCTGCCGAGTTAAAAATCAGTTACTTAACAGTGCCTGGAGTCCAGCGCAGTCTTCCCGCAGCTGGTTCTTCTTACTGCTGCGGGTCACCGGCACTGCAATCTTAGCTGCGGGAGCTGGCCCTTGCTTTCCAGGGAACCACAAATGGCTTCCTATTGCGCATGCGCAAGCACTTTATGAATGGTCCTGAAGCTATGGGATGGAGGGGGGCAAGATGATCTCCTCAACTAGGTGAGGATTGCAGAAGAGGAACCGGTACCAATGAAAATCGATACCCCCCTGCCCCCAAATAAACCTGTAACTCAGAAAGCGAACGAGTGGCATTACATTTTTTTGAGTGACGTTCTGCTTTAAGGAAAGAAAAAGTATGAAGCAGTTAATAAGGGATAGTTAGGGTAAACTAGGGCTTTATGATACATTAAATAGGAATTTCAGAAAAAAGAACTTTTCAAGTTTGCAAAATGTTATAGCTGCAACATGTCACAATGTAATCAAATAACTACATTGTTTATATCAATCAACACTGTAGTAAATTGTTACAAATGATCCATTCCCGATGGATGCTGTACACAGAGTAGGACCTTGGATGTGCAGAACTTGGAGGCCATAAAGAATAAATCAAATTAATTAAGTCTTGCAGGGAATTCCTAACAATCATGGCCAAGCTGTTGCCTGCCCATTTCCACTCTTCTTACCTCCCTATTATCTACAAATAGGAATTGACAGACCTACTAGCCAATGGGGAGGTGAGCAGAACTGGACAACTCACAGATTAGCCTTGAAAACTGGGTACTGCCTTCAGGTCTAAATTTAAGTCTCAAAATATAAAAAAAGACCCAAGGTGTACCTAGTATGTTCTTCACTCTCTCAACTCCCTTAGTGTCTAACATGGAGGTAAGGGGGAGAAAAAGGGGTGGCCCACCTATTGGTCATGCTGGCTGTCTTCAATATTTCCCTAGCAGGGTACCAGATTACTCTAATGCCCCATATACACGATCGGACTTTCCGACAACAAAACCGTGGATTTTTGTTTGAAGGGTATTGGCTCCAACTTGTCTTGCATACACACGGTCACACAAATATTGGCCAACAATTACGAATGTAGTGACGTACAAGACGTACGTGATATCTCCATTACGAACGCTAGTTTTACAACACCGAGCGCTTCCGGCTCGTCCTTGATTCCGAGCATGTCTGGACTTATGTGTGACAGACTTGTGTACACACGATCGGAAAGTCAGACAACAAATATTTGCTAGCCAACATTTGTTGACGGAAAGTCCGATAACAAATGTCCGAAGGAGCATACACATGGTCGGACTTACCGCCAACAAGCTCACATCCAACATTTCCCATCAGAAAGTCTGACCGTGTGTACGCGGCATAAGAATTAACTAATGATCACTGCAGGCACCTGGAAATGCCTTTACTATTTATCAGCAGGCAGATTATGTGCACAAGAAGCACCCGCAGTGCTTGCAGGTAGATAAGAGAAATGTCTCTTGTTCATTTAGTTATGAAGGTGTAAAGTTATTTTGGAACAGTGATAATAAATCTGAACTCCAGAAACAGCTAAACGTGGTTTAGATACTTATATATTTATTTTTTATGAAGGGCTTTGTAATTCTGTACAATCTTGATTTACATATCTATGCAACACCTGCACAGCAAGGCAGGTGAAACCCTTATTTCCTGATTTAGCAATGCGGCTTTATACATCCCTGTTCCTTCATTAAAAAAATGAACCTTCACCTCTCTCAAGAAAGCCCCCCACCCAACATATACTTACCTTTCCTTCACTGCCCCATACCAGGAGCTTGAAGCTGATCGGAATACCCAGCGGAGCAATCTAACAAACTCCAGGTGACAGCACTAGACCAATAAGCACTGTCACATGGGAAGTCTATAGACCTGTATAAGCTAAAACTCTGGCTCGTATCTTACACAGGGCTTTCTTTTGCTCCTGGTGACTTAACGGGGTGGGGTCAGCGTTGAAAGCAGTTAAGTACGGTATATGCTGCTAGGAAGAGTCAAATTAAAGTGAATCTGTTGCCCTTTTACCCTGCATTGTAAAAGTACAGGTTCACTCTAAGCCCAGACCTCTGTAGCATACCATTTATTTGGGACCGATTTACATGGTATCACTAATAGGTCCGCCCAACATACAGCATCTTTGTTTTTCAAGACAAAAAGCTGAAATTACTTATTTCACCTATAACAAATTCTGATGATTTTAGTATCACAGCTCATTCAAAAACTGCAATAATAGCATATGGTAACCATTCTGTTGCACTGGATAGGCTCCAAGTAATGTCACTTACACAGGGAGAAGGTGCTTACAATGAAAGTGTGGAAATTTTGCTTGATGTAGCTACCCACTTACAGTAAGCATGCCCTCTAAATTGATTACATAGATTTAGCTGGTTATTACCTTGTAGAAGAACAAGAGCACTGCATACACCATGATGTGCTGTCTTGTGCAGAGGCCTCTTCCTCAGGAGAGTTGTGAAAGGTTGCACCAACGCTGTAGGCACTGCACTCAGTTACCATCATCTCCCAGTAATGTTTCCCACTGGCTGGCAGCAGCTCCCCCAGAACTAAGGGAATTCTATATTAAAAAAAAATGAATAAAAAAGGTTTTTGCACTCATATCATTTACCTATATAGGTAGTTAATCAAAAAACGTAACCTATTGAAATGTTTCTTCATTAAAACTAATCAGCACTAATTGCTGAGATTTGTGTAGAAATCCTATTTCCAGGCTGCAGAACTTGAGTAGAATGCTGAGTTGTATTTTAAAGGGAGAATACCTTTATTCAGCTACCCATAATTGTATAGCCAGATAAGGTCCATTTCATGTACAAATGCATCAAACGTTACAATCTTACATTGAGAGAATCCTCACATCAACATTCTGTTGATATGGCAAGGTCTACAAAAACCATACCTAAACGCTTGCCATTTGACCTTATTGACAAAATGTAAAAGCCGCAAGACATCAGAACAGAAGATATTGGAAAAAATAAAGCAGCATTTTACACAGCTAACTTTATGTTCAGTACTTCCAATACAGAAAAGCACCAGCCAGACTTGTATGGCAACTTATATTGGGCTACATAGCAAATCATACTGACGTCAAACATTTCAATTTCTGTGGTGATGTGGGTACTTTCCTCAGTCACATTTTTGATTGTGGAGACCTTGTTTGCAAGCTAAACGATGGGTTTCCTAGTCCTGGTATGGACTGGGGGGGACTCCACACTGTTTTTTTAATAATTTTTCTATTGCCAGCAATGGTATTGTATTGCGGGCAATTTAAATGTAATTTCATGCATTTTTTTCTTTAGAAATTTCATTTTTGCTGCAGCATATTCTAAACATGCTACAGGAGCGCCACTTTACAGGCAGACTAAGGGGAAATGAAAAATCCCTTTAAATATAGTGCATGGGGGGTCCCCTTAGTCTGCCTGTAAAGTGGTGCATCTGTAGTATCTAAAGAAAAAAAAAAAAAAAAACAAGTCAAATCACATTTAAATTGACTCATGGTTGCAATTGCCAGCACCCGGCTATTGAAAAAAGAAAAAAAAGAATAAAATGGCATGGGGTCCCCCCCCAGTCCATACCAGGACCTTCGGGTCTGTTATGAAATTTAAGGGGAACTCTATGCCTAAATTAAAAAAAATTGCGTGGGGACCCCCCCAAAATCTATACCAGACCCTTATCTGGTAAGCAGCAGCACACTGACCTTCCCAGTGAAAGGTTGTGCAGGGGACGTGTGTCAGGGCAAGTCTGATCATTGGAGAAGAGTACACTGAATCCCCAGCATAGCTAGAGAACTGACCAAGGTGTGTTCTCCTGCTTAGTGTGGTGTCAGTTTTCTAGTAGGAAAGCAGAGGGACTGACAGGAACACCAGGGATATTTTGTCATACAAGTACATGGTATATGAATATGAAATGTTGGGTTTACATACTCTTTAAATTATAAAAGATGCAAGTTGTTGGGACCCCTGATTAAGGGACCTAATGGTTTTCCAAAGATAGCATTTTTAGGAAAATAAGTTAGCAAATAAAGGGTATCAATTAAACACCTAACTTTGCACATTTATCAATGGCCAACGCATCACAAGACTTTACAAGCCTTTAAAAGTAAAAGACCATTCTAAGAGCATACTTCACAAGATGCCTATCATTATCTTTATAAGCCATTCTGATTTAGTTTCACTTTGTTATTGGCTTTTTGTAGGATCAGGAAGGATTTTTCCCCCCCACTGGAGCAAATTGGACCATGATTTATAGAGTGTTTACCTCTTCTGGATCAACTGTGGGTATGGGATTCTGTATATGGAGGTTTTCTATTTATTTTCAATTTATATATTAGATTTATTTTTATTTTTTCTTCTACCTGTTGAACTGGATGGACTTGTGTCTTTTGGACTGTGTTACTGGGGTCTGACTTTCCCTGACTTCAGGACATAATCCTCCCACTTGCCATTCTACAGTCTATGTGGCTAGTAAGGGCACTTTAATAGATAGTGTAGAATGGCAGTTGGTTGAGATGAGCCATGAAATCAAGGAATGTCTGGTGGCAGTAACAAGGTGAAACTAAATCCGAGATGGGCACAAAAGGGGGCCTTTCTGGTGTATAAATAATAGCAATAGTAGGCATCTTATGGTGTCTGCTCTTCAGCAGGATTTTTATACATGTAAAAAGGTTCACTAAAATAAGACCACCCAATATACTTCAAGCAGCGGTGATGAAATAAAACCTCTCCTTATGCTGCTTCACAGTTTGGGTTTCAGCTGGAGCTATCAAGATCCCATCCACCTCTGATGCCTTAGAACTGTTATACAACGCTTTGATATTTTTATGCAATATGGATGGCTTTCCGCCAAACCTTGCAAACGCTACAAATGATGCTGTTATCACTTCATTTACTTCAAATATATTTACTGCCTTGAAAGTTGATACAAACCCTGCGATTTCTATCTCTTCAGCAATGCTGATCACAGTTCCATCTGGTGACAAGTCCAGGGCAGGGTGTGCAGTATCCCTCAGTAAGTGAAATCTAGTACCTGCAAAAAAAAAAAAAGACTGAACTAAATGTTCTTCACGCTTTTCTCATTCTACCAAGAATGTTAGCAATTGAAATTAGTAGGGTCACAACTAAATAAGTGACTTCTCATTTGCTCCATGGCCATATAAATAAAACAATAAGTGACAATAAAGAGCTTAGGAAACAATTTTGTTTACTTATCAGTTTAGATGCTATAGCACACAATTTATTATCACCAAAATACAATAAGCCAGCATTTTGAAAATCCTTAAAACTCTTTAACAGATAGAGCATGTAAAGCATTAAAGGAACTATGTTTCATGAATTTACAGGTCTTCTTTATGAAAGTACAATGTCATTTCCACCTTGGTCCTTTTTTGTTTGGCATGATCTACCTGCAGTTAAGGAGCTTCAGGGATATCTGAAGTGCTGGCTCTTTTGGTTATGAACATTTGTGGTGCCACCACTTGCCAAGGACCTGATTATCATTCTGGCTTTGGAGGTACATGTGTGGGATGGACTTTATGTGTAACGTCCTGCTCTTCAGGACTTAAAATTACAAGGCATTCCCAGGCCAACTAGGAGAAACGTAATTTCCTTTCTTTCCATTTCCAGTACCGGGTAATGTTGACCATTGCACACTCCAACACCCCCCCCCCCTTCTCATGCAAGAGTGGGACATTCTGACCAATGGCTACTTAGGCCCTAATCCAACCATTGTGAAGGCATGTGGGCATACCCTATATTCCTTCCTACCTGGAATTATTTCGATTTTTAAGGATTGTTGGTAAAGATCAAAGTGGAATGAAAGTAGTGCTAAATGTAAGTATAGGAATCAGAGGCATCAGATTTTTTTTAATTCTGATTTTAGAAAAATACAATAAATCTCTCTAGTGATTGTTCTTGATTTCTGAAAACTCTGTTCAAGCTTCCTAATTGCAATTTGGCCCAATTACCAATATTTTGCCTTCACAAAAGGCAGTGGTGCTTCATTCCACCAGAGGGAGCACTCCACTCAAAGTCAAGGTCAATATTTTGGCTGGACTATAACCATGGCTGGTAGTTCACTACATTTTAATCACAATACAGCAATATATAAATGAGAAGTGTATTGCATAAATGTTGCATTATTTCAGTAACACTGACACTACGTTACTGAGATACAACACATGCATCCTGACTGTGTATCTGTAGCTCATTTGACAAAGACCATTTTTTTTATACCTGCTGTGTATATTTTTTAAGCTATCCAAAATATTGTGAACATGCAGAAAGAAAGACTTTTACTGCAGTGTACACTAATGATTGTTGAAACCATTAGGTACAATGGTGCCATTTTGCAAAATGTGTTGGAGCCAATTGGGAAAGGTGCAATGGCCTTTAAATGGCTCCTGGTGGTCAGGAAAGCTTCTCTTAACTATCCTGGGCCAACTCCTTTGTTAGGCATATTATTACATTTTTTCACAGTATGATAAAAACAGCAAAATAAATAGTAACATAAAAAAAATATATAAAGTGACAGTACACAACTTACGATCCACTGCATTAAAAAGCAGCGTAAATACAAAGAACACTAAATAACAAAGTAAACTAGTGGAACTTTTTTGTTTTCAAGCAAATTTCACTTATGCAGATAAACAAGCAAAACTGAGAGTTTACACAGTTTACTAGGACTGGCTAAAAGCATATAGCAGTTGAAAAGTCATTGTTCCAAGTGTAGATTAAGTACTTACCTTTGGTGGATATGAGAGCTGCCTCGCTCTGCTCGCTGCTTCCGAATGCATTGGCAGCTTTTACATAGAAGAAATAGTTCTCTCCTGGTTGCAGTGAAACTCTCAGCTGCTGATCCTTAATACCAGACACAGACCTGGAAAGTATAACCAAACCAGAAAGTGGCATGCTTACTAGGCGGAACATCTATTCAGACCCCTAACTCATGACTAAGAACAACTTGATTAGAAAAAAAATAAATAAATACTTATCAGGATATGTACAGTTGTGCTCATAAGTTTACATACCCTGGCAGAATTTATGATTTCTTGGCCATTTTCAAATCATAATGTCAACAGAATCTACCCAAATGACCCTGATCAAAGGTTTACATACCCTGGTGATTTTGGCCTGATAACATGCACACAAGTTGACACAAAGGGGTTTGAATGGCTATAAAAGGTAACCATCCTCACCTGTGATCTGTTTGCTTGTAATTAGTCTGTGTGTATAAAAGGTCAATGAGTTTCTGGACTCCTGACAGACCCTTGCACCTTTCATCCAGTGCTGCACTGACGTTTCTGGATTCTGAGTCATGGGGAAAGCAAAAGAATTGTCAAAGGATCTGCGGTAAAATGTAGTTGAACTGTATAAAACAGGAAAGGGATATAAAAAGATATCCAAGGAATTGAGAATGCCAATCAGCAGTGTTCAAACTCTAATCAAGAAGTGGAAAATGAGGGGTTCTGTTGAAACTGAACCACGGTCATAGACCAACTGAAATTTCAGCCACAACTGCCGGGAAAATTGTTCGGGATGCAAAGAAAAGCCCACAAATAACTTCAGGTGAAATACAGGACTCTCTGAAAACATGTGTTGTGGCAAGACGCACAATAAGGAGGCACTTGAAGAAATATGGGCTGCATGGTCGAGTCGCCAGAAGAAAGCCATTACTACGCAAATGCCACAAAGTATCCCGCTTACAATACGCCAAACAGAACAGAGACAAGCCTCAAACCTTCTGGCACAAAGTCATTTGAAGTGATGAGACTAAAATTTAGCTTTTTGGCCACAACCATAAACGCTTCATTTGGAGAGGTGTCAACAAGGCCTATGATGAAAGGTACACCATTCCTACTGTGAAACACGGAGGTGGATCACTGATGTTTTGGGGATGTGTGAGCTACAAAGCCACCGGAAATTTGGTCAGAATTGATGGAAAGATGAATGCAGTATGTTATCAAAAAATACTGGAGGAACATTTGCATGGGACATACTTGGACATTCCAACATGATAATGATCCAAAACACAAGGCCAAGTTGACCTGTCATTCGCTACAGCAGAATAAAGTGAAGGTCCTGGAGTGGCCATCTCAGTCTCCTGACCTCAATATCATTGAGCCACACTGGGGAGATCTCAAACATGCAGTTCATGCAAGACAGCCCAAGAATTCACAGGAACTGGAGTATTTTTGCCAAGAGGAATGGGCAGCTTTACCATCTGAGAAGATAAAGAGCCTCATCCACAAATACCACAAAATAAGAGTTCCACCCAAAAGTTTAACTTCCGCTCATTGTACTCCTTCCACTCTCCGGTGCCACATTTGGCACCTTTCGGGGGTGGGGAGAGGAGACAGGATACCTGTCTTTCACAGGTATGCTGTTTCCACTTCTGGGAGCCTCAGCCCTGGGTATTGACATCACCGCAGGGCTCCCTCCTCCTTCCCCGGCCACCGGGCCAGTAGGAGAGAGGAGCAGAGCCTCGCGCATGTGCAGTAGTGTACCCAGCATGACGCCGAAAGGCTACACTGCCGGGTTCCCTTAATTGCAATGGAGGCGGCAGCACCCGACAGCTGATGGAAACATCAGCTGCGGTGCCAACATCGCTGGATTCCAGGACAGGTAAATGTCAGATTATTAAAAGTCAGCAGCTGCAGTATGTCCAGCTGCTGGCTTTTAATTTTTGCAGCGGTGGACGGACCTCCGCTTTAAAAACTGGGGTATGTAAACTTTTGATCAGGGTAATTTGGGTAGTTTCTGTTGTCACTATGATTTAAAAAGAGTAAACACAGTTGATTGATAATAATTGGCTTCAGCCAAACACTAACCATGAGGAAAGAAAAGTTTTTGTGTTATCATTCATATTCTCTGTAAAATGACCAAGAAATCATAAATTCTGCCAGGGTATATAAACTTAGGAGCACAGCTGTACTGGGGTTGATTTACTAAAGGCAAATAGACTGTGCACTTTGCAAAGTGCAGTTGCACCAGAGCTTAGTAAATAAAGTAAAGCTTCACTTTGCAAAGAATACCCAATCACCTGCAAGTTAAATTTAAAGAAATTAAGCTTTACCTCATTTACTAAGCTCTGGAGCAACTGCTCTTGCAGAGTGCAACTGCACTTTGCAAAGTTCACAGTCTATGTGCCTTTAGTAAATATACCCCACTGTTTCATTCTACAGCATCCATCATCTTCTGATTTTGTTTAGTGCCCCTATACAGTGAAGCAATTTATTTTAAATCTGCCCATGTATACTCCAAACCATTTGTGCATTCTAACAGGTTAAGGAAGAACTGTGCAAAATGTGTGTGGGTTCACATAAGATTCATAAAATGTGGATGAGAATGTGTGAAACAATGGTTTGGTAAATTTGAAACTTTTTTATTAGATGTAACAGATTGTAAAACTGGCATATACCATACAATCTCTTTTTTATATATATATATATATATATATATATATATATATATATTTTTTTTTTTTTTTACCATTTCAATTCATTTTTGTAAAATTCATTCCATGTTTCATAGATTGCACAGGTATAGTGCTATAGCTGTGGCCAACTTAAATATTTTACTACAATTTAAAGGATAACTTTTACTTTCGTAGTTAATCTTTAATGTACCACAATCCACCCCCACCAAACACTGCAACATACATACAGACGTTCACCTCTGGGTGCAGACTGTCTTCTGCCAGGGTCATACCTCCATACAAGTGCACATACTTAACAAATACGCTGTGTACCTACATACAGCGGCATTCTATCATTTGTTTTTATGGTTTGCTATAGGCAGCAGCTCTGGCTCTAGAGAAATGGGGGACACACACCCGAATTTTACGCCATATGGCCGGCCCAGGCACCCATGTGCATGAGGCCTTATACTCACCTGTCCATGTCTTGACAGATCCACCTTATGGAACACAAGGAGCTGCACAGCCACCACTGTGCACTTTCCCAGTTGGTCCCTTACTACTGCAACTTGCTGCCCCAGCAGCTGTTCAGCTTCCTGGTGGGCCACACATTGTAGATCTTGTGGGCAGGTGGTACACACGGTTGGAATTTCCGACAACAGATGTTCGATGTGAGCTTGTTGTCGGAAATTCTGACCACATGCATGCTCCCTCGGACATTTGTTGTCGAAGTTTCCGACAACAAAAATTTGAGAGCTGGTTGTCGGAAATTCCGATCGTGTGTACATAATTCCGACGCACAAAACTCCATGCATGCACGGAATCAAGCAGAAGAGCCACACTGGCTATTGAACTTAATTTTTCTTGTCTCGTCGTACATGTTGTACGTCACCGCGTTCTTGATGTTTGGAATTTCCGATAACATTTGTGCGACCATGTGTATGCAAGACAAGTTTGAGCCAACATCCGTCGGAAATAAATCCAGGATTTTGTTGTCGGAATGTCCGATCGTGTGTACGCGGCATAATGCCCCGTACACACGGTCGGATATTCCGATGGAAAAGGTCAGATCGGATTATGTTGTTGGAAAATCCGATCGTGTGTGGGCTCTAACGGGCTTTTTCCGTCAGAATTTCCGACGGAAAAAATTTGAGAGCAGGATCTAAAATTTTCCGACAACAAAATCCGATCGGACTTTTTCTGATTGTGTGTAGAGAATTCCGACGCAAAAAGTGCCACGCATGCTCAGAAGAAATTTGGAGACTAAAGCTATTGGCTACTGGCCTCTACGTAGTCCCGTCGTACGTTTTGTACGTCACCTCGTTTGTCCGACCGTGTGTGTGCAACACAAGTTTCGGACAAAATCCGTCGGAAAAAATCAGATGGATTTTGTGGTCGGAATGTCTGACCGTGTGTACGGGGCATAAGACTTTGGGGAGATGTTGCTAGGGAAGGGAGTAAATTACAGGACACATAAGTAAAGTTAACCTTCAAACCTTACATTTTGGATCAGGCTATAAAATTTCAGGTATCTACAAACATATCCATCAGGGGAAGAAAAAGTATTTTTTTTTTTTTTTATAATATTTTATGACATATTTTTTTACAAGATGGGGCTAATCCCAAAGTTGTTTGGCTGCTCTCTCTCCTCACTAAATCTTAGAAATGTGGTTGGTGAATGGTTGGATTGTTAGATATTTGAAGCCTATGACCAGGCTACAAGACAAGTAGCAAGTTTTACCTGAGACCCTCGCCCTCTGAGGAGTACTGCTTGCACCACTCCAAAGTAAAGGTGTCTGTGGATTCTGGATGAGCAGTGCTCCATCTGATTACAGCAGTGTTCCAGCACACTGTGCACTCCTCTGCTTTAATCACCGGGGTGGAAGGAGCTGGCAACAGAAAGAAGAGCTGTTCAGCAACTTGGTCTACGATTCCTGCACGAAAACTTAGTGGACAACTAAACCAAAACTAGCAATTCAAAGAAATAACTTCATGATATTCCAAAAAATGTACATCACTGTGTTGTTTTTTTTTTAAAGTAACTTAATTTGTAAAAGAAAGTCGTGTCCATGCATGGCTTTCCTGCCTTGTTTCTTCCTGTTGTTCAAAGCGTGCACATTATGGCAGTAGGTGGAACAGAAGCTGGAAGCTGTGCAATGGGCTGGTTTCATATATTTGCCAGCATGCGTCAACCAGCAGTCTACATGACCTGGGTGACAACGCTGCTCCTGCAGAGGTGCAGGCTCTGTTAGTGTTGTCACCCTAGAAAATAGGCAATGTACTGGCAGGATCAACAGAGGAAAACTGAGGGGAAAAGTTTGCAGCAGTTAAAAAACACTGACCTTCCACACAATCAACAGACGTTAAACTATCAGGCATTTTTTGGTGTTTTATGCACACTGATGTTCTGCAAAATGAACGTTGTGAAAGCCAATTAGTAAAGTCTTCCAATAAATACATATATAATTCATTCCAGAGATGAGAAACAGGAAGTTCACCTTACTACAGTGTATAGGGTGTCACTGGGACAGGAAGTGAGGGGAAATCTCTCCAACAGCAACAAAAATCTGACAGAGGATCTAACTCAGGGATCCTCAAACTACGGCCCTCCAGCTGTTGCAGAACCACACATCCCATGAGGCTTTGTAAAACTCTGACATTCACAGACATGACTAGGCATGATGGGAATTGTAGTTCCTGAACAACTGGAGGGCCATAGTTTGAAGACCCATGATCTAACTCTTCTTCCCACTTCCAAAGCCCAGGAGGAAAATATAGGAAAGTGTTTTTATTCTAGACATGATAGACTCTTCTTCTGATCACCTGTAACTCTGTTTTGGTACTACAGTCTTTTTAACCCAATTCCTAGTGCCCCCCCCCCACCCCCCATCACCATCATCTCTGCTTTTATCCTACCTGCTGCAGTCAACATTGCCTACTTACAGCCTGTGTCCATGAGGATTCTAATAATTGTGACACTATCTTAAAAGGACTCTATGGGGTTGATTTACTAAGGATAAATAGTCTGTGCATTTCAAGTGCAGTTGCTCTAGTTCTGAGGGAAACATGCAAGAAAAATAAAAAAACTACATTTTTACTTGCACATGATTGGATGATAGAAATCAGCAGAGATTCCCCTCATTTCAGAGCTTCCCCTCAGATCAAGAGCAACTTCACTTGCAGTGCACTTCTAGCGCACAGTATATTTGCTTTTAGTAAATCAACCTCCCTGTTTTTAGAACAAAGAGATAGAGAGCTCTAGCTCTCCGCCAACACAGTCCATGGAGTATTGGCTCAATGGCTAGGTTCTTGTCCTCCTGACAAGGCTGCAAAGCAGAAACAAGTTAGTGTCTTGTAAGACCCCTTTCACACTGAAGCATCGCTAAAACAGCGCTAAAGTGCTGGTTGTTTTAATGGAGTTTTAGTTGAGCTTTTGCAGCGCTTTTCGGGTGCCAGCGAGGCGTTTTTTTTTTTTTTAAAGGTCACGTAACAACGCGACCTTAAAAAAATAAAAGGAAAAAAGTCCTGTTTTGCGGTGCTTTCAAAGTGCTTTTAAGGTGCAGTGGAAGTGCTGCCTATAAATTTAAATGGGCAGGGGCATTTTGGGAGCTGCTTGCAGGACTTTTTCTAATGTCCCGCAAGTGCTGAATTTTTACCAATGAATTTGAAGAGGATCATAGCTGGACTACAGCATTTTTTTGTTTCTTTGACTCTATGATTTTAGCACAATGACAATGTTTCCTGGGTAGCATCAGCAGTGTTACCCAGGGTTTGTCTTTACTACATCAACAGTCAACAAAACAGTTACAGAAACAAGAGCGTAATAGTAACATCATGTGTTATGGTATAGATACTGTCACCAAAGGCCAGGAATTACGCCAAGGAATAAGATAACGCTCACAAAAGCTTTTGGAAATGAGGAAAGACCCCAGGACAGATAACGTTGCAGTTTGAAGTCTGAAATTCATCTTGCTGTAAATGCTCGGAGGAATTTGTGTCTGCTGGCCAAACAGAGATGCTAAGCTTTCATACTCCCCATTGCAGTATCTGATAAATAAAAGTATCGGATGTTTGCCAACAATCAGGGAGACTTTTGTTTTTTCATTGTCCTGCCAAAAGTTCCTGTCAGACGTTTTGTATTTCTCGGATCAAAGGATGAAAAAAATAATAGAGCCTGTCTGCTCAGTGCTCAAATGCGTTGTCATTTTGAATGGCACACCAAACACACCCAAAAGTTTGTGCTTTGATGAACACCACAGTGCACATAGGGCACTATCTGTGTGTTGTGATGTGTTAGAAAAGATGGTTCTTGTCTAGTTTTAGATGCATTATGCCACATTGGCAGTCTATGTAAAATGAATGGGCCACCTTAGCACAAAGCATGCTTGCACGCATACCAAATGTTAAAATGCATACGGTAAATGGCTGCAATAGTGAGAAAGGGCTCTTAAAAGGGTTGCAAAAACTTTCGTTTTTTTTTTTTAAAACAGTGATTTTTTTTTTCAATGTAGATTTGGTTGTGATGAAGTTGTACAGAGTTTTTTTTTTTTCAGGGCAAACTATAATGTTATGGTCACTTTTAGCTAAAGTTAAAGAAAAAAACCTTTAAAATTATCTTTTACCATTTCTGGAAATTATTAATTATATAAAAATTTAATATTGGGTACATACATGGCACTGACGGCAAAGGGGATTGAGGATGTTTTTAATAGAAAGCACAGCATGTATGAAGACCTGCAGAGCAGTTTAAAGAAGAAGTCACTCTTCTGACTCATCTAACTGTGTGTTAAATTTAAGTTTTAGCTGTTCCGTTCCTTACTCCACTACCGTTCCAACCACATAACAGATATATGTGGCAGCAAAAAAAGTGGGCTTTAACACCGAGGCGCAGCACATATGTGTCCATGGCAGCACTGACAACACGTTCACTGCGTGCTCCCAGTACTGACAGCTCTCAGTCATGGCTTCTAATTGGGAACCAGCGGAATGGGCTCCCTCTTATGTGACCACTGTGAGAGGCAATTACAGTGGTCCCATGATATTGAAGCTGCATCCCCTCCTGGACATTAAAGCCCACTGAAAGGCCCACCAGGAGGCTTTTTTTGGTAAACATGTAAAAGGTACAATTATACATTAGGACTCACTAAACTATCTCAGTTATATGACAACTCTGCTTTAAAGCCTTTCTCTACTATATAGGCAGAACCGGATTTGCCCAAGCATCACTTTTTGCTCTCCACCACCTTGTTACAAATTATTCAATTCCGATTAGAGGATATCTGCTTAGTGATATCTACTAAGTCACTGATATCTGGAGTGTACATATTCTTACTTGAAGGCTACTTATCATATGATGATCAATGAATAACCCATGTATGGTCTACACGGGGATATGTTTAATATTTGAGAAAAGGCCCTCTATTTTGGAGGAAATGGCTAGTGTCTTGTGAACCACCCCCAGAGACTTGCCCACTGTCACCTTGACACTGGTGATTTAATTCATATGGTATGCTGCTGCTCCAACAATATTCAGGAGAGGTTATGCAGTATTTATCACATTTGTTTCTCAGAAATTTGCAACCATGCCACTTGCCTTGCCTTTGAGGCGAAGTTGAGGAATATAGATCACTCAGCTACTGACCCTAAAACAATACAAAAATTGATATACCTACCTACCAAACAAGCCTATCCAAAGAACTCAGACACTTAATTCACGCTATTTGGGTTAGTTGGATGCATAAAGAGTTATCTCCATTTATCCCTTGGTAATTGTCATGGGTTCCCGTTTTGTAAACTGCTATGTAAGCTAAATAAGTTTGACGCCCTAGTACAATACTTGTTTTGAATGTCATACTATGGCTATACTACTGACATGGACATTCGTTGTGCTGTTCATTTAAGCACAAGAGACTCCATTTTGTTCTCACTGTTGAAATGTGTTCTGTAACCTTCACCTAACACACAGACACGTCTCCTCTAGAAACTCTCTACCCCCCCCCCCCCCCCCCCCCTATCCATGTTTTACTTTTGCAATTGTTCTATTCGCTAGATTTTAATAATATATTTCTATTTGTTTAGCTTTTAATAATATATTTCTATTTGTTTAGCTTTTAATAACGTATTTCTATTTGTTAGTTTTTAATAACATCTCACACCACCCCTTTCTTATCTGTGTATAAAATAACATGTAATAATAAATTTCGTCAGAACGGACATTTTAAACACAGTGATTGATTCCTGTGAATCTGTTCCTGCAGCTGCAGTATTAACTTTTATTTTAGAGTCCCAATCACAAATTAGTCATAACACTACTTTGATGCTAAGCTTAATTTAATGTACTGCATTACTGTGTAAAGTGTGACAGACCTTTTTGTCTTACACCTCACTTGCCCTTTCCCTTGTCCTTGCTCTTTCCTTTGCCCTTTGCCTTTGTTTTGCTTTTGTGTACTGTAAGAACAAAAATTCAATATAAAAGTTTCCGATAGAAAAACCTGTAAAAAGAGCCCAGTACCCTAAGGGCCATTTCACACAAGCTTTCCAATCAGGTCTGCCTATAAGTTTTTTAGGCCAACCTGATTGGAAGCTCCATGTAGCTCTATGGGCAGGCTGATGTAAATGGCCTTCCTCTCACCTACCTCTGAGTCTTTCCAGGTCTGGAAAAAAGAACAGAAAATGACTGCATCCTTTTCAGTTTTTCCGGACCTAAACGTGATGGATCAGAAGTTGCCTGATGTTAATGGACATAAGCCCATTTACATCCTGCTGCCTCTAAAGCTATCACCGGTCCGCCCATGTTTGTTGGACACAAACTGAATGGGCGATGATGTCAGAAAACTGATAGCTCGGAATCAGCAAGGGATCTGCTCACAGATTGGAGCAGCTCCATGGGAAAGAAGCTCTAAGGCTCCATTCATCACGGTATGAGAACGTGCATGTTCCCATGCACATTCCCGCAACTCTAGAAACTGCACGTGACCTGCATTGGTGTGATGTGGTGCGGCCATTTGTTCACCTCACCAACAAAGGTGCACTACACAGCAGTGCAATGCATTAACGCATGGTGTACTGTCAAAAAGGTGCAGGTCTGTTTTGTGGGCCACTAAGGTGTGTGCCAGCCTATTTATTTTGAATAGGCTGCCTAAGGCTGTGTCCACACTACTGGGTTCCAATTCGCAATAGCGGGAGATTGTGACTGTCTCTCTATAGAGCCAGTTCACATATCTTCAATGCGGCTCCTGTGCGAATTTGAAACGGTGAACAGGGACGCACAGGACCCCTGCTGTGAGCGGCATCGGCATGCAGTGTGAACCGAGCTTAAGGCAGTGAACATAAACATGTGAAATAAATGTGTGCTTTAATGCACCGCACCTCAGTGTGAACCTAGCCTAACTTCTGGCTAGAAAACATAAATATAAAATAATTATATACAACATTTCATATTAAGGAGATTAAAAATGCATACATATTAATCATTCATAATTTTAATATTAAGCATAATACATGTTGAAAATATATATTTGATTGTAAGTTACTAGGCCTGTTACCATTTATTTTGTAAAGCGCTGCATAAACTGTTGGTGCTATAGAAATCCGGTATAATAATGGTATATGTTAATCACTAGACAATCCCTGAAGAATGACTTTGATTACTGAGGACCAGAATGAAAACAGTACAAGCTTGCTCCTCTCTACTACAGGGGGCATGCTCTGTGGGTAAAACCATGTCTATATTCAGATGTTTCCCTTATATTTCAGACCATTTTCCCTCCTTAATGTGTATTAGCAATCTTCATCAATAAAGTCCATTGCAACATGCCAGTCTCTCAGTCCATATTAGCCCATCTCAGTTCTCTGTCAGTAGTCGTAGGACGTTCCAAGAAAACCTTCTGTCCATACTTGCTGCCAATACTATCTCGGCTGCCTTGTTGATAATTCTCTAAAATCAGTTTGTTAGCAGCCATAGTACATGTGATACTGGCACCAGGAACACCAAGAATGTCTGACTGCACAGTTTAAAAGGTGATTTTCAAGTGTTTAATAATTGGACTGTGTGAGAAGTGTGGGGTTCAGGAATAGTACCCCAGCAGAGGACACATAAAGGGCACGGAAGTATCCATCTTTGAAATCAATCTTTGATGAATGGTAAATTGAGAGGCCTAAGCCGCATATCTAGCAGCCTATTCACGTTCACACATATCATGAAACTGAAGGAACTGCTGATTTATTGGCCCTCATGAGGAGGTACAGTCTAAACATAAAAATGACATCATAGTGTCAGATTTAGAAATTAAAGTGAACCTATGTTTTTCCCTCCAGAGAAAAGTAACCAGTTCACTTAACTGCTGCTACTGTATGTAAGCTCGGAAATTGCAATTTGGAACTTTCACAGAACTTCCCCCCTTCACTCCTGGTGGCCAAGCATAATGCGAGGGAAGAGAAGGGATAGTGAATATGTCCAACTGAAGAGGGCATCACATATAGACAACCATACCTTTCTACAATTGTCCGGGAAGAGAAGGGATAGTGAATATGTCAAACTGAAGAGGGCATCACATATAGACAACCATACCTTTCTACAATTTTCCCTCACTCTCCTGAATGACACCCACCTGGATAAATACTTGCCTTCCAGCGAGCACAGGTTTGCCCTAAAGCTCATTAGGAAGGCATGTAGATTGAAAAAAAATATAAAAATAAGTCTATCAACATTTAATACTGAATATAAATGTATAATACGAAATGGGGAGGATTTACTAAAATTATTGCACACAGAATCTGGTGCAGATCCTGGGTTCTGATTCAGCTTCCAGGTTTTATTGCCAAAACTTACTTGAACAAGCTGACGTTGGAAGCTGATTGGCTACTATGCACAGCTGCACCAGATTCTGTGTGCACCAGTTTTAGTAAATCCCCCCCCCCCCCCCCCATTTAGGGTTTAGGCACAATGCCGCAAGGGGGCTATACAGCATGCATGAGCGTCTGGAACCTCCATAAAAACTTCCCCAGAACCCACAGCTGCTGCATACAGTCACCTCACCTATTGACAGCAATTACAAGATGCAGCTGTATGGTTATATGTGTCAGCACTTGCATAAAGCAAACATGCAGATATATGCCCCAAGTGCAGTCATTTTTACATGTGCTTTATTCCTGAAAATAGCTGCATCTTATAATTGCTGTCAATGGGCAGTTTTAAGCAGCATCTGTGGGTCCTACAGGTGTTTGGGGTGCTCATGAATGCTGTAAGGCTCCCTTGCAGCCTTGTGCATGATCTCTTAAGGAATATATTCTGTGGTGTGACTTTAACACTCTGCATCATATTCTACCACTAAAACTCTCAGCCTTTCTAGAGAGAAACCCCAGTGGGAATGACTACCTGCCTGGAGTTTGCATGAGTTTTTAGATTGTAAGCTCCTTGAGGGCAGGGACTAATGTGAATGTACAATAAAAAACTCACTGGCCACGTTGTTAGGTACACCTGTCCAATTGCTTGTTAACACAAATTGCTAATCAGCCAATCACATGGCAGCAACTCAATGCATTTAGGCATCTAGACGTGTAAAGAAGACTTGCTGAAGTTCAAACTGAGCATCAGAATGGGGAAGAAAGGGGATTTAAGTGACTGAATGTGGCATGGTTGTTGGTGCCAGACGGGCTGGTCTGAGCATTTCAAAAACTGCTGATCTACTGGGATTATCATGCACAACCATCTCTGTGGTTTACAAAGAATGGTCAGAAAAAGAGAAAATATCCAGTGAACGGGAGTTGTGTAAACAAAAATGCCAGAGGTCAGAAGAGAATCGGCAGACTGGTTTGAGATGATAGAAAGGCAACTCAAATAACCACTTGTTAAAACCAAGGTATGAAGAATACCATCTCTGAACGCACAACACATCAAACCTTGAAGCATATGGGCTACAGAAGCAGAAGACTGGGTGTTGGGTGCCAGCTAAGAACAGGAAACTGAGGCTACATTTCACACAAGCTAACTAAAATTAGACAAAAGAAGATTGGAAAACCGTTGCCTGGTCTAATGAGTCTCGACTTCAGCTGCAACATTCAGATGGTAGGGTCAGAATTTGTGAGTAAACAACATAAAAGCATGGATCCATCTTGCCTTATATTAATAGTTCAGGCTGGTGGTGGTGGTGGTGTAATGGTGTGGGGGTTATCTTCTTGGCACATCTTCTGATGGTGACTTCCAGCAGGATAATGCACCATGTCACAAAACTCAAATCATCTCTAACTGGTTTCTGGAACATGACAATGAGGTCACTGTACTCCAATGGCCTCCAGTCACCAGATCTCATCCAATAGAGCACTTTTCAGATGTCGTGGAACGGGAGATTTGAATCATGGATGTGCAGCTGACAAATCTGCAGCAACTGCGTGATGCTTTCATTGCAATATGAACCAAAATCTCTGAGGAATGTTTCCAACACCTTGTTGAATCTATCCTATGAAGAATTTAAGGCAGTTCTGAAGGCAAAAGGAGGTCCAAACCCGGTACTAGCAAGGTGTACCTAATAAAGCGGCCAGTGAGTGTATATGTAAAGCATTGTGTAAATTGACTGCACTATATAAGTAACTATAATAAATAAATGATAATAAAAGACAGGCAATACCTACTCAGTGACATGTAGAAATGACAGGCAGATTTTCATAGGCTTAACTGCTGTCAGTAATATCAGCATGTTTCTTGTAGCTCATGAGCACTGTAACATACCTGACTTTCTCCTTGGAACTGGCAAAGAACAAGTGTTGCTTGTCCTTGCCAGTCGGAACTCTGATGTTTGGG
This sequence comes from Lithobates sylvaticus, assembly GCA_028564925.1. NCBI lineage: Eukaryota > Metazoa > Chordata > Amphibia > Anura > Ranidae > Lithobates > Lithobates sylvaticus. Next base: position 111,080,984 of record CM053026.1, read on the forward strand.
TTATTGCAAGAAGTGGATACCAAGGCAAATTTATGTACTTACCCTTCTTGCATTCAGAAAAAATATATCTAAGGCATCATGCACACAGGTGCCTGGAACAGTATGATGTAAAGTTTGGACATATGTCCCTGACCGGGAACCACAGGTGCCAAGTACAGACGCCCTTAGAAATCAATGGTTGATGGGTATGTGCTGGTTCTTGCATAAACATGTGCATGTGTATGGGCATACAACCCAGAATGCTTGTGTCCAGGGGAGTACATCCAATCCCTGCAGGGCAGGTAATGCCTTGGCCAATTATGAATTACCCAGTACAGGTGGCAGCTTCCTGGTGGGCTCACTCAGGTGGGTTTGGATTAGGATCCGAACCTGCCTGAGATCAACCCTACTTTTGGATAGTGTAGGGAAGAGCTAGAAAAAATGTTTAGGCTTCATGTACACTAGCAGCTCCTAAACTTAAGTTTAGGAGCTTTTGGTGTTTTTTTGCCAAAGCTCCTAAACTCAACTCCATAAAAGCCTACGGTATATGTCAATGTACCCTTAGGTTTTTAGCTTTAACCTCCCTCTCCTGAATGTGGAAATATCACATTCAGGGAAGGAACGTTTTGACCACCGGCGTTTTGTAGCGGCTGCGGTAAATGTAGGCAGGGTAAACATAGAGCCTAATGCAGTCTGTGCCACATCGAGGATATTCTCCTTCAATTCCAGTCCTACAAACACAACAGGAAGTGAAAGTAATATTTTACAAACTGAGGGAAGTCCTTTCTTAGACAGTAGTCACCCAACAAGTGTTCTGAATAGAAGATTTCTACTTTTACTCCTGTTCTGGTGACAACTCGAAATGTTTGATTCCCCATTACTTTCTGTCCCCCTGACATTGGTCTCAGGACAAACAGAGAAGGTTAATCTTAATGGCACCAAGAAGAGCTGAAAATAGCAATCACCAACTTGAAAATAACTAACAATATAGATAATGACTTATGTTATAGCTTAGTGAATTAAGGGCCTGCTATCATTTGTCAATATTGCTGGTGTGGGGGGACAGGAACCATCTGCACATGGCACAATTATGTGTAGCAAAGATGAATAGTAGACATCCGGCCTTGATACACACTGTGTCCGCTATGTCCTGTCATTCAGCACCTCACTGGGATTAACACTACACCCAGCCTCCCACACTGTCTTATTTGACCCCGCTCTGCTTGTATTACTCACAGCATATTGATATTAATCTGATACTATACACTTGTAAGTGTCTGGAGAAAATAAACAAAACTACATAGCTTAATTCTACATATGTGAAGAACATATTTTATATCAACAAGTGAAAGGCCGTGAAACATCTGGTACATGTCTTTAGTGTCTGCTATGACCGGACTGCTTCTACATCCAACCTTTGCACCAGAAAATCCATACTGTATAAGTGATATACAGATAATTTAATAAAATAGATAAATGCAACAGCGCCTCAAGAATTTTTCATGTCTGCAGCCTCTAAACCCCAAAACATAAAATGTAATATATAGCAGCTTAGAATTCCTTAGATGAGGTGTCTGCCTTAATTTTTGAGGCTTTTTTTTTTCTACAACCCCAATTTCAAAAACATTGGGACGTTCTGCAAAATCTACATAAACTCATATTTTATTCACAATAGAAAATAGAAAACATATGACATTTTTATACTGAGAAAATGTACCATTTTATGAAAAAATAAGGTCATTTTGAAATTGATGGCAGCAACACTTCTCAAAAAAGTTGACACAGGACAACAAAAAGCTGGCAAAGTGGTACTAACAGTGTTGGAAGAATATTTTGCTAATAAGTTTAATTGGCAACAGGTCAATAACATGATTGGGTATAAAGAGCGTATCTTGGAGAGTCAGAGTATCTCAGAAGTAAAGATGAGCAGAGGTTCACCAATCTGTGAAAAGCTGCATCTGAAAATTGTCAAAAAATTTCAGAATAATGTTCCATAATGTAAAATTGTCATGATTGTAATTTTTTAATTGATGGCAGAAACATGTCTCAAAAAAGTTGGGACAGGTCCATGTTTACTATGGTGCAGCGACCCCTCTTCCTTTAACAACACTCTGTAAACATCTGGGAACTGAGGAGACCATTTACAGGAGTTTTGGAAGAGGCGTGTTATCCCATTCTCAGCTAATATAGGATTCTAACTGCTCAACAGTCCTGTGTCTTCTTTGTCGTATTTTTGGTTTCAAGATGCACCAAATATTTTTAATTGGTGAAAGGTCTAGACTACAGGCAGGCCAGTTAAGTACCCGGACGCTTCTACTTCTACTGCTCTTTACTTTCTACATGCTGTTCTCATAGATGAAAAATGTGGTTTGGTATTGTCCTGCTGAAATATGGAAGGAGATGAAAAAGATTTCCTGCAGATGGGAGTATATGCTGTTCTAAAACCTGGATATATCTTTCAGTATTGATGGTGCCTTTCCAGATGTGCAAGCTTTCCATTTTATACGCACTAATGCACCCCCATTCAATCAGAGATGCAGGCTTTTGAAAGTTGATAATAAGCCAGAAGGTTCCTCTCCACTTTAGTCCAGAGAACGCAGTTGCCACAAAGAATGTTAAACTTCAATTTGTCTGACCAAAGAACAGTTTTCCACTTTACATCAGACCATTTTAAATGAGCTTTGGCCCAGAGAACATGGCAGCATTTCTGTATCATGTTCATATTTGGCTTCTTCTTCTAATGATAGAGCTTTAGCTTTCTTTGTTGGATGGCGAACTTTGTTCACAGACAGTTATTCTCTAAAGTATTCCTGAGCAGTGTTGGCCGCTCCATTAGGGGCACCGCCCCCCTAATCCATGTGCCCAGCCCCTAACCTACATGCAGGGTGTCGGAGGCACAAATTTCAATGGGGTTTATTTTATTTTTTTAAGCACCTGATTAGAGCCTGGGGCTTTAATTGGCTTAAAAAAGGTGGGCTAGTGGCGCAGAGCACTGTCCCCTTAGCCCACCCAGTTGTGTGACATTAGTGAATTAATATTTGCTAATGTCTTCCTGCTCCCCCCCCCCGGCCAATCAGAAAGTGAGTCCTGAGACCCGATTAGACAGGGAGTCTTAGGAATCCCGGCCAATTGGGTCTCAGGACCCACTTCCTGTTCAGCCGTGAGGAGAAGCAACGGCCCCTCTGCGAGCAGGAGCAGCATCAGCCACCTAAGACTGATTGTCGCCTTCCTGGCTCCATGGAGCTTGCACCGGGCATCATCCTCCAGAGCCCATAGCAGCAGTTTGCAGCATAAACAACAGCAGCAGCCCGAATGATGAGCATGAGCTGGAGCCGTTGTGGATAGTGAGGAGAAGTGTGAGTACCGTGGCCAGCCCCGTGCCAGGGGGGGCAGGTTTGTTTGCCGTTCCCCCTCCCCAAAATTTTGAGCATCAGCCTCCACTGTTCCTGACCTCATGCACTGATGTCCATCACAGAATCATGCCTGTGTTTAATGCAGTGCCGTCTGAGAGCCTGAAGATCACAGTCATCCAATATTGCATTTCTGGCTTGTCCCTTGTGCACAGAGATAGCTCCAGATTCTCTGAATCTTTTGATGATATTCTGTACTGTTGATGATTTATTTAAAGTCTTTGCTATTTTATTTTAATGTTCTTCCAACTCTCCCTTGTTAGTACCACTTACTTTGCTAGCTTTTTGTTGACCTGTCCCAACTTTTTTGAGATGTGTTACTGGCATCAATTTCAAAATGACCTTAGCTTTTCTTTGAAATGGTAAATTCTTTTCAGTTAAAATTTTTGATATGTTTTCTATTTTCTTTTGTGAATAAAATATAGGTTTATGAGATTTGCAAATCATTGCATTCTGTTTTTATGTAGATTTTACACAGCATAACAACTTCTCTGGGATTTAGTATTTTCACTCATCATGCCAATATAAAGGCCACTTCACACTATTTGCATCGACTGTCTTTTTCAAAAGCACGTAGAAAACAATCAATTTCTACATGCCCTGTTCACACATGCTACATGTTTCTGCAATGCACCAGAGCTCACCTGAAATCACTGCCTGTGTTAGGAATGAATGAAAGTGTCACTTTGACATTTCAAAAAAGTAAAAAAAAAAAAAAGAAAGGTAAACAGTGCTTGGACTAGTAACAAGTTGTTTCAAGGCACAGCCCGCTGGCACACAAGGGACCCTAGCCCACACACTACAATGTATCATTATAGCATGTGGCTGGTGTTAATGGGCCCAAAGTCTGTTATTTTTTCAACTTCCTTCAACAAACCAGACTTTATGGTCATCACAAAAGACAAGGGGGCACTCTTTACGCCTGGAGTAAAAGAGATGTCACCTCCACTTACATGAAGGCTTCTTCACAGTAAGAGCTGTGAAAATGTGGATTAGACTTCCTCAAGAACTGGTTCTGGTTATTTCAGTTGATTGTTTAAAAAAATGCAAAAAATATAACTGGCTTTAACATTTCTAACTGGAAAAAACAGTGATTGTTGATCCAGGCAATATCCAGTTGACTTACAGGGGAACATGAAAGAATAATTTTTCCCTTGCTGGAACAAATTGAATCATGCTTCATATAGGGTTTTTATCCTTCCTCTGGATCAGCTGTGGGTATAGGATTGAGTACGTATATGGAGGTTTTTTATTTATTTATTCTGTATATTTATTTTTTTCTATTGGTAGAAATCTTTAACCACTTTCAGACCGGACCAATTTGCAGCCAAAGGACCAGGCACTTTTTTGCGATTTGGCACTGCGTCGCTTTAACTGACAATTGCGCGGTCGTGCGACGTGGCTCCCAAACAAAATTGACGTCCTTTTTTTCCCACAAATAGAGCTTTCTTTTGGTGGTATTTGATCGCCCTGCGGTTTTTATTTTTTGCGCTATAAACAAAAAAGAGCGACAATTTTGAAAAAAAAAAAAACACATTCTTTTTTATTTTTTGCTATAATAAATATCCCCCAAAAATATATAAAAAAACATTTTTTTCCTCAGTTTAGGCCGATACGTATTCTTCTACATATTTTTGGTAAAAAAAATAGCAATAAGCGATTATTGATTGGTTCGCGCAGAAGTAATAGCATTTACAAGATAGGGGATAGTTTTATAGCATTTTTATTAATATTTTTTTTTTTATTAGTAATGGCGGCGATCAGCGATTTTTATTGTGACTGCGACATTATGGCGGACACATCGGACATTTTTGACACATTTTTGGGACCATTGTCATTTATACAGCAATCAATGCTATTTAAATGCATTGATTCCTGTATAAATAACACTGGCAGTGAAGGGGTTAACCAGGGGGTGGCAGTGTAGGGGTTAAGTATGCCTAGGGGTGTGTTTCTTACTGTGGGGGGGGCGTGGCTGTCAGGTAGTGAATGCTGATCTCTGCTCCAATCACAGGGAGCAGAGATCAGCGTCACTAGTTGCTAGGCAGAACGGGGAGATGCTGTTTATTTTGGCATCTCCCCGTTCAGCCTTCCCGTGAGATGATCGCGGGTGTCCCCGCGGCGATCGAGTCCGCGGGACCCATGACCGGCCTCAAGGGGGTCCCGACCGGCGCGGGCACGGACGGCATTAAGGAGGGACTTATATATACGCCCTCCTGCCTGTCCGTGCCATTCTGCCGACGTCTATCGTTGTGCGCCGGTCGGGAACCGGTTAACCTGACTTACTATGTAACTACGTAACTATGTAACCAAGCTGTATAAAAAATATGTCAGTTGGAGAGTTGAGAAAACCATTTACCACTGATTAAGGCCTGGTTCACACCTATGCATTTTTTTAGTGCGTTTTCAGTTTTGCAGAAACACACTACAGACCATTTACCATGGTTTCCTATGGGTCACGTTCATATCTGTGCATTTTATGGAAAGGGACTGCAACCTGCATAGGTGTGAACCAAGCCTTACAGTGCTCGGCTTTTCTTAATTTCCTTAAAACCTTTATCTCTAAAGTAAAAAAATTGTTTCTCTAACTGCTTAAAAAGTGTTAACTCGACTTGGGCTTAAATTTGTTGCTCACTTATATAAAGTCCATCTAACATCACAGGTTGATGTCCAAGGGAGGTTACACTGCTCCTCCATATAAATAGTGGAGGAGTGATTGCAGCCACCAAGGGGTTTTAGATTTGGGTTTAGATACACTTTAAATCCTTGGATCCTGGATCACAGTATCTTTTTTTTTAGTTCAAATCTTAGTTTATTGGATCAAAGAAAATGTGTATACCGGTAATATTCCAGTTCACATGAGATTAGAAAATGACTCGAGTACAGAGACCTTCAAAATATATAATAAGAAATTGACAAAATGTATGCAGATGCATATGTTGATCTAACTACCAAGGTATAGACATAGGTAACATTAGTGGATTAGAAGACACTAAAGAAAAGTGTAAAGCTTATAGTTGCGGGATTAAGTTTAAGATTCCTGTGTATGCTGTGGGGGTCACTACGGTGAATCACACTTCTTTGACAGTTTTTCGGGGCATGGGAAGAAAAAGTAGAAAGAAAGATAACAGAGAAAGTAAGGTAGTATGCAGAAGCTTGAATACAGAAGGAAAAAGTGTATATACTCCATCAATGTGCCGACACGATAAAAAAAAACTGTATATTAAAAGCATTTCTAACACGTTTTGCACCAATGTATTGCATTTTACTGTCCAATTCGAGTATTTTGCTCTTTCTGTAATAAAATAACACGCACCTTAAAGGGGTTGTAAACCCTCACGGTTTTTAACCTTAATGCATTCTATGCATTATGGTGAAAAACCTCCTTTAGTGTAGCAGCCCCCCAGTGCCCCCTTTTTACTTACCTAAACCCTGTATTTCCCATGCGGGAGCGAGCACACCAGCTCCAGCTTGTGTCTCGCGTTCTGATTGGATAGATTGATAACAGCGCAGTCACTGCTGTCAATCAAATCCAATGACGTGGGACCTGGGCCAAGTTCTGCTGTCTGTGTCAATAGACACAGCAGCAGGACGCGCACTGGTGCCCCCGAGGGAGATCGCTTCTCCGACAGGGCACTCGAGAAGAGGAGGAGCCAGGAGCGCCGCTGAGGGACCCCAGAAGAGGGGAATCAGGGCCACTCTGTGCAAAACCAACTGCACAGAGGAGGTAAGTATAACATGTTTGTTTTAAAAAAAATTTAAATAAATTACCTTTAGATATCCTTTAAAACAAATCAAACCCCACAAACCTAAAATTCAATAGTGTACAGCATAATAGTACAGCAAATGTGATAAAATGTGAACCTTAACACCCTTCACAGTCCACCTGATCCTAACAATTTACCCTAATCTGTTCCGTAAACTTGACTCTTAAACTAATCTTTAAGCTTAACCCCCTAACCTCTAACCATAAGCCTCACTATAATGTGTTAATCTGACTGCAAAAATAAACATTGGACTAAAAAAATAGATACCACGTGTTTAAACTAGCATTCTCGTGCTAAGATATATGAGTGGAATATAATTGATCTTTCTGATAGGACAGAGAGCTTATACCATGATATGATTCAGAGATCATGGGCCTAGTGAATTTTCATCCTATGATTTCACCGATGATTATTGCTGTTGTGTGCCCCTGTACTAGCACAATGATCTCCTGGTATAGCTCACACCACCTGGGAGGATTTTCATTGTAGACTCTCAACCACAAACTCTTATACAATCTGATTTATTAGCTGGTTCTCCTTACATGTGCCTAAAATAAATGCATTAGCCCTTCTTGTTGTAATCATAGGGTTCATTCACACAAATACAGAGAGCCATATGCCAGTGGTCATCAACCCTGTCCTCAGGGCCCACTAACAGGCCAGGTTTTATGTATTACCTTGGGGAGATGCAGACTAGAATACTTCAATCACTGAGCAGCAAATTATATCACCTGTGATGTATTTCAGCTATCTTGCAAACCTGGCCTGTTAGTGGGCCCTGAGGACAGGGTTGATGACCACTGCCATACGCCATAAAATTTTTATCTTTTTGACTGATTGAAAGAGAAATACAGGGCAATACAACAAAGAATGCAGGCCTCTTTCCTATAGCTCAAATTGTCCCTTATCTGTAAGCAAATTCCCCAGTTCCTCTTACAGTCTCAGTTTTGATCTGGTCCGTAGGTTTCCATAAAAAGTTTACTTTTAATACACACTCTTTCTGTATCAGCAGCTGAAAGCTGGCTTCTTCTCCTCTCCCCCGCTGGCTTTCAGCTGCTGCAGAGAGAGCCATACAGGGGATCAGTTACAGTAATTGCCCCCTACCGCCCATCCTACCTGTGCACCATAAATGTCCCCCTGCTGCCCAGGCCCCCCTGTGTGCCCCCACCCCCGCAGTGCACTTGCTTCCCTCCTCTCCTTTCCACGGGCAGCTGCAAGCACACAATAGGATCCTTCAGGATGGAGAGTGGGGGAAGGGTCTGGTAAATATGTCACATTTACCAGCTCCTTCCTTTCCTAAATGTACACAATGAGTGATTGGTACTGATCACTCGCTGTGTTCATTCATTACTGAAGCAAAGAAAACTGTGTTTCTTTTGGGGGGGGGGGTGCTTTCAGGATGGCTGTATGTGGCCCTGTGGTTTCTAAGAGCAGCCCTGACTGGTCCTACTAGAACATTGTTGTTTCTTATGCCTATCCATTGTACCTGTGTAAGAGAATGCAGCATGGCAATGCAGCCAGACATTGACAGAAATGTATATGTAGTCAGAGAACTGCTGTGTGCCCAAGCACTATCCATTCCCCCATCCCTGAAAACAAAGCAAAAATTTATATTGATTTTTTTCAGGACACATTTCCACAGATAAATTGTACTTCTGCAGCATTTGTCAGCTTAAAAATGTATCTCCACATAATGTTCTGGCATTTCATTCCTTCAAGGTATGTTTACAAGTGTTATTAAGAAGAGTGTAGCACATACCAGTCTTGAATATTGACTTGTCACTGGGTAAGCTGCAGCCCGTGTTATTTACGGCCATAACCCAGACACTGTAACATTTATCCGGCTCAAGGTCCTCCAAAATGCAGAAACTTTCCTTCACCGTGACCCTGTATTCCTCCAGCAGCCCTGCAGTGAGAAAATGTCCCAAAAGACACTATAAGCTTCATTGCTAGTAATATGGAGTCATACATCATGGGTGACATAACTGCAAACCTGAGACAATATAAAGAACAGTATAGACACAGCCTTGGATGTTACTTCAGTATTAAATTGAATTTATAATGACTTGTGTGGACACTATCCATCTTGTTTTTCTGCTCTGTGAATCCTAATCTTATAATCGGAGGTTCCTGGCCAGACAGCCTTCTTCCCCTCAGGGAAATGCAGTAGGCTTGGGTCCCATCGTAGCTAAATTGTTGACTCACGTTCATGGAGTTAAATAGAGGTCATGCATTATCACATTCATCACGGCAGTAAATGTTAGGGCGCTGCTACAGAGGTGGTCTACTTTTTATTAGGTATAAAGGTTGAAGGAGTGTGTTCATCTGTCATGAGGCAATTATGTAGGCTGACATTGCTGACACTGATTTAAAGTACGCATGTCCTGGGTCTGTGGCTCAAAGTGTTAAAGCCAGGTACAGTCAGGAAACTAGTATTTTCATAAGGTGCCCAGTAATGGCAACCCCCATACTTTTATCATGATGTGTACTTTAACCACTTCAATACCCGCGTATTGTCATATGACGCCCACAAGGTGGATCTCCCATCCTGGGTGGGCGTCATATAATGTCCTCCCATTCCCGGCCGCCTGGGGGGCGCGCGCGCGCGCGCGCCGCGGCGTCGCTTGGGACCCGGTGCGAGTGCCCGGCGACCGCGATATCCGCCGGGCACCCGCGATTGCCCATTAAAACAACGGGACCGTGGAGCTGTGTGTGTAAACAGTTGTAAACACACAGCTCCACGTCCTGTCAGCGGAGAGGAGACCGATCGTGTGTTCCCAGTACGGAGGAACACATGATCGGTCTCCTCCCCTTGTGAGTTCCCTCCCCCCACAGTTAGAATCACTCCTATAGGGAACACATTAACCCCTGCAGCGACCCCTAGTGTTAACCCCTTCCCTGCCAGTCATATTTACACAGTAATCAAATGCAAGATCGCTGTGTAAATGTGAATGGTTCCAAAAATGTGTCAAAAGTGTCCGAAGTGTCCGCCGCAATGTCGCAGTCACGAAAAAAAAAAATCGCAGATCGCCGCCATTACTAGTAAAAAAAAAAAATGCAATAAATCTATCCCCTATTTTGTAGACGCTATAACTTTTGCGCAAACCGATCAATATACGCTTATTGCGATTTTTTTTAAACAAATATATGTAGAAGAATAAGTATCGGCCTAAACTGAGTAAAAAATTATTTTTTTTTTTTTAAAATGGGATATTTATTATAGCAAAAAGTAAAAAATATTGTGTTTTTTTTTCAAAATTGTCGCTCTTCTTTTGTTTATAGGGCAAAAAATAAAAAACGCAGAGGTGATCAAATACCACCAGAAAAAGCTCTATTTGTGGGAAAAAAAGGACGTCAATTTTGTTTGGGTGTAACGTCGCACGACCGCGCAATTGTTAGTTAAACCGACGCAGTGCCGAATCGCAAAAAGTGCTCTGGTAAGGAAGGGTGTAAAATGGCCCGGTGCTGAAGCGGTTAAGGAAGCATAAGGGTCTGGATATTGGGGGGTTGTTATTTATGAAGCGCTCACCCCCTCACGGCTGATTTTGTCCTACTAGTGTAGTAGCAGCCAGGCACCCAGTAACAATCGCACTTTTGGCCCAATGAACAGTCTAGGGATATCTTTGCTTGATGCTTTATTGCAGGGCAGGGCCCCCCTTCCTAAAAGCACCCCCCCATGTTGAGGGCACGCTGCCTGGTACGGCTCAGGGTGGGGGGGGGGCGCTCACTCGTCCCCACCCCCTTTCCTGACCGGCCGGGCTGCATGCTCAGATAAGGGTCTGTTATGGACTTTGGGGATGGACCCCCATGCCGTTTTTCCGGCGTAGGGGTTCCCCTTTAAATCCATACCAGGCGACGGGGCTCGCGAGGTGTCAATCTCGCCGATGGAGGCGGCGGCTAGTCCTTTGCTAGTCCCGTCTACCTGAAGTCACGTTCAAAATGAACGGACTTTACTCTGTGTGTGGGCAAGTCCGTTCATTTCAAAAGTCCCGCGGACCTCTGCCAAAAGTCCGGCGGATTGTCCGCCGGATCTAGTCTGCCGGAAAAGTCCGGTTGTGTGTGGGAAAGTCCGCTAGTTCGGAAAGTCCAGCAGGCCTCCGCTGGAAAGTCCGACGGATTGTCCGCGGGACTAAGTCCGCGGGATAGTCTGATCGTGTGTACGTGGCATTAGAGGTTACTAGATCTTTTCATTCATTTTTATTCACAGATCAGTGATAGGAAAGTGAGTGAAATCACACAAAAAATGGATTACATTAAAGAAAACTAAAAGCAATGTTAAAACAGCTTAAAGCTCAATTCCAGCTAAAACTTTTTTTTGGAACAATTATTTTTGCATTCTGCATTTTTTAATGATTTTATAAATGTTTACAAAAGCAAGTATACAAAAATGTAATTGAAAAAGTAAGGACACAAATTTACAAAAAGATAAAAATATATGACAATTCGGTCTGTCATGGGGGCTAGATATCATTATACAGGGTTCTTTGTAAGAGGGTAAAGTAACATATTTTCGTACAATGTATGTCCAGAACTTACTTTGTGAATCAGGAACTGAAATAAAGTCTACAGTAGTAAGATGAATAACATGGACCCCTGCGCTTAGATATACCATGAGGGCTTAAGCCCCAAAAAAAAGGGGGGGGGGGTTGGAGTCATGAGAGAGAGGACGAGGGGGAAAGGGGGATGGGAGGGGAGAGTTGCCATATTCCCTTACCCGACACCGGGTATAAGGGACTCTATGAATCTGTCTGTACAAGTCACTCATTTGCACATAGGGCTATAAAGCAGGCCATAGATGGTGCAATTTTCATTGTGGCAACTACGGCCAATAGACGGTTCAAATCTCGGCCAGTCTCTGCTGAACCCCGCCAAGATTAAAACAATCTTTGGCCAGCTGAACACATTGTCTATTCACATTACTCTCAGACTGTTTAGCATTTGCACAAACGGCTAGTACCGAACAGTGCACAGGGCAACTATTAACTTTGATATGTATTCAGCTTGCAAGTATTTGCTTGAATTCCATAGTGCAAGTGCCTGCTGTCCAATGGAACCACATTTTACAGGTTTTCTTCCCTGTAATTTTCAGGACACTAGTCAGGCTTTTTTATTACCCTTATGTCCTCAATCTTAGGAAACCAGTGAAAGAAAGGGCAGTGTAGGATATTTCAATAGTGTAAAGATACAAGAGCTTGTGGCGTTAATCAAATGTCTTACAATGGATTGTTTGAAAAAACAAAGAGGGTGCCCCAGGGATTTTATGGACAAGGGATGTTTATATATGAAAAAATATGTTAAATATATGTTTATACATGGTATTGAGATAGAAAATTGAGATTGAACCCCTTACCGCCCATGCTGTTCTCTTAATTGTTGTTTATACATTTTCTATCTCAATACCATGTATAAACATATATACATATATGACTGTTTGATTTGATGATCTTTTCTCTGCCGTTGTGTTATTAGATAATACAGCTTGCTTCAAACCAGTCCCTGAAGAAGGAATTTAACAATTCAAACATATTCCGAAACATGTTGGGATTTCTGAATTCATGTAAATGGATCGGCCTCCTACTATGAGACCCACCTCATGATTCAGAACTTAGCTGTAAATGGTTGTAGCATGACCATCGGCTTTTGATTTTAATATTTCTATATGTAATTTTACCTCTGTAAACCAATACATTTTGTAATACTTTTTTTTACACATGCTTCATACTCCTTTATCTGGTTTCATCCCTTGCCCATAAAATCCCTGGGGCACCCTCTGTTTTTTCTCTCTGTATATGGGATGTGGCTTGGGTTCCAGTTCTTAACCTACAGGTAGCTTAAAATAATTTTTCTACAATAGATTGTTTGTACTTCTTCAGGGGGATGTTAGAATGGTATAAAGGAAAGAATCACTGGGTCTATGGAACGGGTCAGTCAGCTGTCAGTTTATTTTTTAATTCCAGTCTGTGTCCCCATTGTGGAGATTTTCTCTCAGTTCCTATTGAAATACATATTTTCTGTAAAATGGAAAAGATTTAGAACTTCTATAAGATTATTATTCTTGTCTGTGTCTTCCCATCCCAGTGTCATTTGCCCCCCTTATTGATTTTCCTTCTGTCATCAGAACAGGAATGGCAGTGAAATCTACAAGAAACAACCATAAAAGTTGGACGGAAATATTTACTTTTACCAAGTCTGTCCCAAATGGGAAAAAAATATTTTGTCTGGAGATGGGCTTTAAGGGTGAAAATTAAAATGACTGTTCCTGACTGGTCATCTTTAAAGGTTTTAATAAAAATACAATTAATAATTTGCAAATGAGTGCTGGTGCATTACCAAGCATATGATAATAGCATAGTGCCCAAATGCTAAAGATCAACAGAAACAAAAATAAATTTCACTCACCATTGTCATCGCGATTTCCTTGAGGCTCCTCCATGCAGTAGACCTGGAAATAATCAATGATATCTTCCTCACTCAATGTCCAGTACACTGTGATGGAAGTGCTGGTGGCAGAATTGGCCTCCTGTGTTTTTAACTTCGGTGTCTGTGGAACTGCAAAACGATTGAATAATGTTACAGAACGTTCAAAAAAGACTACTCCAGCCAAACAGCTAAATAAACTGATGAAATACATGCATTGATTTTCCTGGGCTTAAATATTTCTATTTATTGAATACCTATTTTAATTTGTACAGCTAGTGTTTTAACATTATGATTTTCCCATTAAATATATCCTGATTTTGGGTGCTTGCTTCTACCTAGTGACATTGGCTTGAATCCTTCTAATTCATCCATTATTCTGTGAGGTTGACTGGCAAGCAAAGCATTCTACGACTACGACACAAGATGCCCATTGTCGAATGTACTGTATCTCTTTGGCAGGGACTATTGGGTCACCAAAGTCTAATGTGAAGAGAAACACTGCTCCAGGTCAGGTACTATCAACCTTGTGTAATCTTTCATGTGGGTGCTTGCCACGCCACCGCAAACACTGTAATCATCAGAAGGAATGGCTGCACACCACTGTAGATCCGTATGAACCATTTATTGTATTAACTTTTCAAAAATGAACAGCATATCAAATACGGGAGACAGAGTATCTGCTTGTTAACACATTTCACACAAACATGTGCTTATTTAGAACAAGTGAATAAGCACAGTTTTGTGAGCTTTGCAACCCTGGTGTCAGTAGTTTATTTTGTAATAATTTTTTTTACCATTTTATTTTATTTATTTATTTTACAATTAATTTTTTTATTATTCTTACAATATTAAACAGGTCTAAACAGACCTCTAATGTTTCACCTTTGAGACAGAGAAAGGAGATTGAGGACACACAGAATGAATGGACAGGAATAGCTCTGTACAGAGCTTCCTGTTCATTCACAAACTGAAGCCTAGTAAACACAGTTTACTATTCATCAGTTATAAATGGACACAAGAGCGAATGCTACCAATAATTCACGGTGTTCTGAAAAGGAAGGGGCCAGTAAATGATAAATTTACTGGACCCTTCCCCGCTCTCCATCCTGACAGATTCCCCTGCAGCAGCCAGCGGGAGAAGGGAGGAGGGAAGCGGGCAGCACTGCGGGGGAAGGGGGGACCAAAGGAGCACACAGGGGCCCGGGGCAACAGGAGACAAGTAACATGGATAGGAGAGGTGGTGGGGGCGGCATATAGAGAAACTGATGCTCTCCATTTTCCTCCTGTAGCTGCTCAATGCCTGCAGGTGGGAGAGGAGGAGAACCAGGATTTCAGCGTCTGCAGGAGGAAAATGGAGGCATCAGTTCCTCTATATGCCGCCACCCAACTGAGACTCCTATTCAGGTGTACAGGGGAGCCGCACGGGACCCCTGGAGCATGGGGCCAGATTGCAATTGTGACCCCTATATTAGGGAAAAGAAGAGGGGGGTGTTCTTTGGTCTCAAAACACCAGTCCTAAGGTGAGAACACTGCTCCTCAATAGATACAGGGCAGTGAGTAAACATTGTCACCCTGGAAATGTGTTACTGGCAGCATCACCAGGGGAACATAAAGGATGAACCGCCTGCAAAATTGAAACTAAGTCAACATGTCTGGTGGACCACAATATATCATGTTTTTATCGTTGTGTTTAGATATGCTTTTATTATTGGCACTATTCACAAATTATAGGCGTCCTTTTATGATAGCTGTAAAGTGGGAATGTACATTGGTAATCCAGAAGTTGAAAACATTATTGCTCAATAAGGTCGTAAAATCTTCTGCCAAGCTGCTCCTCTTGGGAACCTAATACTCAGCTCAGTCTGGGAGGCCTCATCTCTGGATGTGTTTAGATGCAGACTAAAAACTCACCTTCTCAGTTGTTTTCCTTGTAGAGAACATTCAGATAAGTAGCGAAACCAATCAACTTCATATACTGCAGATGTGCTAAAACCAGACAATTCCCATTACAGAGTTCTCTGTAATCTGTAATCCATTGCTTCTACAATACACACAGAGAACCTCATGGGTCAGTAGAAGGACAGTACTGGCCTGGGTTGGCAAGCTTTTGTTTGTGTTAGACAGTTTTCTCTTTCCTATACAAGTCTATGGGAATGCAAACCAACTTAAATGCAGACCAGAAGGAGGTCAAGAGGGAGGCACCTGCCAATGAATTGTGATTGATCTTCGAAGTCTCAAACTGATGTATAACTGTTATAATCGACACAAGCCCAAAGTTTATTGACACAGACCCTAGGAGTGTATGACCTGGGACTTGTTAAAGAAGATTTACTTACATACTCCTCTGTGCTGCTAGACCGGTCCCCATAGTATCTTCTCCCCTACGTTTTAGCTGTCTAAGGTGCTGATGTCATCAAGACCAAGGAAGGCTCCATAGTCCGGAACTGGACTTGATGACACAGAGGAAGAGTCCACCGGCAGAGCATCTGCCAGGGAAGATCAGGCAAGTTAAGGACTAAATGAGCAGTCAACCTCTGCAATGCAGGCAGAGTCCCAATGCAAGGGATAATTTTCAAATTTCCCAGAGTTAAAGTATATGTAAGCCCTAAATCTACTTTGCCGTATGTTTCACTTTATGCCTTACTGTTTAAGCAAACCTTTTTTGGGAATCTTTTGCAAGATTTATTTCTTGGAGATCCTGCCAGTAGCAGCACTTCCTGTTGCAGGCTGACAAGGCTAAGCCACTGCTTCTCAATTAGCAGAAGTATTGTCAGCCTGCTGTGCAAGTTCCTTCACTTGGCTGTTTGGTTGCTTATCTGAGAGATCTGATAAGCAGTCTAAGGGCTAACTGAAAGAACGGACAAGGCAGGCTAACAACATTGTTGCCAATTGTAAGGTAGTGGCTTAACGTTGTCAGCCTGTAATAGTAAGTGCTGTTATTAGCAGGATCGTCTTTACCTTACCGAGCTGGCCAATCATCGCACAGGGTGTAGACATAACAACCAACCAATCTATAACACCCCCAACATTCAATTCCACCCTTATCTCCTGAGTGATAGCCAAATCCACTTATCAACTATTTGCGGGCAGCGTAGGTTTAAGAGGCAGTCAGGTGCTTTGGGCCCCACAACAATGACTGGGCCCGGGGCAGCTGCCCCTTTTCCCCTGCGTTAAAGACGGACCTGACCTTATCCCAACTCTGGCCCTCTGCTCTCTTCCCTTGAGCTTCCCTTCCTTTGGATTTTCTACCGCTCCTTTATTTCATTAGTTATCTCCATAACTCCCCTATCCATTGCTCTTCCCTTTAGGACCCATGGGCCCAAACAATGGTTTAGGGTTAGGCCATTGACCCACGATCTTAGGCCCATGAAAAGGTTTGTATTTTATGCATTACTTTAGGCCCTAAAGTGAAAGTCTAATATTGCTTACATTTGAATATTTATTCTCACTGCGAGTAACTTTTACCAGATGTTCTAGCCCCAGCGTGAGTGTCTTTTTTTTGCTATTTTCTTCTGAAAACCAAAAAAAAATATTGATACAAAAGCAAATGAACCTTGCTAGGTATCCCCTGTAAGGGGAAACCGTCACTTTTCAGTGTAGGTCCACATTAAGACAAGACCCTAATCAAATGATAGAACTGACCCCTTACTGATATAGACTGTCTAAATGTTTGTTGTTGCTGTATAACACCAGGTAATGAAAACAGCATCAAATAGACCACACACAGTGGAGACTTTATTGCAGGTAGCAGCTGCCATAACACATCAAGGTTCAAATAACAAAAATATTTTGGGCAAAGTGGAAGTAACTCCTTAAGAGAGAGCTATAAGAAAAGGTATCGCCTCTCACCAAGTATTTATCATGTCCCACATATCTGAGTGAAACATACTGAACATGGCGCACTCTGAAAAAAAGTGGTACGACTGCATAAGCCAATGCCTTGTGACTCTGGACAGGTTATCTTACATATCAGTCTCCCAGAATTAGCCTGTGTCGTCTTCTGAGAAGCTCTGAATTTCACAGTGACAAGATACCATGGACCTTATGTCACGACTGACAGATCTCTCCTCTTATGTGACACACAGCTGTTAGAGTACACTTTCCTGGACTCCACTGCAAATTCTTCCCTTTCTAAAGGCAAATACAAAATGTCTCTATTGCAATGATGCAAGTGTGAAATTCAGTGTGCGTGTCATAGATCAGACGGCAATTACTGTCACATAGATAGGATGCCCATGTTACTTTCAGTATCAACCATACTCAGTATAGTCTAAGGCAGCCTTTTTCAACCAGGGTGCCCAAGCACCCTAGGGTGCCTTCTGGGTTCTTCAAGGGCGCCTAGGCAAATGCCCAAAATTTGTGTGCAAGCCAGTGCCTGCTTTTTTGTTACACAAAGCCACAGGTTTCCTTTGCCCAACATTACAACCTTGAGCACTATGTAGGCCAGCCTCCAGCGTCCTAACAACCACTGATGTCATTGGTTGATAAGACGGATATCAGCATCGTTGTTTGATTCCCCACCCCTCTCTCTCAGCACTGGGGTCACATTAGCTACATGGGGAAGAGAAAATGAGGAAAAAGAAATGCTGCAATACCGGTCAGTATCAGTGTGCAAAAGTATATTTTACTTTGAAAGAATAAATCATCTCTACTTTTGGGTGTCTACTGTCTTACATGTGTGGATGCTGCTGCACTATGTATAACTGTTAGTTTTCTTTTTTTTTCTTTTTTTAACGTTTTAGAAGGGGGTAACTCAATATTGTCCATAATTTAAAAGGGTGCTTTGACAGGAAAAGGGTTGAAAAACACTGGTCTAAGGATCCAAATAACATCGCACAATGTTTAGCTGTGTATTGTAATTTTTAACATACTGAATATTGTAATGGGTCCATAACTGCCTATACAATTAAAGGATCACTATATTCATAAATATTTACCCTGGTAACTGTATGGATTTAATAAATGTAATATTAATTTGCCTATGGGATGATAATTAAGTGATATACACCCCCAGCTGGGCCCCCAGCACCCCCTGTACAATGTAGAACCTATGGTCCTGCAATGTATGGGGTGATAGCAGAGATCTGTGGCTGGTCAGGCAGAAAGAAGAGAAGAGGCTTCAGAGGACTGGAGGACTGGTTGCATGAAGTACTGTATATCACATAAATATACCATGACCTGGATATATGAGAACCTTAACAGACATACCTGAGACATGTTTCACTCCTTTCTGTCCTCCTTCAGAAGCATTTGCAGACAGATGATCGAAAAATGAGAACGCGCTGGGCATCTTTTCTAGGGATAAGGTGTTTTCCATTGCTGTATTTAACCTAGGTTTAATAAAAAAAAAAAAAAAGGTGAAAACAGTATTATTCACACGAATTACAAAAAGAGTCAGGCGAGCACAGGTATTGGACTTTGCATCATGCAATCTAATAACCTTATATTTTGTAATAATTGTACTGGTTGTTTTTTTTTAGCTTTAGCTGTCACATTTTTCAAAGAATATTACTATGTATTATTATTATACATGATTTATATAGTGCTGACAGTTTACACAGCGCTTTACAACTTGAAGGTAGACAGTAAAAATACAATACACTTTAATACAGTAGGAATCAAAGGACCCTGCTCGTTAGAGCTTACAATCTGAGAGGGAGGGTCAAGACTAACGGTAATCTATTTAGAATTTTAATGTGCCTTATGTATAATAACTGGGGTAGTGCAGGTTGTGTACAATAAATATGCAGCTGTGTGCTAGGCCAGCACACCAAGCCAAGCAGGGTTCCATTGCTGTGTGCTGTGCTGTGGGTCTAAACACTATAAACATTCTTACAGGAGGGAGAGCCGAGGGATGCCCTTATCAGTATGCTGCTGCTCCTTTACTGCCCAGGCATTGGCTGGGTGGTATCTGGACAAGGCTGTATCACTTAGCTGCAATGTAGATTGCAGGGAAATCCAGGGTTTGGCTTTGCTATCTGGCAGGGATGTCTAGCTCATAAATCTGATTGGATAGAACTTTTGGCAGATAAACATCTCCCAAATATTTATTGTTAGGGCATAATTAGCTATATCATCTTTTTTCAACCAGGGTGCGTGTGGCACCCCGGATGTGCCTTCTGGGTTCTTCAGGGGTGCCTTGGAAAAATGTCAAAAAATTTCCCCAAATTACCCAAAAATTGTCAATGAGCCAATAAGTGGATCAATCTTGCCTTTTTGTTGCACACAGCCACAGGTTTCTATTGTGCAGCATTACGACCTTGGGCACCATGTGGGCCAGCCACTGGCATCCTAACAACCAATGACATCATGGGTTGATTAAGAGGACATTTGCGCCTGCTCAGCATTTTGGTTGCCCCTCCCCTGCTCCTTTCTGTCACTACTGGGGTCAGTTGGCAAAGAGAGAGGGAGAGAAACTGAGGGAGAAGAGAAACGCTAAAATACTAGTCCGTAACATTTTTCAAAAGTGGAGGAATAAATCACATCTAATGTTGGGTGGCCCATGTCTTTACATGTGCTTCAATATGTAAAACTGTTAGTTTTTTTTTTTACATTTTAGAATGGGATAAATTTAAAGGGTGCCTTGGCTGGAAAAAAATTGAGAAACACTGACCCTGAAGATCAGCTATATACAATGCCTTGCGAAAGTATTCGGCCCCCTTGAACTTTTCAACCTTTTGCCACATTTCAGGCTTCAAACATAAAGATTTTTTATTTTTTGTGAAGAATCACCAACAAGTGGGACACAATTGTGAAGTGGAACGAAATCTATTGGATTTTTGAAACTTTTTTAACTAATAAAAAAATGAAAAGTGGGGCGTGCAAAATTATTTGGCCCCCTTGCGTTAATACTTTGTAGAGCCACCTTTTGCTGCGATTACAGCTGCAAGTCGCTTGGGGTAAGTCTTTATCAGTTTTGCACATCGAGAGACTGAAATTCTTGCCCATTCTTCCTTGCAAAACAGCTCGAGCTCAGTGAGGTTGGATGGAGAGCGTTTGTGAACAACAGTTTTCAGCTCTTTCCACAGATTCTTGATTGGATTCAGGTCTGGACTTTGACTTGGCCATTCTAACACCTGGATATGTTTATTTGTGAACCATTCCTTTGTAGATTTTGCTGTATGTTTGGGATCATTGTCTTGTTGGAAGATAAATCTCCGTCCCAGTTTCAGGTCTTTTGCAGACTCCAACAGGTTTTCATCCAGAATGGTCCTGTATTTGGCTACATCCATCTTCCCCTCAATTTTAACCATCTTCCCTGTCCCTGCTGAAGAAAAGCAGGCCCAAACCATGATGCTGCCACCACCATGTTTGACAGTGGGGGTGGTGTGTTGAGGGTGATGAGCTGTGTTGCTTTTACGCCAAACATATCGTTTTGCATTGTGGCCAAAAAGTTCAATTTTGGTTTCATCGGACCAGAGCACCTTCTTCCACATGTTTGGTGTGTCTCCCAGGTGGCTTGTGGCAAACTTTAGACGATACTTTTTATGGATATCTTTGAGAAATGGCTTTCTTCTTGCCACTCTTCCATAAAGGCCAGATTTGTGCAGTGTACGACTGATTGTTGTCCTATGGACAGACTCTCCCACCTCAGCTGTAGTTCTCTGCAGTTCATCCAGAGTGATCATGGGCCTCTTGGCTGCATCTCTGATCAGTCTTCTCCTTGTCTGAGCTGAAAGTTTAGAGGGACAGCCAGGTCTTGGTAGATTTGCAGTGGTCTGATACTCCTTCCATTTCAAAATGATCGCTTGCACAGTGCTCCTTGGGATGTTTAAAGCTTGGGAAATCTTTTTGTATCCAAATCCGGCTTTAAACTTCTCCACAACAGTATTACGGACCTGCCTAGTGTGTTCCTTGGTCTTCATGATGCTCTCTGCGCTTTCAACAGAACCCTGAGACTATCACAGAGCAGGTGCATTTATACAGAGACTTGATTACACACAGGTGGATTCTTTTTATCACCATCAGTCATTTAGGACAACATTGGATCATTCAGAGATCCTCGCTGAACTTCTGGAGTGAGTTTGCTGCACTGAAAGTAAAGGGGCCGAATAATTTTACACGCACCACTTTTCAGTTTTTTATTTGCTAAAAAAGTTTAAAATATCCAATAGATTTCGTTTCACTTCACAATTGTGTCCCACTTGTTGTCTTCACAAAAAAATTAAATTTTATATCTTTATGTTTGAAGCCTGAAATGTGGCAAAAGGTTGAAAAGTTCAAGGGGGGCCTAATACTTTTGCAAGGCACTGTATTTCTCAATGTTTTATATCTCTTTTAACAATCAAGAAGAAATATCACAGTTTCTCCTTTGCTTTGTTACTGAAATATCCGGGAGAAAAAAATGGACCTTTTCAGTGGGGCACACCCCAGTTGCAAGGATTAAATGTTTGTTTTGTCTAGGGGGTAACATAAAAAGCCACTATACTTACCTTTTCCCTCTTTCCCACAGGCTTCCCAGCTGCATGACCTAAACCCCGAAGCCATTTCACTTCACCACTTTGTCAATCACAGGCACTCCAACATCATCATGTACAATAGAGCAGCGGTTCTCAACCCAGTCCTCAAATACCCTCAACAGGCCATGTTTTAGGAGATTCTCTTAGATAAAATAGCTGTCCAAAATACCAAGCCATTGACTCTGATTTAAAGCACCTGTGCAAGATAAAGTAAAAGCTGCAAACATGGCCTGTGGGGGTATTTGAAGACAGGGTTGAGAACTACTGCAATAGAGGACCAGCGTCGGAAAGAAGAGGCTGAATTTTATTACAAGAAGCCACATTATGGCCTCCATGGATATTATCGTTTTACACCTCAATTCCCAACATGAATTGGATTAAGGCAGTAAAATATATATATATATATATATATATATATTTTTTAAGAAACCCACTGTGGATATGCCAAAAATTCTTATTAACTGGTTTGAACCTCACACCTAAGAACAAATATTTCTTTTGAATGTACTCATTATAAAAAAATACAAGGGACAGTGATGGTTAGGTCAGTGACCCTGTTTATGAGGTATCTTGATGAAAAATGTTTCAAGTCCCCTATTGTAATGGTACTTTGTAAGGGAAAAATTTGCCAAATCTTTGGAAAATGGTCTTAATGGTATGGAAGTATAACGTAATTATAGTTACTTTTTCTGCTCCCTATAAATTCAATGAGGATGTAACCCTTGCCGCATGGGAGAAGTCCCTACTGCAAGGATCATTTTTATTTTTAATTTTTTTTCAGAGTTTAGCCTGAAAAAAAAAGGAATAACTTATCGGTTTACTTTTACTGTATATACAGCAACTGTATATAAAGCAAATACTTTGGGTGGCTTTAGCATGGAAAAATCCCGCTAATGATAAAGTCTTTGTCAGGAAGCAAGTTCAGCTAATGCCAAATCGCATACATTTAATGCTAATTCTCCTGCAGCTACTGCCCATTCCTGTGCAGCTAATGCTTGTGCACATGTACCAGCACACAGACGAGCTCAGGCTAATGTTCAGCATGCACTGCCATGTAGGCGCATTTCTGTGCGCCAACACGCATCGGCGCGCACGTCTTCAGGTATTGGCACCAAACAGCCTATTTAAAGGAGACCCTGCTGGATTCTAGCCGCTAGGTGTTCTTAAGCTTCCCCTGATCCATGTTCCTGTGTTCCTACTTGTGCTGACTGATCTTCCATTGCTGACCTGGCTTGTTCCTGACCTCGCTCTGTGGATTCTGACCTCGGTTTGCCTCTGACTATTCTCTGCCTGTTTGTTTTTACTTGGCTTCAACGATGCTCATTTTTGTAACCGTGAATATGAATTTTATGTGTGACTTTGTCTCATTATAGAATACCAATATAGCAGTACTACTTCGTATGATATGCCCCTTAAGAAAGGACTCTACACAGGTCCAGAAACGCATTGGGATTAGTATTGAAGGACCTGCTTTTTTATATCCATATCTGTTATATGATTTTGTTTATGCTGTATATGTACATCCTTTTCTGGTGTTGTATGTACCTTATATTTTTACACTAATACATTTCTTTGCTTTTTTTTTAATCAATTGTTGATCAGTTGCCTTAAAAGTCCCTTAGTATTCCTTGGGGGGTACTCTTTTTTACATTATTGTTCAATGTGGGATGTGCAACATATGGGTCTTCTCGGTTGGATTTCTATAAATTACTATTCTCTGGCTGATCTCCTGGTGTTGACTTTGGCTTGCTACTGGACCTTGCTCTGCCTGCTTCCCTGGTACCGACCCTGGCTAGCCTCCTGACCACAATGCTGTCTTACTGTGTATGACCACCTGTGCTTTTTTGAGCCTTGTACCTCTGTCACCACATTCAGGGGGGCTCAGACCAGAGTCTCAAGGGAAGCCCTCTTGTCAACACTTCCTCCAACAAAGGTACGTGACAGTCTTTTTTCATTTCGAGAGAGCAATAAAACCATTGCCAGAGATTCTAACCTTTCATTACTCTAAAAAAGTGTTTTTGTTTTTTGTCCCTCTCCTGACAGGAAGTGAGGGGAAATCTCCCCAATAGGGGCACAAATGGCAATAAAGACCTGATAGAGGCATCAATACCCTACCCAAAGCGATTAAAAAATAAATACAAATGTAGCTGTAGTTAGGTATTACCTTCTGTTATTTGTTTTTTAACTGTAACTGAGGGTAATACCTTTCAAAACCACCTCCAGCTAAATATGGCAAAAAAATGTAGGACCCAGGACTTCTCACTTTCCTGTTGGCAACTCATAAAATGTATTTTAAAAATGTAACAAAAAATGTAGAATGTTATTTAAAGTTTTTCATACCACCTTCCAGTTACTGACTTCAAAACTTGCTGTTAGAAGCAAATTTCTAACAAAGATAGTCAAATGTGTCTGTTGTACAGCACCATAAACATAGTGTGCATTGCTTTTTGACCTCCCTGTGAAGATTCAGCTAACCAACTGGATGGCACAAATACATTAAACTGTTATGACATATTTATTCTTCTGTATTGTGGTATGCAGCTCTTTACACAAGAATTGTCTGAAATGCATATTCAGATACACAATGATATACAGAATTCTCCTACAATTTAGTATCATTATTCAATAGCAGGACAGCAAACGGACTCTGTGGGTAACTAAAGGACACTGACATGGCTAAAAAGTTCTATGTCTACTTGGGGAAAAAAAGCAAACAAGCACACAACAATCCACAGCACACTGTTTTTGGGTAAATATATTATGCATTCTATTATATTGAAATCCATCTTAAAAACTTCAGTAAAAAAGTCATTCCTGAACAAACAAGACCCATGCAGTACAAACACAAGGTGTTATACCTGCCATTGATGTCATTATGAGCCTAGAAAATAGAAAACAAAATGTCTGTTATAGGTAACATGTCTGGAAGGGATTTGTAGAGCTATAATAATAATGACTACAAAGACTTACATTGATTAGTGTGTGGGATCTTGTGATGTTAACAAAACCATGCAAACGCATCCACAGCATCTGTGCTAGGCCAGAGGGTCCTGCTGTTTAACGTACAGCCGGTACATTCTTGCACTTTGCAAGAGTTTACAAAACTGAAGCCAGAGGGTCAGGGAACTAGCCTTTTTATAAATGAAGGTCGGCAATGGCAGTCCCCATGTTCATTCGTGAAAAGTTTACTTTAAAGCGCACGTGCCCTACCCGGAAGAGCTGGATCACGTATATATATATATATATATATTTTTATATATACAGTATATACACGTGATCCAGCACAGAGCTGCCGCCCTGTAACAGTAAAACTGCTATAGGACGGTCAACAAGTGGTTAAAGTGTCACTAAACCCAGTGATGTATTTTGGTTTTGTGCTGTCCTAGGCAAGACTAAAAATGGGCGATGTCCCGCCCCCCCCATCTAAATGTGTCCCACCCCAGCCACTTTAAATTTGCGCAGCCTGTGCAAAGGTGACAAACTATGTAAATGTTACTATCTATATGCAAAGCTTTACAGGTTACCACTTTCGATTTACAGAGGAGGTCTGGTGCTAGAATTACTGCCCATGATCTGATGTTCGTGGTGATACCTCACATATGTGGGACGATCGTTGTTTGCGTGCGCGTGGGACCAACACGTGTGTTCATGTTTCCGTGCAGGTATGGGAGGACGGGGGCCCTTTTTTCTTTTTTCTTTTCTTTTTACACTTTTATCACTTTTATTGCTGTCACAACTTGTAAACATCCTTGTCACAGCAATAGGGATGTGACAGGTATTCCTTATGGAGAGATCTTGGGTCTATAAGACCCCAAATCCCTCCTCTGCACTTAAAAGCATTCAAAACACCAAGATCTGTGTTTTTGAATGCTTTAGATTTTTAAAAACTGGCGCCGATGGTTCCCGAAGAAACTGGAAGTGATGTCATGTAATCACTTCCGGTTTACTGCAACAGCAGAGCGAAGCCGCGCTGGCTGGTTGCTCAGTTCTCTAAGGGCTACTAGCAGGACTTTTTTCGACGTCCTGCCCTCTGACTTTCACATTGGAGTGACATGAGAGGCACTTTACAGGCGCTTTGCAGGCGCTATTTTTAGCGCTATAGCACCTGTAAAGCGCCTCAGTGTGAAAGGGATCTAATTGAGCATTTTCTATTTGATTGGGACATGACTTACAAAAGTAATAGTACCTTGTGCTATATAGAAGAAAACTCAGTTTATGTGCACTTACATTTCTGAAAATCGAATGGATGTCTTTAAGACCCCTTTCATACCAAGGGCGTTTTGCAGGCGCTATAGCGTTAGAAATAGCGCCTGCAATCCGCCTTAAAACCATTGTCTGTAGTGTGAAAGCCCGAGGGCTTTCACACTGTAGCGGTGCGCTGGCAGGACGTCAGGAAAAGTCCTGCCAGCAGCTTCTTTGGAGCGGTGAAGGAGCGGTGAACTCACTGCTCCTCCACTGCTCCTCCAGCGCTGCTCCCCATTGAAATCAATGGGACAGCGCTGTAATACCGCCGGCAAAACGCCGCTATTGCAGCGTTTTGCCGGGGGTTTTAACCCTTTCTCGGCCACCAGCGGGGTAAAAGCGCCGCAAATCCGACGGTAAAACACCGCTAAAAATAGCAGCGTTTTACCGCCAAAGCTATGGGCGGTGTGGTGTGAAAGGGGTCTAAATCAGAAAAAAGTGGTAAGACTAAAATAATAAATACATGACTGCCCCTGTTACTAACACATAAGTGGTTTCTGTTACATACTAGAGGAAATGGCATGTAATATTACTGATGACTGTCAGACGGATTCCAAACATTGAACATTTTCAGGAAATTGCAGGACTGTTATGGCTCTGCTGCCAACAGTATGGACAAATGTTTCATTTTAAAGGCAGAAGAATTTAACCCTGAAAATAACAACGCTCCCCATCTTTTCTGATGTAATAAATGTAATAGGGAAGACTATACTTTCCTTATAGATATTGCCCCAATAAGGGTCTCCAATTGCAGTTTAATCATGCCTGGGGGTTCCCCTTGTCCTCCCCTCTTCTATCAACACAGCGCCCGGGCCGGGAGGAAATTGCGATATGTTGCTCCGCTTCAGCCAGTCACATTAAGTACGGCCGGTCTGGCCAGTCACCGCCCACTTTATGGGGGCACCAGTCCCTGCCCTCCCAGGCAAGTATGCCCTTATAACTGGCACCAGTCCCTACCCAGCCCCCCCATAATAACTGTGGCGCTACAGCAAGCTGCCATCCTGTTTATTTGTAGGAGGCGGGAGCCAGGACTCGGGAGAAGGGTGGGGGGCTTTTTTGACCCCCCCGCAAAGTGCTGCCCTAGGCCTGGGCTGTGTTAGTCTAGGCAAAGACACAGTGCTGACTGAACCTGCATCATTAAAAACTATCAATAATACTGCATTACATGCTGTTCATACTAGGGCTGAAACAACTTATTGACATAATAATTAACACTTTTTTCATAATCGATTAGTTGGTCAGCCAGTTAGTTGCAGTGTTGCCAACCGTCCGTTAATTTACGGACAGCCCGTAAATATCACCCTATTTTCGGGGTGTCCGTAAATGTCCGTTATGGGCAACGGTGCCCGTAAAAAAGATGGCTGCAGGCCGACGGCGCTACTGCACATGCGCCGTTCCGAAGCCTGCCAGGTTCGGGAGAACTCGTACACGCTCGGGCGGCCGCAATAGGCGGGCGCATGCGCAGTGATGTAATGTCGCCGCCTGGCGCCATTTTTGAATAGCTGGCGCTCGTTTTCGGCGGCGCCTCACCACAGCAGGGGTCCGGGGAGGTTGATAATGTCTGTTGATGTCACCCCCCGGCTAGACATGGCAATGGCATGTGTCAGTGGCACTGGGCACAATCTGCAGCTGGGATCTCAGTGTGCTATGCCTGCTGCTGGGTCACTGTCCTGTAATTGGCAGCAAAACAACATGAATGATCCTGATGTCCCAATGCAGAGGTGCTTCCTGCTGCTCAGAGCATCCATAAGGACTAGTAAAGGAAAGCTGCTTAAAATTCCATCCATCCAGGTCAGTCAGACGTCACCTCAGATATATTGTTCTATACTGAGCCAAGTATGGAGGAGGACAGACAGCGACTGAGCACTGAGAGCAGGAGCAGAGACTGACCCCCTCCTTTACTCTGTCCACCGCAGCCTCTCTGACCCCTGTACTCTGTCCGCACAGCCTCTCTGACCCCTGTACTCTGTCCGCACAGCCTCTCTGACCCCTGTACTCTGTCCGCACAGCCTCTCTGACCCCTGTACTCTGTCCGCACAGCCTCTCTGACCCCTGTACTCTGTCCGCACAGCCTCTCTGACCCCTGTACTCTGTCCACCGCAGCCTCTCTGACCCCTGTACTCTGTCCACCGCAGCCTCTCTGACCCCTGTACTCTGCCGCACAGCCTCTCTGACCCCTGTACTCTGTCCGCACAGCCTCTCTGACCCCTGTACTCTGTCCGCACAGCCTCTCTGACCCCTGTACTCTGTCCACACAGCCTCTCTGACCCCTGTACTTTGTCCACCGCAGCCTCTCTGACCCCTGTACTCTGTCCGCACAGCCTCTCTGACCCCTGTACTCTGTCCGCACAGCCTCTCTGACCCCTGTACTCTGTCCGCACAGCCTCTCTGACCCCTGTACTCTGTCCGCACAGCCTCTCTGACCCCTGTACTCTGTCCGCACAGCCTCTCTGACCCCTGTACTCTGTCCGCACAGCCTCTCTGACCCCTGTACTCTGTCCACCGCAGCCTCTCTGACCCCTGTACTCTGCCGCACAGCCTCTCTGACCCCTGTACTCTGTCCGCACAGCCTCTCTGACCCCTGTACTCTGTCCGCACAGCCTCTCTGACCCCTGTACTCTGTCCACACAGCCTCTCTGACCCCTGTACTCTGTCCACCGCAGCCTCTCTGACCCCTGTACTCTGTCCGCACAGCCTCTCTGACCCCTGTACTCTGTCCGCACAGCCTCTCTGACCCCTGTACTCTGTCCGCACAGCCTCTCTGACCCCTGTACTCTGTCCACACAGCCTCTCTGACCCCTGTACTCTGTCCGCACAGCCTCTCTGACCCCTGTACTCTGTCCGAACAGCCTCTCTGACCCCTGTACTCTGTCCACCGCAGCCTCTCTGACCCCTGTACTCTGTCCGCACAGCCTCTCTGACCCCTGTACTCTGTCCGCACAGCCTCTCTGACCCCTGTACTCTGTCCACACAGCCTCTCTGACCCCTGTACTCTGTCCACCGCAGCCTCTCTGACCCCTGTACTCTGTCCGCACAGCCTCTCTGACCCCTGTACTCTGTCCACCGCAGCCTCTCTGACTCCTGTACTCTGTCCGCCGCAGCCTCTCTGACCCCTGTACTCTGTCCACCGCAGCCTCTCTGACCCCTGTACTCTGTCCGCACAGCCTCTCTGACCCCTGTACTCTGTCCGCACAGCCTCTCTGACCCCTGTACTCTGTCCGCACAGCCTCTCTGACCCCTGTACTCTGTCCGCACAGCCTCTCTGACCCCTGTACTCTGTCCGCACAGCCTCTCTGACCCCTGTACTCTGTCCACCGCAGCCTCTCTGACTCCTGTACTCTGTCTGCCGCAGCCTCTCTGACCCCTGTACTCTGTCCACCGCAGCCTCTCTGACCCCTGTACTCTGTCCACCGCAGCCTCTCTGACCCCTGTACTCTGTCCACCGCAGCCTCTCTGACCCCTGTACTCTGTCCACCGCAGCCTCTCTGACCCCTGTACTCTGTCCGCCGCAGCCTCTCTGACTCCTGTACTCTGTCCGCCGCAGCCTCTCTGACCCCTGTACTCTGTCCACCGCAGCCTCTCTGACCCCTGTACTCTGTCCGCCGCAGCCTCTCTGACTCCTGTACTCTGTCCGCCGCAGCCTCTCTGACCCCTGTACTCTGTCCACCGCAGCCTCTCTGACCCCTGTACTCTGTCCGCCGCAGCCTCTCTGACTCCTGTACTCTGTCCGCCGCAGCCTCTCTGACCCCTGTACTCTGTCCACCACAGCCTCTTTGACACCTGTACCACGTAAATGAAGAAATATATTTTTTTACTTTTGTTTAACTTAAACACATTGCTAATAGCACTAGCTACATGTTTATAGTTTACATATTGATATTTGCACTGTTTAGCACTGAAAACAGGCATTGTAGGTACTTTTTTGCAGTGCCAGTAAAAAATTGGTGGTGTTTGTAAATTTCAGGGGTCCTGCCAGTAAATTTTACTTCGGAGGGTTGGTAACACTGGTTAGTTGGCATGCATACAGAATGCATTATTTGTTTGCATATCAGAAATTACAGTGCAGGACACATACAGCTCAGTACACCTTCCATACATGTCAGAAGGTGTCTGAGAACATGTGAAAATGAATGTGTGAGGAGGAATGCCTCATGGGATATGTAGTCCTGGGCAGGAGAAGGAAGTGAGTGAGTCTAAAGGCAAAAGTTTTTTTACCTTGCTATAGGGGCCCTTTATACTATACTTTGCAACTTGCTATAGGGGTACTCAGAAGGCAGGTGGACCCCAAAGGAGGAGAATCAGGGCTGCTCTGTTCAAACCTATTACACAGGGCAGGTAAGTATGAGAAGTTTGTTGTTTAAATAAAAAAATCCAACATTTACAATCACTTTAGGGGTCTGTGCAGTGAAGATCAGCTTCTGAACCCAGTGAAGCTGGAGGCTGATAGACTGGAGGTAATATAAGGAATTACCAATAAAATGTAAAGTAAAAGTTTACCAGTATCATGCATTTTTAAAATGATTGTATTCATACAAAAAAGTTTCAGCCTTTTGTAGTACTTGAAAGAGGAGTTTCAGTTTCCCCCCAAAAAAATGTAAAGTCCGCAGCTGCATATACTGTAGCCTCTGCCTTTTATTACTTGTCCAGGGATCCAGCGCTGTCCTCACCCGAGCCAATTCTTCAATGAGCTTCGGGTCCAGCGCCGGCAACTTAACTAAGGGAAACTGGCATTGAAACATTGGGGCTTCACAGCCGGCTCACCACTGCACATTTGCGAGTAGTGCTGTGCTTTGCGAATGGTCCCGCAGTCTTCTGTGACCTGTGATGTGTCCAAGAAAGGCTGCGGGCAAAGGGGGGGCCGAACTTCCGCTTGGAGTGCCGCGGCATATAGATATTCAAGAATAAAATGTTCTTCTTTTAAATTATACACCAAACTTTTCATGAGGTTTTTATCAATATTAATCGATAATTCAAAACAATAATTGGTTTATGAAAATAATCCATAGTTGCAGACCTAGTTCATACTCACTCAGTCACTATGAGATTCATTTTCTGTAATCTGCAAAAAACCTGGTTGATCTTGCTGCTCGCTATCTCCACCTTCTATTCATGTCCCCAATTCAGCTAGGGATTTTTCAGCTTGCCATGCAACTCTGCACATGCCCAGTTTTCAGTGAGTTTCTATGCTGAGCATTGCTCATCACATCTGAGCAGCCAATGTGACTATAGATTCACACATGTGGGTGTATACACAATGGTATATAAAAGAGACCACTTCTTCCCTCCTCCCCCATGCCCACTAACCAGCTAAACACAATGGGGATGGGATATTACATGTAGATTAATGGAGACTTTGCCTCCCTCCTATTCTAAGACACGGGCTGGAGGGGCGTGACACAGCCGGTGACTGGCAGAAATCTGCCCACACCATAATATTTCCACAAAATAATAAAGATTTGATTTCAAAGATATATTTGTATGACAATTTAAAACAGTTTATTGATATTATTCATTTATTTTTACTCTGTATTCCAAAGGGCGTTTTCATTTTATTTTGAGCATGTAACCAGCAGCAGAGGACTAGAAGCTCCTCCTGTTTATTTTTCCCTGCGGACAGGCTGGGAAAGATCTGGGTCATATGACAGCTGTATATCAATTAGGAAAAAGGTACTTAGATTTTTTTTTATTAAATTATTTACAGTGCCATCATCCACATACAGAAATAGAGGGAACAATGTCAATTAAACAGTGTGTGTTTCCTATCACTTTAAATTTGAATTTGAAATTGGTTATTTTATTGTACCCTCAGTTTAGATAATTTATTTTACATGTATATTCAGTTAGAATTTAAGTCTTGGTTCATGATGAACTTTCATGGTCCAAAAGATGAGTATGTGACATGGGAATATGCAGTAGTAAATAGTGGCATTGTGATCCTGGCTAGGTAAAACAACTCACATGTATTTTTCAAATTGTGTTTTTTACTTCCTTGGCTGTAGTTCTCCTTTTTGAAACAAATGATTTTTACAGCAAGGTCTGAAAGATGAACATTCTAATGTCGGAATTCTCGTCGAAAAAAGCTCTGATGGTTTTCCCGTCGGAATTCCGACGGAATTTCGCTCAAACTGTCTTGCCTACACACGGTCACACCAAATTCCGACGATCAATAACACTGCGGCATACAACACGTTCGACGGCACTATAAAATGGAAGTTTAATGCTTCGAGCTTGCGTCAAATTGTTTCCGAGCATGCGTCGGAATTTTGCGTGTCGGAATTGCATACACACGATCGGAAAATCCGATAGAAAGGTTTTCCGTCTGAAAAAATAAGAACAGGTTCTCAATCCAAATTCCGTCAGAAATTCCGACAGAAAAAGACCGATGGGCATACACACGGTCGGAAAATCTGATGAAAAGCTCCCATCGGACTGTTTCCATGGGAAATTCCGACCGTGTGTACGCGGCATAAGATTTTATCACTAAAGTAAATGTTATTCTGCTGCCTTCTGTTCTCTGTGATTGCAATACAATGTACTATTACTGATAGCAAGGATAACAACGTATGTGGTCAGCGATTGACAGATATGGAGAAAAGAGTACAAACAGGCGAAACACTGTTATGTCTGGTTATGTTTTTAATTAGTAGTCTACTGATGGGTTTTGCTTGCACAAGCCTTTAAAACCTCTAATAAGGAAACTCACAAACACATTTGTAAGACTTACCGCTAGAAAAGCAATAGCATCCAGTTCATCTAGGTCCTTGGCTGCTTTCTCCAGGACTTCTTTTGCTGTATCCACATTTTGCTGGAAACTGACCATCTGGTCATATAAATAATCCATCTTCATCTTCTTCACTTCCTGGAAGCTCTCCCTCTTTTCCTTGTGCTGGGCAATCACTTTTTCTATCACCTTTTCATTCTGTTCTGCCAAACTCTTCTCACCTTCTGCACAGTTTTTCTATAAAGATAGTTTAAAATGTCACTGATAATAAGCATAGTCCCCTAATCCGCCCAGAACCATAAGGGTCTCTCTTCACTTTAGACCAACACTCTCCAAAGGTGACCAAAGACAAAAATTTGCATCAATGGAAAGACTTGATTAGTTCATGTTTGTGGCCGTGGGTACCTGCAGACACTGCTGGCCAACAGATCTCAGAAAACACATCAGTTAGAATATCTTTTTAGATTGATTTTCTTTTGAATATGATAAACTGGTGCCACAGTCGTCTGCTATAGACTCCCTAGAAATTGGACTACCTGAAAATCATATTATATCCAAGCATTTATTTGACATCTCTTTGACTTATGTTGCCATTACCATTTTTTAAAGCGGTTCGGCACACATTTTATTTAGTAAATCTCTTTGCCTTCCAAATCAGGCAAAGAGTACTAAATGAAATGTTGTTTTTTTTTTTTTTCACTTACCTTGTAATCGATGACTTCCTGTCCTCAGTCTCTGCGGGGGTGGGCGGGGTCTGTGCGGGGATCCTCGTCACGCCGCACTGTCTCCTGGGATCTGGTGTCATTGATCCCAGGAGTCTGTGCGGGCATCTTCCGAAATCTCGCGAGATTTCGGACACATCTTCCGAAATCTCGCGAGATGTCGGCAGATGTGCCGACATCTCGCGAGATTTCGGAGAACGTGAGCTGCACTTTGCCGTTACTGCGCACGCGCGAGCTCGGCGCAGTAACGGCGGTGCATGCTGGGCCATCTAAAGTGCCTGTGGGGTTTCACATGCCCACAGGCAAGATGGCCCCCAGCAGAAAAGCAGAATATAAAGAATTTTATCGGAGGAAAACCGGCTGCGATCGAGATGGAAGATGGAACAGGTGAGTCCCCCAATTTAGCTAATCATCCTTTGCATATTCCCCCCCAAAAAAAAAACACAGTGCAGAACCGCTTTAACTACCTGTTCTTTTTTTGCCCCCAAAGCATGTCAACTTCTTTTACTTCATCTCCATGAAAATTATTTATTTTGGAATTCTGTCCATTTCATTATACTCACTTAGCTGGTGTTCTGCGACCTCTTTCTATAGATCCTTGATGTGAGGAACCCCCAATATGGAGCTTTTTAATGTGAGCAAACTACTAACTTTCTCCTAATTCTCTTATGCTCCGTACACTTGGTCGGACATTCCGACCACAAAATCCGTCGATTTTTTCCGACGGATTTTGTCTGAAACTTGTGTTGCACACACACGGTCGGACAAAGTGGTCGGAAAATCCGATTGTTCTGAATGAGGTGACGTATAAAACGATGGGACTACGTAGCGGCCAGTAGCCAATAGCTTTCGTCTCCAAATTTCTTCTGAGCATGCGTGGCACTTTGTGCGTCGGAATTCTCTACACACGATCGGAAAAAGTCTGATCGGATTTTGTTGTCGGAAAATTTTAGATCCTGCTCTCAAATTTTCTGACGGAAAAAGACTGCTAGAGCCCACATACGATCGGGTTTTCCGACAACATAATCTGATCATACTTTTTCCATCGGAATATCTGACCGTGTGTACATGGCATTTTTTTTTTTTTAAATAACAAACATGCTATACTTACCTCAACTGTGCAGCTCGTTTTGCACAGAGTGGCCCCCGAACCTGGTCTTCTGGGGTCAATGGCTGCGCTGCTTTCAATCCATCCACTCTAGCCAATCAACGGCCAGGGTGAGCAGCGAAGAGGACGTCGGGGGCGAGCGCAGGACTTTCGAGGGGTCAGGTAAGTAAAACGAGGGGGCTGGGGGGGCGCTAATCGTCGGATGTTTTTTCACCCTAATGCATAGAAAGCATTAAGGTGAAAAAACTTTTACCTTTACAACCCCTTTAAGGAACTAGTAAAATATTATCTAAAAATGTTTAAACCAGGAATAGTTTTTTACGGTCACTGCATGGTCATTAGGCTCCCATGATGTCAGTAAAATCTGCAGCCTGAATATAAGTGTGATTACTGAAGAGTTACATAGTTAGTCTGTTTGAAAAAAGACACAAGCCCATCTAGTGCAACCAATAAAAGGGAAAAAAATGTACAATCCCTTATACGCTATCCTATACCCACAGTTGATCTAGAGGAAGGCAAAAAAAAACAGCAAAGAATGATCCAATTCACTCCAGCAGGAGGAAATTTTCTTTCTGATACCCCAAGAGGCAATCAGATATTCCCTCGATCAACTTTACCCATAAATATTAGTATCCAGTTATATTATTTACATTAAGGAAATAATCCAGGCCTTTTTAAAGCAATCTACTGAGCTGGACAGAACCAGCTCTTGAGGGAGTTTATTTGACATTTTCACAGCTTACTGTAAAGAAGCCTTTCCGTATTTGGGGATGAAATCTCTTTCCTCCAGATGTGCCCCCTTGTCTTCTGTGATGACCTTAACGTGAATAACTCAACACCAAGTTCACTACATGGACCCCTTATGTATTTATACATGTTGACCATATCCCCCCCCCCCCCCCCCTTTAATCTCCTCAAGAGAGAATAAATTCAGTTCTTCTAATCTTTCCTCATAGTTGAACTTATTTAAGCCTCTTATCAGTTTGGTTGCCCTTCTCTGCACTTTCTCCAGTTCCCCGATATCCTTTTTGAGAGCTGGCGCCCAAGACGGAACTGCATATTCCAGATGAGGTCTTACTAATTATTTGTACGGGGGGCAAAATGATATCTCTCTCTCTGGAGTCCATACCTCTCTTAATACAAGAAAGGACTTTGCACGCGTTGGAAACCGATGCTTGGCATTGCATGCTATTATTGAGATTATGATCTACCAGAACACTCAGATCCTTCTCAACTACAGGCATACCCCACTTTTAAGTACACAATGGGGTATATTTACTAAAGCTGGAAAGTGCAAAATCAGGCTCACTTCTTCATATAAACCAATGAGCTTCTAACCCCAGCTTGTTCAATTAAGCTTTGGTAATAAAACCTGGGAGCTCATTGGTTTCTATGCAGAAGTGACCCTGATTTTGCACTTTCCAGCTTTAGTAAATAAACCCCATTGTGTACTTTAAAGTGGGGTATGCCTGTATGTATTCCCCCAGTTGTACTCCCCCTAGTATGTATGATGCATGCATATTCTCAGCCCCCAACATTAAACCTCATTTGCCACACAGTTGCCCAATTAAACAGTGCATTGGGGTTGGCTTGTAAGTTGGAGACATCCTGAAAGGACGTTATTCCACTGCATAGCTTGGTGTCATCTGCAAAGACTGAAATGGTACTTATAATCTCAGACCCTATATCATTTATAAATATATTAAAAGTAAGGGTCCCAACACTGAACCTTGGGGTACACCACTAACAACCCTAAACAATTCAGAGTAAGAATAATTAAACACTATTATCTAAATATGGTCTTTTAGCCAGTTTTCTATCCATTTACAAACTGATTTTTCCAGGCCTGTAGACTTTACACATTAGTCGTGTGTGGGGAACTGTGTCAAAAGCTTTTGCAAAATCCAAGTATACTATGTCCACAGCCACCCCTCTGTCTAAGGTTTTACTTACTTCCAGTGGCGGCCTATCCATACAGGGCGCAGCCTCCCTAATCCATGCGTCCAGCCCCCTAATCTATATGCGGGGCACCTTAAGCATGGATTCCAATGGGTTTTTTTTTTTTAGAAGCACGTGATTAGAGCCAGAGGCTCTAATAGGCTTTAAAAAAAAGGGTGGGCTCAGGGCACAGAGCACTGCACTCCGAGCCCACCCAGTTGTGTGACAATAGTGAAATAATATTTGCTATTTTCTTCCTGATTCTCCTACCGGTCAATCAGGAAGTGGATCCTGAGACCTGTCATCCTATTGGCCATCGAGGAGACGCAGGGGAAGCTGCTGTGAAGCACCAGGAGGTGGCGACGCCGCCCGGAGGAAGCATTGCCCACGACCTAGATGGGGTAAGTGCGGGGTTGGTGGCAGACTGACCAGCGGGTGGGTACCTGTGACCCGACCGGCCGGGGGGGTGTGGTTGGGTGGGTTGTTTGCTGCCCCCCACACAAAAAAATATATACCACCAGATGCCACTGCTTTCCTCCTCATAAAAAGAAATCAGATTTGTCTGACAACTTCTGTCTTTCATGAATCCATGCTGTCTGTTACTTAAAATATTTTTCCAGCAAGAACTCATCTATGTGGTCTTCTACAGGCATACCCCACTTTTAAGTACACAATGGGGTATATTTACTAAAGCTGGAAAGTGCAAAATCAGGCTCACTTCTTCATATAAACCAATGAGCTTCTAACCCCAGCTTGTTCAATTAAGCTTTGGTAATAAAACCTGGAAGCTCATTGGTTTCTATGCAGAAGGGAGCCTGATTCTGCACTTTCCAGCTTTAGTAAATAAACCCCATTGTGTACTTAAAAGTGGGGTATGCCTGTATTAAACTTCCCAGTATCTTGCCAACTATAGAAGTTAAACTAACAGGTTTATAGTTACTTGGTGAAGACTTTGATCCCTTTTTAAATATAGGTGAGACCCAAGATCTATAGATATAGTAATAGATGGCACTGAAGTTGAAAGCTCCTCTCAACCATTCATTGTGAATAAAAAGAGAAGCGATGAATCTATAAGCTTGTTTGTGCTCCTTCTCTTTCTTATTTCCATCAATTCAGGAAAATACCCAAACCTACTTTTTCAGATACAGTTGTGCTTATCACAGCTACATTTGTTCCAATAAAAATATGTCAAATGATCAGGCACTTACTTCAACTTCATTAAACAACGCCTCCACCCTGGGAACAAATTCTTCAGTTTTCAAGGAGCTTTCTTGCAGCTTCTCTAGCAGTTTCTCCAAATTACTCTGGAAGCATAAAATATGTTGTTTTTTCATATAAATGTATATTTTAATGTTTTTAACCAACTGCGTTTATATATGAATGTGAGGCAACCTTAGCAATGTGTTCAATTCCTAGCACAGCTCTTTTCTTGATGAAGTACTGCATGGTTCACTTTATGACATAATGGAGTTGATTTACTGAAGGGACAGAACATGTTCACTTTGCAAATTTGTAAATTTCAACCTAGCTTTCTGAATGAAGTGAAAAATTCACTTTGCAAAGCATACCCAATCATTTGCAAGGAAACGTTTAAAAGATTTTTGCCTGCACTGATTGGACAATTGAAATTAGCTCAGCATTCAACTCACTCACCAAGCCAAGATGTCATGGGGGTTATTTACGAAAGGCAAATCCACTTTGCACTGAAAGTGCACTTGGAAGTGCAGTCGCTGTAAATCTGGGGGGTAAATCCTACCGTGTGTATGGGGCTTTAGGGGTAGATCTGAAAAGAGTGGAAGCTCTGCTGATTTTATCATCCAATCATGTGCAAGCTGAAACTCTGTTTATTATTTTCCTTGCATGTCCCCTTAGGATCTACAGCCACTGTACTTCCAAGCGCACTTTCAGTGCAAAGTGGATTTTCCTTTAGTAAATAACCCCCCATGTCTCTATTATTGGTGAAAACCTTGAAGCTTACAATCAACACAAAAAAAATGTGACTTCGTCATGAACTTAATGAATTTGTAAGATCAAAACTTTATTGGTTTTGAGAGAGTGGGTTGCAACCCCTTTCAGGTTTTTGTTGTTGTATGCATCCTCATTAGGTAGATTTTTAATTTTGTCACCAGAACAGCAATAGAGAAGGAATCTCCCAATGGGAACACAACGGGTGACAACTGTCCAAGAGGGGAAATACCTCACTTTGGAGAACTTTCCACTCATTTCAAGTCTTGTCTATAAAACAGGAATCAAAGGGAAATCTCTCAAATTGGACACAAATGACAAATAAAAAAAAAACCTGACAAGGCTTTTACCATTCTATCCAGCATGAAACCAAAAAAAGTTTGGCTTTAAATACAATTCCATATTGACAGAATAATTAATCAGTCTTGCTGTGTGTGAGAAACAGCAAAAAGGCTTTGCTGGATGTGTTCTGGGAATACCTTTTCTGCATAACAAACAGGTAAGTAGTGAAAACATTTTCACTGGTCAGATTCTTCTGCAAGCCAATGTCTACAATTGGCTGAAAGTAGCTTGGGCTGCCTGCAGCTGTAATCATGCATCCGCATTTATCAGCACATTCAACGGGGACAGATGTCTGACCATGAACGCAGAACGATTGCGCTGAACATCTGACCCTGAATGCAGGTAATTACTAGATGTGCAGGTCATACATCTTCAGATAGCCCTGGCTCCTTCCAACCTGTCATTGAATTGTACAAACTGAGCAGCCACTGCTAATTGGAGCACATGGGATCCCTGCCACATGTATCAGTAGTATCCTTATTGCACATGGCCAATTTAAAACATGTGAATTAGGAATCTTTAAAGGACACGGCCCCTTATCCTCCTGGAATAATAACATGTTTTGCTTGGTTTTAAGGCATTCAATATTGTTGCATGGTCCATCTTGTTTTCTACTTAGGAACAGCAAGCAGGGACAGAAAACTTCAGTGCATAAAGATAAGCAAGATCACACATCCACAAGTAGTATGGTGCTGGGTTGGTATGGAGGATTCCTATGGGAATGACTGAAAGTTTTAGAAAAGCCAGAAAGTGGCCAGGCCGAATTCATTGCCTAAAACGGAAAAATTAATTTTTTAGTGGGCTTAAAGGAAAGGTGCATGCAATACGCTAAAAGCATTATGGCCTAGTCATTTTATTAGTTAGCAACAATAGGCAAACAAAGGGGGTTAGTTACTAAAAGCAAATCCCCTTTGCACTACAAGTGCATTTGGAAGTGAAGTCGCTGTAGATTTGAGGGGGCCATGCAAGTAAAATAAAAAAAAGCATTCTTGCTTCCAGATGATTGGATGATAAAATCAGCAGAGCTTCCTCTCATTTCAGATCTTCACCTCAGATCTACAGCGACTGCATTTCCAAGTGCACTTGCAGTACACTTGTAGTGCAGAGTGGTTTTGCTTTTAGTAAATCAACCCCACAGTGTGCTTAAGCTGATAAAACACAGACATTTCCAATTGTTGGTATCTTTAGTGAAAACACCTATTAACCACTTAAGCCCCGGACCATTTTGCTGGCTTAAGACCAGACCACTTTTGCGATTCGGCACTGCATCGCTTTAACTGACAATTGCGCGGTCGTGCAACGTGGCTCCCAAACAAAATTTACATCCTTTTTTTCCCACAAATAGAGCTTTCTTTTGGTGGTATTTGATCACCCGGGCGGTTTTTATTTTTTGCGCTATAAACAAAAAAAGTGACAATTTATTTTCTCAGTTTAGGCCGATACGTATTCTTCTACATATTTTTGGTAACAAAAATCGCAATAAGCGATTATTGATTGGTTTGCGCAAGAGTTATAGCGTTTACAAAATAGGGGATAGTTTTATAGCATTTTTCTATTAATAATTTTTTTTTACTAGTAATGGCGGCGATCAGCGATTTTTATTGTGACTGCGACATTATGGCGGACACATCGGACATTTTTGACACATTTTTGGGACCATTGTCATTTATACAGCAATCAGTGCTATACAAATGCACTGATTCCTGTGTAAATTACACTGGCAGTGAAGGGTTAACCAGGAGGTGGCAGTCTAGGGGTTAAGTGTGTCCTAGGGGCGTGTTTCTAACTGTGGGGGCGTGGCTGTGTTTTACAGATCACTGATCTCTGCTCCAATCACAGGGAGCAGAGATCAGTGTCACTTGTTACTAGGCAGAACGGGGAGATGCTTGTTTACTTCAGCATCTCCCCGTTTGTCCTCCCCGTGAGACGATCACGGGTATCCCCGCAGCGATCGAGTCCGCGGGACCCCCGATTGGACTCGCGAAGGCATGTGATTGGACTCGCAGAGGCACGCAATTGCAGGATCGGACTCGTGGAGGCACGCGATGGCATGGCGGCAAATTCAAAGGGACGTACCTGTACGCCCTTATGCCTGTCCGTGCCATTCTGCCGACGTACTTTCGTTGTGCGCCGGTCGGGAAGTAGTTGAACATTCAGGCCCGGTTCACACATATGCAAATTGAATGCGAGTTTCCCCGCATCCAATTCGCACGACAGGAGAGTGTGACCGGTTCTCAATGGAGTCGGTTCACACAGCTCCGGGGCGGCCGTGGTCCTCATTTAAAAAGGGTCCTGTGAGTCTTTGGTCCTGATTCAGGTGCAAATTCAGGCAAAAATTCAGACCCGATTCGCACCTGAATCGGTGAACAGGGATGCACCAGACCCCGTGCTGTGACCCGCGGCCGCAGCATACTGTATGTGAACCCAACCTCACAGTGCTGGAGGAAAAAGTAAGTGAACCTATAGACGAAGCTAATTAGGGTCAGTAGTTTGCACACCTGGAGTCCAATTAATGAAATGAGTTTGGAGGTGTGATTTAGAGCTACTTTGATTTATAAAAGACACTCAAACATTTTACAACTGCTGTTCATAAGAAGCATCAGCTGATGTGAACCATGCCTCGCAAAAAAGAGCTCTCTGAAGACATATGATTAAGAGTAGTTGATCTGTATAAGCTAGAAAGGGATACAAAGCAATCTCAAAGTGTTTAGGCATCCATGAGTCTACAGTTAGACAAATTGTCTATAAATGGAGACAGTTAAGTACTGTGGCTACTTTTCCTAGAAGTGGGGGCCCGGCCAAGATGACTCCCAAGCCACAAAGCAGAATCCTCAAAGAGGAACCCACATGTAACAGCTAAAGGCTTGAAGACATTATTGGAACTGGTAAACATCCCTATTTATGAGACTACCATACTTATGTCTTTGAACAAGCAGAGTGTTCCTGACAGAACACAACGGAGGAAGCTGCTGTTCTCCCAAAATAAAATTGCTGCACACCAGAAGTTTGCCAAAGAGGGCCTTGGCAAACTGCAACGCTACTGGGAAAAGTTGAACTTTTAGCCTGGGTTCACACATGTGAGGTGCGAATTGAAGCTCAGGTTTCCCTGCGAAGAGAAAACTCAGTTGTTCAGCGTTTCATGTCAGTTTTTGCTCAGTATCAGCTCAGAATTGCATCAGTATTTTATCCTGTTCACACATCTGCGAATCAGATGCGTGCCCATAGACGATAATGGGCCTGAATTCGCACCTGAGCCGGACCGCACTGCCTAGAAAACGCACACGTTTTTTGTGCAATGCAGAGTGCGAATGCACCGCAGATATGTGAACTAGCCTCATTAATATTAATGTATTTTGAAATGTCCTGCGAATTGGATGCGGTGTAAGCCGCATCTAATTCACATAGGTGTGAATGGGGGCTTAAGGAAAATTACTCAGCACTATTTATGGTGCAAAAAGGGCACAGTTTACCAACAACAAAATATCAGTCAAGTATGGTAGAAGGAACATCATGAAGTTTACCAAAATATCCTACAGAATAATGTCAGGGTGGCTGTCCACCATTTGAAGTTTAGTATAAGTTGGGTGTTGCAGCAGGACAATAACCCTAAGCACTGAAGTAAACCACCCAACAGACTCGCTTCAGAAAAAGAAAATGTGCCTTTTGGAGTGGCCCAGTCAGAGCCCATACCTTAACCCCATAGAGATGATGTGCTATGACCTCAAGACAACCGTTCACACCAGATATCCTACAAATGTGTCTGAGCTGAAGCAGTTTTGTAAAGAGGAATGGTCAAAAAATTCCTCCTGAACGTTGTGCAGGTCTAATCCAGAGCTACTGAAAGTGCTTACCGTATTTATCGGCGTATAACACGCACTTTTTCCCCCTTAAAATTCGGGGGAAAGTCGTGGGTGCGTGTTATACGCCGATACCCCAAAAAAATCAAACGGCGCCGAAAAACAGCGACCGCCATCGAAAAAAAAACGGGCGGCGCCGAAAAAAAACGCAGTCCCGCCTCCCTGCGCTCGCTTCCGAAACAGCAGGGAGGCGGGACTGCGAGCGGAGCCGAACAGACGGCTCTGACTTTTCCGCCGGCGCTCGGTCTTTTCCGGCCGCGTGGTCTTTCTAGGCGGCAATTTTAAATGTGGGAAAGCTGCAAATGACGCTGACAAGCTGCAAATCACACTGGGCGAGCTGCAGATCACACTGGGCAAGCTGCAGATCACACTGGGCAAAGCTGCAAATGACACTGGGCAAGCTGCAAATGACGCTGACAAGCTGCAAATGACGCTGACAAGCTGCAAATCACACTGGGTAAGCTGCAAATCACACTGGGCAAAGCTGCAAATGACGCTTAAATGTAAGTGTTTTTTTTCCCTAAACTTCCCTCCTAAAACTTTTTTTCCTTAAAATGCCCTCCTAAACTTGGGGTGCGTGTTATACGCCGATAAATACGGTACTTGAAGTCATCGCTGCCAAATGAAGTTTGATCGGTATTAACCCTAAGGGTTCACTTACATTTACCTCCAGCACTGTGAATGATTAAGAGGTGTGTTTAATAAAGACACGTGAAATTTGAATTGTTTGTGTGTTATCGGATTAAACACATTGTCTGTCTATTGTTGTAACTTAGATGAGGATCAGATTACAATTTATGGGAAATTACTGCAGAAAAACGGTTATTTCCAAGGGATTCACATACTTTTTCTTGCCAGTGTAGGTCATTTTCAACAAATATTTGAATTCATATTTCTGATTTGGTGCATTCTTGTTCTGGTTGAGTTGAGTAGCTCAAAAAGTACTGCATGCAGAGAATGCCAGGCAACTAGCATTTTAGGAGGAGGCTAGTAAAGGCAGACTTAATATTTATCTCTACACAAATGTTATTTATTGTTGTTTATTAGTAAGTGAGGAAGCTTAGAAAACCAAGTGTACAAATTAGTCATCGGCTACAGCATCTGGTCTGGTAGAGTAGTAGCGAAAAGTTAAACCATGTTAGTCATCAATGAAAGCAAAAAGTTTGATATTCAACCCCTTCAGCCCCGAAAGAATTTGCCCCCTTAATGACCAGGCCATTTTTTGCGATATGGCACTGCGTCGCTGACAATTGTGTGGTCTTGCGACGCTGTACCCAAACAAAATTGACGTCTTTTTTTACCCACAAATAGAGCTTTCTTTTGGTGGTATTTGATCACCTCTGCAGTTTTTATTTTTTGTGCTATATATTTTTTTTACTTTCTGCTATAATACATATCCAAAACAAATCTATAAAAAAAACAAAATTAATTTATCAGTTAGGCCGATATATATTCTTCTACATAGTTTTGGTAAAAATAAAATTGCAATAGGCGTATATTGATTGGTTTGCGCAAAGGTTATCGCGCCTGCAAACTACAGATAGATAGATTTAGGGACTTTTATTAATTTTTTATTGTTTTTACCGGTAATGGCCGCGAGCTGCGATTTTTAGCGGGACTGCTGCATTGCGGTGGACAAATCTGACCCCAAATTACACTTTTTGGGGACCAGTGACATTATTACATTGATCAGTGCTATAAAAATGCACTGATCAATGGATAAATGACACTGGCAGGGAAGG
This sequence comes from Lithobates sylvaticus, assembly GCA_028564925.1. Taxonomy (NCBI): domain Eukaryota; kingdom Metazoa; phylum Chordata; class Amphibia; order Anura; family Ranidae; genus Lithobates; species Lithobates sylvaticus. The sequence goes on from CM053026.1 coordinate 111,125,656, forward strand.
GGTTAACACTAGGAGGCGATTAAGGGGTTAAGTGTGTTCCCTGGGTGTGTTCTAACTGTAGTGGGGATGGGCTTACTGGGACATGACAGAGATTACTGTTCCTGATCACTGGGAACAGAAGATCTCTGACATGTCATTAGGCAGAACGGGGAATTGCCTTGTTTACATAGGCAGTTCCCTGTCCTGCCTCTACACACCAATCGCGGGTCGCCAGTGAACATCGAGTCTGCGGGACCGGAGCCACGCCGTCGCTATACTCCTTGCACAGACCAACGTACAGGTAGGTCGGTTTGAGCAGGAGAGCCGACCTGCCGCAGTAAATGTACCGTATGTAAGCTGCTCGGCAAGTGGTTAAGTGACACCCTTTTTTACTGTCTAACTCAAACAGACTTATTCAGGTTCTCAGACAGTTAACCTTGCAAACTTTTATACCATTATGTGCATTTGTTTTTTTAAGAGTAAAGACTTACCGTCATTGAATTTACAGCATTTTCCAAAGTTGTAACATCATGGTTTTTGTGATCGCCGAAAATGTTATCAATAGCCACTATAGGAATCTCACAAGTGTTACAGAAAGTGTCAATCTGAGCCTTTTTATCTTCTTCTATAGAAGTTTCAGATACCTCCTTAGATACATCATCTTGTGGCATCTCCTGGTCAATAACCACAAAGCTAGAATGTTCATGTTCTTGTGTGGCCTCTTGTACAGAATCCAGAAATAAGTCACTCCCACATTCTAAAGATTCTTGATCTTCAAATGTGATTTCCTTCAAAGAAACGTCATCCTCTTCAAGGTCATCTGGAGAAATGATGACATAGTCCAGGGTCTCATCAACTTCTTCCTCATCTGCAATACATTTCTGTTTTGTAATGTTAGGTTTTGGTGCTTCTATTTTTATAGTGTCAACCTTTTCCCTGTTAATAACACTTTCCTGCAACAAATTTGTAGAATATATTTCATGTTGTAGTGAAACAGGAAGCTCCCTTGTTGGCGACTCCCTTGTAGGTATTTTTGAAAAAGCAGATGGTGTGTCTTCTTTATCTTTCCTAGTTTCAGATTCCAGATTTTCTTTGGGCAAAACTTCATAGCTTAAATATTGTTCCTCTTCACTGCCCTCATCGCTGTAAAACTCTTCTTCGTCAGATTGGTCAGCGCCAGCTAGGATCTCATCTTTCAGATTAAATTTTTCAAAATAGATTCCAGTGCCATCATCATCTGAAATTCTGCTATGAAATGATTCTAGAGAAGTGGTACTTTCTGCATCTGAGCGGTCATGCTCATGTTTCGTTATAGATCCTCTTGCTTCTTCATAAAGATCTGTATAAAGAAAAGACAAAGCAGGTGGCTCCTCTAAAAGCTCTGGGTTTATTGGGTAAGAAGTGGGGAAAAGGAACGATTTGGTCAGTACACCTTCATCTGGATTAAATAAGGTTGCTCCACTTGTTTTCTTCACCTCCTTATCTTGATTGCATTTATCTTCATCTAGGTTTGATGGTGGACCAGCTCCATGGTGTGACAAGTTATCAAAAGACACACCATAGAAAGATTCATCCAGATTATGCAGCACATAGTAGTCCTCTTCGGGAGATGGTTTTCTTTCAATAGAAAGACCATTTTCTATTCTTGTATCATGCCCTATGTCAGGCTCTTGGCTTATTTTTTTTAATTCAGTATCAATAGGTATTTTGGTATCAATCAAAGTAAACTTTTCAAAATAATCGATGTCATGAGCAGATTTATCGGGAGGTGTGCTTGTTACATTTTCTTCTTCTACTGTTTTCTGATCGAGCTCATCAGGTATGGTAACCAATTGTGCATCATCTTCATCTAAAAGCTGTTTTCGCATAAGCATTGGGTTTTCTTCAAGGTATTCCAATCTGTCTTGCATCTCCTCACTTGCATCTTGGTCAACTGTCGATATAAGATCTGGAGCCAGGATGTTTAAAATCTCTGAGCCATCTGAAACAATACTGAACACATTTGATTGTGTGCTAGGTGTCTCATTTACTTGGGACAGCCCATATTTTGTTGGATTACATAGTTTAGCTATGGTTTCTAAAACATTGCTTACATCTTCAAGAACATATGATGGATATTTTTCAATGTCATGCTGACTTGATACTATTTCAGGTTTTTTTTCAACTAATGACTGTGGAATACGTCCTTTATATTTTTGGCCATTCATAACATCGGCATATGTAACTTGTGGTTGTTTCACTGTCTTCGTGATTTTCTTTTCTTGCAAATCCTTTACTGGACAAGATGCAGAAGTTGCATTGTCATGCTTTAACGCAGGGTCCATTTCTATATTTTCAGGCTCTAAAAAATAAGAATAAATAATATATATGATATTTTTACCGAGTTGTTGTAAAGGCTATCCTGAACATACTATGTAAATTCCTTAATGGACCCATGGAGTTAATATTGCTGACACTAGCACTGATACCAATGAAGGGGGGATTATTATTGGTAACACTGACACCAATGCTGAGGGATATTTTTGCTGATACTGACACCAATGAAGGGGTATAGTATAAGGTATATTATTACTGCCTCTTACCAAATTCCTTTGCAAGGCCATGTCTGTGGCAACATGTTGCTTCATTACAGGCTGGTGTCGAAGGGGGGTACAGAGGTTGTACACATGTAAGTGAAGGGGTACCTGAGGATGATGCTTACTGAAAGGGGGTTATTTCTGTTATATGCATGTCTTTTTATAACCTGATCTTTTTGAAAAAATGGTAGCTTAAGATGTGGCCCTCCACTTGACGTGTATTTGTATTTAAGTTGGGCAACGCTGACCTTTTTATAATGAAGAACATGTAGTGATCTGCTTGTCTGCATTGCATATTTACAATGCATATGGTGCTATGTTTGAAGTTTATGCAGTTCTGGGTTGTTACGCAGTTTTGACCTGCAAAAATGACTTTCCTTAGATCAGAACCATTCCTATATGTTTCACTTACAGAACTCAGAGCTAATATGAAGGGGATTACTAGGAAATGCAGGATGAGTGCCAGGAATTTGCATTCCTCATAGAAATAAGTTCATAGTGCTCTGTATGTTTTTAGAAACATAAAATGCACAACAGGGTAACTTGTGCTCATCAGGGAGATCAACTGACTTTTAGGGCAGTCAATGTATAGACATCTGTAGAAAAATACTGCATGGTAAATGGTCTGCACTGTCTGTCTACACAAACCGAATACAAAACAAACCTCTTATTTTAAATCCAAGAGTTTTTATTAGTATGGGAATGGCCATAAAGTAACAACGTTAATGCTATAGACCCCTCTTTTCAATTAAGAATTGAAGCTATACACATTTGTACCAAAAATATGCAAAATGTTTAGCTGACTTTGAATTTTGGTTTTAGAAGTCATTGGAAATAAGGCTGCATTCACACCTGAGCGTAGCGGAACGAGCGTTTTTACCGGCGTTTTTACCAACGTTTTTACCGGCGTTTTGTCGCGCGAATGCGGTCGTTTTTGCACATTTGCATACGGCGTAACAGGCGTTTTTCAAGTTTGGCGATTTTCTTGATAGCCAATAGGAAAAATGATCATCACTGTCATCATTTGTTGCTATGTTCTATGGGGATACAAACGCTCAAATCAGCCCGATTCGCGCGACAAAAAAGGGTCCGGAACTTGTTTGAGCTTCAGGCGTTCGGCTTCAGGCGACATGGAGTGGAGATGTGAACCATCTCCATAGAGAATAATGGTTTTAGAAGTCGGCTTAGGGCGACAAAACGCTCAGGTGTGAATGCAGCCTTAAAGTGCTGTTCCACAAAGTTTTGAGCCTCTACTAGTAAAAACAGTCTCTCCACTGGTTCAAAAAACAAATGTTTGCCATTTGAGGTAAACAACATCTCTTGAATCCATTTTGTTTTCTATCAGCCTCCGTTCACACCAGATGCGGTGCAAATTCCCACCAAATGATTGCGGAGTGTATGTGATGTTAACAGCCCGCAATCAGTTTGCAAAACAGTGCAATTTTGCATAAATGGATTGGAGGGGTGTAAACACCCATCCGATCCCATTCTGATGTGGAGAAAAAAGGGTCCAGTACAAGTTTGGTGCAAATGCGATGCAAAATAAGTCATACATATCTATGGCTCAAATCGCACCCCAGAGACACCACATGTAATTCGCACAGAAATGTGCTGCGATTCCTGTGCGAATTACCCACACTGCATCAGTGTAAACCCATGTGGTACTAGTATACACTCTGATAATATACTGTAACAACATCCGCTGTGCTCTCTGATTGCTAAACAAGTCCCTCATCAATCCATTATGAATGCTACAGTTCAGCTATTGCAGCTCTCCTCCCCTTTGCTAATCAGTAGACCTAATTTAGAGCTGCACGATTATGGCTAAAATGAGAATTTTTTTTGCTTAGAAGATAGATTACGATTCTCTCACGATTTTCGTGGCGTAACATCATCTTTCACATTAAAACAAAAAAAATTGGTCTAACTTTACCGTTTTTTTTTCTATTCATTGAAGTGTATTTTTTCCCCAAAAATTGTGTTTGAAAAACCACTGGGTAAATACAGTGTGACATCAAATATTTCAGCAATTGACATTTTATTCCCTAGGGTCTCTGCTAAAATATATATAATGTTTGGGGGCTCCAAGTAATTTTCTAGCAAAAAATATTGATTTTAACTTAAGAAACAAGTGTCAGAAAAAGATTTAGACTTTAAGTGGTTAAACTTCCTGCATTTCGTTGTTTAAAAACTTGGCAGACTGCCTGCATTTTTTTTTCCACATAGAAGTTTAGCCCTTTGATCTATGAAGGAAGAGTTAGTTACAATGTTTCATTTTAAAAACTTGGCAGACTGCCCAGATGTTTTCTTTTGACAGCTGAGTGAGCAGAGAAGTCTCTCCACTTGTTATATGAAAGAATCGGCAATCTCTGCAATAGAGATCGTCAGGGGGTTGAATCGAGATCACAATTTTTTAAGGATTAACCACTTTACGACCAGCGCACGATGATTCACGTCATCCCGATTTTCCTCCAGGCGATTCTTTTTGCTACAGGACTGGCCATTTGAGGATGTTCTAGCCCTCCAGTTCTACTCTGACGGGAAGCCCATTCCCTTAGATAGACTTAGAACGATTACCAAGACGGCCTCATTCTCTTTCTGGACCTATAGGCAAGTCAGCCATTTCCTTACAACCTATACCTTTCAAACAAACTGGACGAGACAACTTACGCCCTTTGAATCTCTCTGGCACTGCAAAACACTGCAAAGACATCTTATTTCTCTCCTATACACCCTTCTCTCGGAGCCTTTGAATCTGACCTCAGTCCTCTCACAAATTTCATGGAACAGGGACTTACAAACACCCCTAACAAAGGAGGAATGGACCGGCTCGCTAAACGTCGCTATTCAAAAAAACGGATACAAGGTGGTAACCAGGTGGTACAGAACTCCCTCACGTCTCCACAAATTCTCAACCAACATCCCAAATACTTGCTGGAGATGTGGATCAGAGGCAGGCACAATGCTTCATGTGTGGTGGGACTGTGAAAACCTCCAACCCTTTTGGAAGGAGGTCCACGGTCTAATCACACATATCACCACTCTCACACTTGATTACACCCCGGGCCCAGTATCTCTTACACCATACGTCCCTATCCAAGAAAAAATATTACAAATCCTTAGCCATGCATATGGTAAATGCAGCCAGGCTTTGCATCCCCAAACATTGGCGATCCACCTGTACGCCAACGATCAAGGAATGGTTTCCAAGAATTTCTAAAACAAAGGATATGGAGGAATTAATCCATATCTCACAAGACAGAATGCATAAATTCCCATGGGCTTGCTGGAATCATTTCACAACCACTGACACATACTGTCAGTATGTCTCTTAGGAGTGATCTGTGAAATCCGCATCGGAAAGCGGTCTGCCTTGGTGACGGGGGATGGAGGCGGACCCAGTCCTGACCCCTGTCCTCCTGATGAGTATCCCCGTACATTTCACCCCCCCCCAGTCCCCTCCCCCCTCCTTTTCGACATCCATCTCTTCCGTTCCCTTCCTATCGTAGACTCCACCCCCCCACTATTTCCCCCTATCCACTCTTCCCTTACTCTTTCCCTCTACATTCTCTTTCTTTTTTCCCCCTTCTCTTCTTACTTCTTGCGTTTCCTATTACTAAACTTTTATCTCCCCATATGCAAAAGATGAACATGGATACTGAAATTTTATGATAGGCACTTTTCTTCAGATACCACATATGCCTTAATAGGAAACATTACACCCCAGACCTGGATCGGGAACAACGTCATTACCCCTCTCCTACCCTTGACCGCCCGGGGGAGGACCTGGGGGGGAGGTGAAAAGTGAAATATGATCCTCCGACGCTAACTCTTACTTTTATTACTTGTTCCTGGTCATCTCCTCTTAAGATGTGCTTCCACGTTGCTCCTTTTACATGGTATTGTTATTTTGTCCTGGTTATAAGCTATCATATAATAACTGTTTTGCTCTGTATGTTTATTCCTGTCTTTATACTGAATAAAATCTTCATGGAAAAAAAAAATGGGCAAACAAAGCCCTTAAAAAGAAAAAAATTCAGTGCAGCTTTTGCTTTGTAAAATAGTACATTTTGTATAGAGATGTACACAGGCTAAAAAGAGGAAAAACTGAGGCCAGGGACAGGGGGGTTTGGTCTCAAAAGAGAGGCAGTCCCTCCAAATGAGGGACATTTGGGAGCTATGCAAACCACATTAAAGAAATATAGAAGAGTCACATCAGGAAAAGACCAAGTGGGCCATCCCATCTGCACTTTTTTAACCGCTTCCCGACCGCCCACTGCATATATACGTCAGCAGAATGGCACGGGCAGGCAAAATCACGTACCTGTACGTGATCGTGCATTTGCCTGCCTGTGGGTCGCGCGCGCGCCGCCAGTGGCGCGCTCGCAACCCGGTCGGGAGCTCCGTGACCCCGGCCGCGGGACCAGCGGACCCGATCGCCGCTGGTGTCCCGTGATCGGGTTACGGAGCTGAAGAACGGGGAGAGGTATGTGTAAACAAACCTCTCCCCGCGCTTCCTACTCTGCCTGTCATTGATTGGCTGTTCCCGGTGTAACCTGGGGGACAGGTAGCAGGTACAAAGCTCACTGGGATGGGCTGTTTAGTAAGGCACAGATACCAAATCCACTTGAGGTAGTGAAAACAGTGCTGGGTTTATTTGATTTAAATACAAGTCCATATACAGGTGCTGCACAGTCTTCCAGAAAACACATCAAAACAGAAATAACCAAACAAAAGTCCTAGCCGTGTCTCGGCTCTAACTATAACATACACCGTCTCTAACTATCAGGCTGAGCAAGCCTACCGCTTGTCAGCTTCTGTAAAGAGTTTTTAAAGGGTTTTACCAACCTTTTGGCTCCTCACAAACCATCTCTGTTTGTGTGTCCCAGGCAGAGAGCAAAGGCTGTTTGCTCAGGTGAGCTTAAATTAGCCTGGAAAGGAGGACTAAGATCCGAACTGGATCATGTCTCAGAGACCTCTGAATGTATATGAGAGGAGCCTGGGAGATGTATAAACCCCGAACAGGACTTCTCCTGGCTCTCTCTGGGACGCTCTGCTACACCGGTTATCGGGAAAGCCGATCAATGACGTCAGACGTCAGCCCCCGCCCCCTAATGTAAAAAAAAACACACACGTCACAGCCCATAACCCCTCCCCTCCCCCTAGTGGTTAACCCCTTCACTACAACTGTCATTTATACAGGAAATCAATGCATTTAAATAGCATTGATTGCTGCATAAATGACAATGGTCCCAAAAATGTGTCAAAAATGTCCGATGTGTCCGCCATAATGTCACAGTCACAATAAAAATCGCTGATCGCCGCCATTACTAGTAAAAAAAAAAATATTAATAAAAATGCTATAAAACTATCCCCTATTTTGTAAACGCTATAACTTTTGCGCAAACCAATCAATAATCGCTAATTGCGATTTTTTTTACCAAAAATATGTAGAAGAATACGTATCGGCCTAAACTGAGGAAAAAAAATGTTTTTTTATATATTTTTTGGGGATATTTATTATAGCAAAAAATATTGCGTTGTTTTCAAAATTGTCGCTCTATTTTTGTTTATAGCGCAAAAAAATAAAAACTGCAGGGGCGATCAAATACCACCAAAAGAAAGCTCTATTTGTGGGAAAAAAAGGACGCCAATTGTCAGTTAAAGCGACGCAGTGCCGAATCGCAAAAAGGGGCCTGGTCCTTTGGCTGCCAATTGGTCCGGGGCTGAAGTGGTTAAAGAAAATAAACTTTTTTAACCTTTTTGTTCTTTATACCTGTTTTAGCATTTTTTAATTCACTTTAAGTTTTAATTCACTTTTTTTTAACACTTTTATTTATTGTTTTTTCCGTCCAAGAAAAGATTATGTTACAGGCACATATAATTGATTATGATAAATAAATATCCAAGTGTAATAAAAACACGTGAATAAAAAGTCGTGAATACGTGATGAGTGATCCTGTGATAGTTAAAACCGTGACAAGGTTTAAAGCGGTCAGCAATAAAACTTACTTTTTATATATAGAAATATATAAATGACAAGTTGGTGATTGGTGAAAGGCAATCAAACTATACACATGTGTGTATAGCAGTGAAGTCCATAAACGGGTGACAATATTGCTTGTGATCAACCGGTGACACTGTATAGTGTTCTGAGTGAAGTGATTGTGGTCCTTGTTGTCATCAATGCTTATTGGAATGAGGCTTACCAGATATCACAGACTTGGGAAGGCGTAGGCCTCCCAAGTCGTGATAGGCTTTAAATGGAGGGTTACCGGGTCCCTGCTCCACGGACTGGCTCCAAAGTGTGGCTCAATATGGCGTTGGTGTGCGTGGGAAGATAGACAACAGGTAGGGGATGAGCGTCAATACTCCAAGTGTTCACTTGTATGTCATGTATGTTGAATCATGATAAGAGAGAAACTCGCTTGGTTTAATAACGTAAGGTTGTTTTAATGTTGTAAAAACAGATTAAAACCACTCACATTTCCATTTTATTAAGAAAAAATAGTAACAACATCTTAGCTATTTCGAGACATTATGTGGTCTTCCCTATTGTGATTTGAAGGCGCTCTCACCTGAATTTTTAGATATGCTTGTGCATGACATGCATTTGTGACTATCCAGTTGTTACTATTTCTTCTTTAAAAAAAATGATTTATGGTAATGCACTAGGTCGGTGAGACCTCTACTTTGTTGTTTTGTATGCTTGTGTGCTTCTGCTTCAAGTGTCCTAATGGGAGCTCTATGCCTCTGTAGACTGAAAAGGGGTGCGTGGGGGCAGTGGGGTTGGAAAGGCTTTTCCACCTGCAGTAATTGAAGGCTAGTGTGTATGTGTGTGTATGGCTGTATTGGAATGTGTCTGCAACTCTACTGTTTACTGCAATACGATTCACTGAAGTAGGGCCCTGCGTGGCCCACAATTATCACCCTGATATACTTTCAGTTTAAATATTTTTTTTCATCCGTTGAGGAATCTGGATTTAATGACATTTGGTTGTTACTAGTAAGCCCTGTTCGGCTACTGTATGAGAAAAGAGATTTATTTACAAAATGTAATCATTTATATGTGGAAAAAGGGGGGTAATACTGCGCTGTGGGTTGAAAATTTATAAAAAAAGCTGCAAACATTGAATGAATGAATGATTTGTATAGCGCTACCTATGCGAACTGAATCGCCTCAGGGTGCTTTTTACCACTGGTGTCCATCTGTGGTATAGTGCGGTCCTTGCCCTGTGGGGTCCTGACACGCTTACAAACACATACACATACAACATACACATACTTGGCCAATTTTATCGACAGGATCTAATTAATCTACCAGCATGTCTTTGGAGTGTGGGAGGAAACCAGAGTACCTGGAGGAAACCCACACAGGCACAGGGAGAACACGCAAACTCCAGGCAGAAGGTGTCGTGGTCGGGATTTGAACCAGCGACCCTATTACTGCTAGGTGAAAGTGCTAACCAATACACCACTGTGCTGCCCTACATTACCGAAAGACTAACGGTTTAAAATAAAATGTGAGAATATCTCATGGAATAAAATCAATATATGAAAGGATAAACATAAAATATATTCAAAAGTGAAATGAATAAAATTATACGTATGTGATAAATATTGTGATAAATATTCAAAAGTAAAATGAATAAAATTATACGTATGTGATGTAATCATTTATATGTGGAAAAAGGGGGGTAATACTGCGCTGTGGGTTGAAAATTTATAAAAAAAGCTGAAAAGCCTTCAAATCACAATAGGGAAGACCACATAACGTCTCGAAATAGCTAAGATGTTGTTACTATTTTTTCTTAATAAAATGGATTTATGGTAATGCACTGTCGGTGCGCCCTCTCTTTTGTTGTTTTGTAGTTTTCTTAAGGATTCCTACAGTCCCGAGAGGGCAGAAAAGCGGTTGTGCACCACATCTATAGAATCTAGCCAAGAGAAGAGTCCTTCTTTCTTCTTCTTTCTAAGCACCACACCTGAGCATGGGAGCATTTTATTTCTGTTATGCAAAAAATGTTAATCTAGACTGCAATTCTCTTTTAATTCCAAAACCCTCTTACACTCAGCAGTCCACCCACCCAGAAAACACAAAGGAAGTACATTTTACAGTATTTGTGTCTTTGGATAAAGATATTAGATGCCTCTACTGACAATTACAAATGGATTATTTTGTAAAGTTGTATCATAAGTGTTCCCTGTCTGAACTGATAAAATATTAAGTGACCTATCGAGTATTTGACATCTGAGGTATCCAGAATAGACTGCCTTGTTAGCTTGCCATCTCAGATAAATATGATAAATTAGATCTAGCCATGTCTGGCACCTAATTACTTGCCTGTGATAACAGACTCTGAACTGTCCAATCCTCGTAGTGATTAACTGAAACTGACAAGATGGCGGATTACTGTTTTGACAGGCAATTTTCTAAAATATTTAAAGGACACCTAGTGCTCACCCCATTTGTTCTGTTAAATTGATCTAAATGAGCAGCACTTGGAAAATTAAGACAATGACCGTTCCTACCTGCATTAGTGCATTTTGCTTGCTCTTCTTGATTGTCTGGTGGGATAGTGATGGCTTCAGCTTTAACTGGTTCCATTTTCTCCTCTTGTGTTGTGTTCTCTGTGCTCACATCCAGATTTGACACTTTAGAATGCTGCACTGTATGTTCTTCAGGACACTTTGCAGAGCTGTCAGTAGTGCTGACTTCTTCTGTGTGAGTAGACAGGTGACGTTTAGCTTTCTCTAGGGCTTGCTTGAAAGATTCACCCACACTGTCAGCAGATGGTTTGGGATTATCCCCACTTTTCTTATGATGTGATGATAGCCGTGAAAATTTTCCAGAGGATGAAGGCCTAACTTTTTTCCTGCGCATCTTGCCTTCGTCCATGATGAAGATGACTTTACCAGGTAGCGTTCCAGCGGAAGAACTCTCCATGCTGTAGACATCAGAGGTGGTGCTGGCTTCTGATGCCCATGGAGTGGAGCATCGGCTTGATGTGGTCTCCCAATGGATTCCGCTGTCTTCACATTGCACTGTCACCATAGAGAAGTCTGGATTGGACATGAGACATTGGAGTTTTGGTTTCACATCTTCATCTTCTAGTGCATCTTTCAAACTGAAGTAAAAAGAAAACTGTTTAATGAAAAAAAAGCAAAAAAAACACAGATACAGGGAGCATTTATAAGATACCAAAGAACCTAAATCAATACACTTTTAACTAGGTACCTACAAATTTTAAATTTGTGCTTATATTGTAGATATTTTCTCATAAAGAATTTTGGTTTTGGATCTGACTGAGGAAAATAGGATCATTTGCAAAAATTTGGAAAAGTGTCAAAACATAATACTATTTATTCCTGTAAACCTTCCCAATAGATCTGGACCCTAATGCCGCGTACACACGAGAGGACTTTTCGACAGCACAGGTCCGACGGAACAAGTCCCTCGGACAATTCGATTGTGTGTGGTCTCCATCGGACTTTTGCTGTCGAAAAATCCGACAGACTTTAGAAATAGAACATGTCTTAAATTTTCCCGATGGAACTCCGCTGGACCCAGTTCCTATCAAAAAATCCGCTCGTCTGTGTGCTAGTCCGACGGACAAACAACGACGCTAGGGCAGCTATTGGCTACTGGCTACGAACTTCCTTATTCTAGTCCGGTCGTACGTCATCACGTTCAAATACGTCAGAATTTAGTGTGATTGTGTGTGGCCAAGTCCGTTCATTCGAAAAGTTTGTTGGAACTCCGTCGAAAGTCCGTCGGAAAGACCGTCGGACCTAGTCCGTTGAAAAGTCTGCTCGTGTGTACGCGGCATAAGTGTTTTTCATAGAATACTTTTATCATTTGTTTAATTTAGATAGATAGATAGATAGATAGATAGATAGATAGATAGATAGATAGATAGATAGATAGATAGATAGATAGATAGAATCACAAAAGTCAAACACAATCTCCTTTTTATGAGTATTTTTTTTTGGCAAAACAATTCCCCAAAGTGTCTCTACCCTTTGACCTATGCCCAATTGTTTAGCAGACAATAATACCTCACCCCTCCCACCTGAACCCTCACACCTAACCTGTCCCTTGAAATGAACCCTTAACTCTTAAACTGAGCCTGCCCAGGGCCTTTATAAGCTTTAAATAGTGACAGGCGAGAGATTGAAAATAAGTGCTGGTGGTGGCTACCATTATAGTGAACCTGTTACTTTTACCAATATAAAGCAAAAACAGGTTTATTTTAACCTCCCCTCTAAGCAGGGCTGTCTTTAAGGCAGGGCAAAAGGGGCAGCTGCTCTGGGCCCCATCATTGTTGTGGGGCCCAAAGCACCTGCCTCAAACTATTTTAGTCCTGTGCTATGTCCCGATATCTCAATGTGAAGTTCTGTTACATATGCTGCCCTGCTCTGTCCTATTGTCATGTACAGATGACTCACCTGCAGACCCTGTGTTTACATGTGAATAACCTGCATTGATATGTAAATAGCCACAGACCAGCTGCATTCATATGTAAATAGAGGTTGCATTCATATGTATATCATGCCCACCTGAGGTCATATCCACCATCACTTCTGCTAAATGCTGCCCACTGGGGAGGTAAACGGGCATGCTTGAAAGTCCTGCCTACAACTGTGATCATTAAATTGGATGTAAACCCGATTCATGTAATTTGAGCTGGGCACATATATCTGCAGTGTTTTCTTATCTCTCTTCAAAACACTATGTCCCGTGGCTGTCTCCTGTTACATTCTTCTGTTATCAGCCTGATAACTTCTGACAGGTTCTCTGTCACATATAATAAAAGCAGCCTGAGTTTGGTGTTGGGGATGATGCTATAAATAGATTAGAGCTGAACTACAGTGCCTTTAAAAAGTATTCATATCCCTTGAAATTTTTCAAATTTTGTCATGTTGCAACCAAAAACGTAAATGTATTTTATTGGGATTTTATGTGATAGACCAACACAATGTGGCACATAATTGTGAAGTGGAAGGAAAATGCTAAATGTTTTTCAATTTTTTTTTTCAAGTGTGGCATGCATTTGTATTCAGCCCCCTTTATTCTAATACCCCTAACTAAAACCGAGTGGAACCAATTGCCTTCAGTCACCTAATTAGAAAATAGAGTCCATCAGTGTGTAATTTAAACTCAGTATAAATACAGCTGTTCTGTGGAGCCCTCAGAGGTTTGTTAGAGAACCTTAGTGAACAAAAAACATCATGAAGGTCAAGAACCAACACACCAGACAGGTCAGGGATAAAATTGTGGAGAAGGTTAAAGCAGGGTTAGGTTATAAAAAAATATCCCAAGCTTTGAACATTTCATCCCTGTGTATCATCTGAGGTTGTTCACTTCACTGGGTATATGTGAGGGTTTACATCCACTTTAAGCCTAACATCAGCCTGTTCTGCAAAGGTAAGCAAATTGGAGATGGAACCCTTTTTAACAATTACATGGTTCCACAGCACCACGATATACGTGATACCGTGATACGTGAGGGTGTCATTAACAATTAATGGTACTGCTGTGTATCTGCTAAAGGCAGCATGTTTCTGTGGTGTCATGAAAGTGGTTTTGCATGCATTCCCAACACACACAAATGTGGACGCAGGCTAAATGTCTCACTTACATTGGTGGTCAGTGTAAATCTTCTCATTACATTGGGGCTTGGTGTACAATCCTTTTATTCACACTAGTGGCCAGTGTGAAGGTCCCCTTTACATTGGTGGTCAGTGTAAATACCTCCTTACATTGGTGGTTAGTGTGAATGCACCTATTACATTAGCGGTCAGTGTAAATCCCCATTACATTAGTGGTCAGTGTAGAAACTCCTCTTTATATTGGTAAACAGTAAAATAAAATCCAAACTTGCATTTGTGGTAAAATCCTCCCTTACATTGGTTGTCCATGTAGAAGCCCCCTTTAAATTGGTGGTGAGTGTAAATCCTCCCTTACATTGGTGGCCAGTGTAGAAATCCCCCTTTATTGGCTGTTGATGTAAAATCTCCCAGTACATTGGTGATCAGTGTACATTTCCCTTTACATTGGTGGTAAGTGCAGAATTTCCCCTACACTGGTGGTCAGTGTAAATCCCCTCTAACATTGGTGGTCGGTATAGAAGTGTCACATTACGTTGGTGGTTAGTACAAAGCTACTCGACAATGGTTGTCAGTGTAAATTCCCCCTTACATAGAGGTCATTAAATATTCCCCTTACACTGGTGGTTGGTGTAAATGTTCCTATTACATTAGTGTAGAAATCCCTCTTTACAGTGCCTTGCGAAAGTATTCGGCCCCCTTGAATTTTTCAACCTTTTGCCACATTTCAGGCTTCAAACATAAAGATATAAAATTACAAATTTTTGTGAAGAATCACCAACAAGTGGGACACAATTGTGAAGTGGAACGAAATCTATTGGATTGTTGAAACTTTTTTAACTAATAAAAAAATGAAAAGTGGGGCGTGCAAAATTATTCGGCCCCCTTGCGTTAATACTTTGTAGAGCCACCTTTTGCTGCGATTACAGCTGCAAGTCGCTTGGGGTATGTCTCTATCAGTTTTGCACATCGAGAGACTGAAATTCTGGCCCATTCTTCCTTGCATAACAGCTCGAGCTCAGTGAGGTTGGATGGAGAGCGTTTGTGAACAGCAGTTTTCAGCTATTTCCACAGATTCTCGATTGGATTCAGGTCTGGACTTTGACTTGGCCATTCTAACACTTGGATACGTTTATTTGTGAACCATTCCTTTGTAGATTTTGCTGTATGTTTGGAATCATTGTCTTGTTGGAAGATCAATCTCCGTCCCACTTTCAGGTCTTTTGCAGACTCCAACAGGTTTTCATCCAGAATGGTCCTGTATTTGGCTGAATCCATCTTCCCCTCAATTTTAACCATCTTCCCTGTCCCTGCTGAAGAAAAGCAGGCCCAAACCATGATGCTGCCACCACCATGTTTGACAGTGGGGATGGTGTGTTGAGGGTGATGAGCTGTGTTGCTTTTACGCCAAACATATCGTTTTGCATTGTGGCCAAAAAGTTCGATTTTGGTTTCATCGGACCAGAGCACCTTCTTCCACATGTTTGGTGTGTCTCCCAGGTGGCTTGTGGCAAACTTTAGACGAGACTTTTTATGGATATCTTTGAGAAATGGCTTTCTTCTTGCCACTCTTCCATAAAGGCCAGATTTGTGCAGTGTACGACTGATTGTTGTCCTATGGACAGACTCTCCCACCTCAGCTGTAGTTCTCTGCAGTTCATCCAGAGTGATCATGGGCCTCTTGGCTGCATCTCTGATCAGTCCTCTCCTTGTCTGAGCTGAAAGTTTAGAGGGACAGCCAGGTCTTGGTAGATTTGCAGTGGTCTGATACTCCTTCCATTTCAAAATGATCGCTTGTACAGTGCTCCTTGGGATGTTTAAAGCTTAGGAAATCTTTTTGTATCCAAATCCGGCTTTAAACTTCTCCACAACAGTATTACGGACCTGCCTGGTGTGTTCCTTGGTCTTCATGATGCTCTCTGCGCTTTCAACAGAACCCTGAGACTATCACAGAGCAGGTGCATTTATACAGAGACTTGATTACACACAGGTGGATTCTATTTATCACCATCAGTCATTTAGGACAACATTGGATCATTCAGAGATCCTCGCTGAACTTCTGGAGGGAGTTTGCTGCACTGAAAGTAAAGGGGCCGAATAATTTTGCACGCACCACTCTTCAGTTTTTTATTTGCTAAAAAAGTTTAAAATATCCAATAGATTTCGTTCCACTTCACAATTGTGTCCCACTTGTTGGTGATTCTTCACAAAAAATTTAAATTTTATATCTTTATGTTTGAAGCCTGAAATGTGGCAAAAGGTTGAAAAGTTCAAGGGGGACGAATACTTTCGCAAGGCACTGTATATTGGTGAGTGGCATAAAATCCCCCGTTACATGGTGCTCAGTGTAAATCCCCCCTCACATAGGTGGTCAGTGTAAATCCCCCTTCACATTGGTGGTAGTTGTAAATTCCCTATTACATTGGTGGTCAGTGTAGAATCCTCCACTATATACTTGCCAAAGATTCCCAGTTTTGCTTTACATAATTCAGAATTTGCCACAGTGTACTGCTTTCTAACCAATCCCATCATCCCACCACTACCACTAATCCCATCAACCCGCAGCATTGCCCCCGATCACACACCCCCTCCCCCAGCATTGCCACTGATCCCAGAAGTCCTAGGATCTCTAGGAGTTTTCTGTCTATTAATGGGTCCCCTCACCTCCCTAGTCCATGGTGTACAGGCAATGAGGAAATTATGTGCTATAACCTTTAGCAACAAATCAGTGAGCAGTAATGATGTGCACTAACCTCTTGCAACCAATCATTGAGGGGTAAGCATATGCAGTAACCTTTATCAACCAATCAGTGAGCAGTAATAATGTGCAGTAACCTCTAGCAACCAATTTGTGAGTGGTAAAGATGTCCTGTAACCTCTGGCAACCAATCAATGAGCAGTATTGATGTAGAGTAATCTCTAGCAACCAATCAACAAGCAGAAGTCATGTGCTGTAACCTCTAGCAAATAATCAGGGAGCCATAATGTGTGCTGTAACGTCTAGCAGCCAGTTAGTGAGCGGTAATAATACAGTGTAACCTCTGGCAACCAATCGCAATTTCTGCCTCATCTGATTCATTAAGGTGATTTTGAGTCTAGCTGCTATTTATTGTATGTCTCAGAGCAGGTGCAATGCATGGAGGGGGGCTCAAGAAAATGTTCTCTTCTTACGTCATCAGGAGGCTGGCTGTTACTTCCTGTTTTTTTCAGCTGGCCCCATGGTGATGCACTGATGCACTTATGAAAGGAGAAGGGGAAAGAGCAATATTCTTTAAAGATGGAAAGAGGAAAGAAGGTCCACTTAATTCCCCTATAAGGAAGAAAGGAAAAATCCTGGACGGCCACACACCGATGAAGGCATCTTTATTGAAAGATTAAAATCCAAAAAAACAGTCATATCTGAAGCATAGAGAACAGGGAAAAAACACTAACGCGTTTCACATCATAAACAGATGCTTAGTCATAGCTGAATGAACAAAATCTGATCTTATGTATACATTGAGCTGATGAAAAATAGACTGCCAATCAAATGCAAGGAATGTTGAAAGAAACCTCCCCACAAATTCAGACCTTATAAATGCCCAAAATAAATTGCACCTGGAGGGGAGAAGCAAAGAGCAAACAAATACAATGAATTCAAATGAATGAATAATAATAATAAAAAAAAATTATATATATATATATATATATATATATATATATATATATATATATATATATATATATATATGTATATATATATATATGTATATATAGTCGTAAGCTAAATGCAGCTTCCCCACATGGTGCAATCAGAGGCTAAAAAAAAATCGGAACTAATAAAGAAAATGTATAATAGATAATAATACAAATGCAGATACAGATGTAAAAGTCACAAAACGACTATATACAAAATTATTCATCATAAGGACCTGAAAAAGATTTGATATCAATCATTATACAAAAAGTAAAAAAAAAAGCATATATACTAAATGCCATCACAGATATAAAACATTTCCATGTATAAAATTAAAATTGACTATTGGAACATAATTATCAATCCAATTTTGCCTGCACGAACATGTACGTAAAAAACATACAAAGACATGAGGGCCAAAAATAAGAAGGACCCAAACTGCATGAGAAAAGAGTAATTATGATTTTAGATTTAGAGCAAACCAAGCAAAGCTACAAATAACAAAGTGAAAGCATAATGCTGCTACAAAGCTTGAAAATACAAGGCAATAGTCTTACTAAATGGACTATAAGCAACATGTGGAGTCTCACTCCTCATGCTGCAAAATAAAAACAAAAGTCTCCAGTGAAATAACCGCAGACAAAGCGTGGAGTGAAGTTAAAAAGTTACTCCCTTATAACCCTACCTAAACCTCAAAACCTTTAACCCCACTACTGAACTGTCCTAATTTATAACATAGTCCCTACCATTAATTTAACTTCATTATCTCAAGTGTTAAGCATCTGCCCTGAAAGCTGCCAGTTATTGTTGTAGTTCATTCTAAGCCCCCATACACACGGTCAGAAATTCTGACCACAAAATCCGTCTGATTTTTTACGACGGATTTTGTCCGAAACTGGTGTTTCATACACACGGTCGGACAAAGTTGTCGGAAAATCCGATCATTCCGAACGTGGTGACGTTCGTTGCGTATGACGGAACTATGTAGAGGCTAGTAGCCAATAGCTTTGGTCTCGTAATTTGATCTGAGCATGCGTGGCACTTTGTCTGTCGGAATTCTTGACACACGATCGGAAAAAGTCTGATCGGATTTTGTTGTCGGAAATTCCAACGGAAAAATCCCGCTAGAGCCCACACACAATCGGATTTTCCGACAACATAATCCGATCGGACATTTTCCATTGGATTATCCGACCGTGTGTACGGGGCATAACTTGTGCTGTACTAGATACGGATGCTAAATCCCTGATAACAACATATATAAAGTGGACCAGAATCAAAGTCAACCAGAACTAAGTTTTTAGACATTTCCACACAATGTCAAACGCAACCTGCATTTTGATTGTAAGCTCACTTAGATGTTGGAATCATTCCATGTGTGTCATGGGCTGTTCACGTTTATAAGATTTTAGAGATGGCGGAGAGACATTTATAGGCAGACAGAAAAATAGACAGTGCATATATAGATTGATGGCTGTTCCACTTAATGAAAACTGATAAAAAATGAAGCTTTTTAAGTGAATACACAAAGGTCAGACGTGTAAGCTAGCTAGGTAAGTGCTGATTTAAGTTACACCACCAGCAAAGTGGACAGTAGGTCAGCACTAGATCATTAGGAGACCAGCAGCTTCCAGAAAGCCAGGGGAGGGGCAGAGGCAGACAACCCAGCTGTCATTGAAAGGCCTCTTTAAATAGAATAAACCTTTTCAAAGGCAGAGCAGACTTTGAAATAATAGCCATATACACTGGAAGGAAAGGCAGACTGTAGTATGTTCAGGGGATTTTCAAGTTTCAGCGTTGGCAGGTCCCAATCACCCTGTAACAGGTGGAATGCCCCCCACTTCCCAAGACATACCTCTGTGCCAGCTCCTCTACTTCTTCAGTGTTGAGGAAAGCCTCAGGAGAAGTGTCATCCTCCAAGTAGATGGAGACTTCTGAAGCTCTGTCACACCCAGGAGGACACAGACTTTCCATTCTTCTCTGTATTTGACTTTTTATGGGGTGTTGTGGTGTTCCCCTAGATTAGTCCTCCACTGAGTTCCCCGGAGAAACTGGTGTCATTGCAGCAACGGGTGCAGCCGGTGGCTTCTATTCCCCTGACTAAGGGGAGTCTTAAAATAGCCCGAGAGAGCAAACAGCCTCAAACACACATGCTTTCTTTCAGCACCCAGAACTGCTTGGCCTGCCTCTCGTACATCCTTGTGCTGGGTCCTAGGGCCAGATTTGTTTGAGCTACAGCTCAACTTTGGCGTTTTCCAACTGTGTTATGATGTCATCTACCCCTACACAGGGAATAGGTACAGGAACGCCACCCTTCCGAGTTACCCTTCGTCTCCGCCCCCTACCCGTCTCTGAGCACCATCCCTTGATTCCACCACCTACCCACCTCCCAGTACAGCACCTTTCAGAGAATACAGAACCAAGTATTTTGTGCTGCTCATTAATTTCTATGAAATTTGTTAATGAAAACAAGAAAGATAGTAAAACAGATCCCCTACAATGAGCAACAATAGACTCCATCCCAGAAACAATAGACTATACTCCAGAAACAAAGGACCCCCCCAGCAACAACAGATTCCACAAACAATAAATGACTTTCCCCCAGCAACAATGGACCCCCCACAACAAAATACCCCCCCCCCCCCAGCAACAATAGACCCTCCAGCAGCCAGCAACATTAGACCTCTCCCTCAACAGTAGATCCAACCCAGCAACAACTGACCCCCCCAGCAAGATAGGACCCCCCCCCCCCCCCACCAGCAACAGTAGACTTGCCCAGCAACAATAGACCCACCACACAAAAACAGATCCCTAGCAGCCAGCAACAATAGACCTTCCAGCACCCCTTGCCAGTACATACATTGAGTGCTGGAGGTGCCTGAACTGCGTTCCCCCGCGTTCCCGCTGAAAAAAAGCCCTACCCCTTCATATAATTAACAGAGGTGATCAGATGCACTTGTCAATAAATTCTGAATGATCTCAGAAGCAACTTATACAGAAGCAACAAAACAAATACTGTAGCTGCTTACTTTTAATAAACACGCATTCAACAGTCCAATGATCCAGTGCTGTCCTCACCCAGGCCAGTTTTTAACAGGTCTTCAGGTCCCTGGCATTGCCATCTTGGATCTGGGAAGCTGGCTGTGACTTCCTGGTGCTACACAGCTGGTTTCCCACTGTGCATGCATAAGTAGTGCTGCGCTTTCTCAACGGACCTGCAGCCTCCTGGGGCCTGTGACATGTTCCAGGAGGTTGTGGGTGGGAGGAGGGGGGACCAAACTACTGCTCCGATTGTCTAGGCGTTTCAAGCAGAAGTGGAGCAGGTACATGACAGAAATAGGTGTCCGCTTCAAGAAAAAAGAAAAACTTCCAATAATGGTAGAGAGGGGGAGGTGGAGGACAAGTAGACATTCCGTTAGGTGAGGTTCCCCTTTAAACTGATGTCAATTTGATGCCATCAACACAAGCCCACTGACAAAGGTCTTTACCTAAACTCTTAAAAATGTTCCCTCCCCCTTCCCCCTACCTATCCTGCCTAAACAGTACGAAAAAGATATGCGTACTCACCTATTTTTGATTTGCTCTGGTTCCCCTGTGTCAGTAAGCAGCTGCTGCAGGAAGAGGAAAAAGCACCAACAATGGCTAGGCCATGGGAGCCCATGAGCTGCAGGATCATAACTGGACCAGAATGAATGGAAAATAAAAGTACACCAATAGTTTCTATACAGCTTTAGGCAGGATAGGTAGGTGTTGGGGGGGGGGGGGGGGGGGAGATATTTTTTTAAGAATAGTTATCATTAGGGTTTTTTCCACTTTAAGGATTATGCACAAGTTTATTTTGGTTTATTAATATTTGACTACTTTTCAAACAAGCACTGTGCTTCTTTTAAAAAGTAAGCCAAGCGTTTATTGACCTCCACCTCCCAAAGGCTCCATACCATGATTTTTTTAGTGGTAAGGGTATACAAAATGTATACACGAAATACATAAAAAAAAAAAAGATTACGGCTATAGGTTTACAAAATAGGTAAAACACCTTAAGTAATGCATAGAAATAAAAAAGAAAAATGTTACAGATTGGATGAACGGATACATGGATGAGAAATATATACATACAGAGAGATAAGGAGAGGATAAGAAATAAATACAGATATAAAGAGAGAGATAGAGTGCAGGGGGATAGATAGGTACAGGGCTTTTTTTCAGCTGGAACCTGGTGGAACTCAGTTCCTCCACCTTTGACTCAGGCAGGCCCTCTGCTTCACGCTCACCACTATCACTAGTAAACACAGAAGTCTGGCTTCTGTGTTTACAAGTGACAGCTTGTCTCCCAATGGCTCCGACAGATCTGATCTCCTGAGCGGCTCCCTCTGAGTGCAGGAGGGGGACAAGCGAGATACAGGTGCCCGGGGTGCAGTGCGGATGCCGACACCCCCACTGGATGGTCTCCCTGCAAGTGAGAGAGGCAGAGCCACCTACAGTGGGCGAGGAGGTACTAGAGCTGACTGGGTGCTTAGGTTTAATACAGCAATGTGGAGCTTTTAAGGAGGGGGAGAGAAGATGGGGGCAGTGGAGGGGGAGGGCTGTGTGCGGAGGTCAGATCTAAAGAGGGGTAAAAGGGTAATGTGGATGGGGGATGCAGAGGTAAGCAGCTGGGGAAGAAGGCTGAAGTCTGCACTCTGTATGCAGCACACACCTGAACTCTGCACTATGTATGTAGCGCACCCCTGAACTCTGCACTATGTATGTAGCGCACCCCTAAACTCTGCACTCTGTATGCAGTGCACCCCTGAACTCTGCACTCTGTATGCAGCGCACCCCTGCACTCTGCACTCTGTATGCAGCGCACCCCTGAACTCTGCACTCTGTATGCAGCACACCACTGAACTCTGCACTCTGTATGCAGCACACCCCCTGAACTCTGCACTCTGTATGCAGCACACCCCTGAACTCTGCACTCTGTATGCAGCACACCACTGAACTCTGCACTCTGTATGCAGCACACCACTGAACTCTGCACTCTGTATGCAGCACACCCCCGAACTCTGCATTCTGTATGCAGCACACCCCTGAACTCTGCACTATGTATGTAGCGCACCCCCTGAACTCTGCACTATGTACGTAGCACACCCCTGAACTCTGCACTTTGTATGTAGCGCACTATTCACTGTTAGTGAAATTAGTCTACATTCAATATTTGATGCGGTTTGAGTTCCTGCACCTATTTTCTGAGAAAAATAGCCCTGGATAGGTAGATAGATATATAGATAGATAAATAGATAGATAGATAGATAGATAGACAGATAGATAGATAGATAGATAGATACTGAATCGTTTTAAAACCACATAACTTCTATACTCACTGGCATCCCCGGCAATTGGAAGGCTCACTGTCTATCTTCACTCTTTCCTGCTCTCTTGCTTGCAATGGAATACAACTCTGGAAACTGAGAGTGTACAATGTTATGCAGTGTGGTGTTGGACGTGGGGATACCCCTAGTGGAGGAGGAGAGAGAGATCCTTATAGGACCAGCATAGCTTATTAAACAGTTCAGAGAGCAATTGTACACAGTTGAAAACATTGTCAAACAATTTCTCAGAACACACACCTGGTATTGTGTCTTTGTTTTTTCACTGTTGGGCTTCACTGCAAAAAGGGTTAATACAATTGCAATCAAAGCTTTTCAGTTTATTATTTTTATATAACTTGATAGAGTAAGCACATTTTCCTACTTCGCAATTATGGAATGCTCTGTGTTGACTATAGACATGAAATTCGATTGAATTCCATTTTCAGATCATATCTTATAAAATATATGCAGCAGTTTTAATCAAGAGTCTCTCCTGTGCAAACAATCAGAAAATATCTAATAACACAGTTATTTTATTAAGCATGGACCTTGTTTGACAAAAAGAGTTTAAAGTATAACTTAAATCAAGACTTTTTTTAGTTTTGGATAGATTTGTGCAGGGGTGTTGCTAAATGGGAAAAAGACCAGGGGCTTCAGCCCAAAGGTAAATTTGATAACTCCTTCCACATTTTAAAGTAAGTCTAGCCCAAGCACGGCATCATGGGGGGGGGGGGGGATATGATTTAGACTCACTTGCTGGTTATTGCCTGGCTCACTAGTGCCCATCAATGCAGCCTCGCCAGTGCACATCAATGCAGCCTGATCAGTGCACATCAATACAGCCTCACCAATACCCATCAATGCAGCCTGATCAGTGCCCATCAATGCAGCCTCACCAATACCCATTAATGCAGCCTCATCAGTGCCCATCAATGCAGCCTCACCAGTGCCCATCAATGCAGCCTCACCAGTGCCCATCAATGCAGCCTCATCAGTCCCCTTCAGAGCAGCCTTACCTGTGGCCATCAATGCAGCCCGATCAGTGCCCATCAGCTCAGCCTTAGCAGTGCCCATCAATGCAGCCTCATCAGAGTCCATCAGCTCATCCTCACTAATGCCCATCAATGCAGCCTCACCGGTGCCCATCGATGCAGCCTCATCAGTGCTGATCAGCTCAGTCTCACCAATGCCCATCAATGTAGCCTGATCAGTGCCCATCAGCTCAGCCTTACCTGTGCCCATCAGTGCAGCTTGATCAGTGCCCATCAGCTCAGCTTTACCGGTGCCCATCAATGCAACCATGCCAGTGCCAATCAGGGCAACCTTGCTAGTGCCCATCAATGCAGCCTGATCAGTGCCCATCAGCTCAGCCTTGCCTGTGCCCATCAATGCAGCCTCATCAGTGCCCATCAGCTCAGCCTCACCAGTGCCCATCAATGCAGCCTTGCCAGTGCCCATCAGCACAGCCTTGCCACTGTTGCCACTGTTGCCACTGCCCATTAATGCAGCCTGATCAGGGCCCATCAATGCAGCCTGATTAATGTCCATCATCTCAGTCTTACCTGTGCCCATCAATGAAGCCTGATCAGTGCCCATCAGCTCAGCCTCACCAGTGCCCATCACAGCCTTGTCACTGCCCATCAGAGCAGCCTTTCCAGGGCATGGGGAGAGGAGAGCTTCCGGCTTACACAGAGCGGGGATCTCCTGCTAACCCCGGTGCGACCGCAGTGTCACACTAAGTCCCGCCTCCAGGACCAGCTCCTATGATGGACATCACATGTCCCGGCATTGGACCAGTGTGACGTCCATCATAGGAGCGGTCTAGGAGGCGGGACTTGGCCATGCCGGATAAGCATGAGATGCCCAGTGCAGGTGGCCTGTCTGGCACTGTATAGCCCAGCCAACCCCAGGCCTTGGGACTCGGTGCTAATAATTCTGAAAAAAAAATACGAGACGCGGGGCTTTTTTAGGGGCCCACTCAGGGCTAAAGCCCTGGTCAGCCCCCCTCCCAATGCCACTGCAGTTGAGAGAGATTAGAACATCTGTCAGGTTTTTATTGCTGGTTGTGTCCCCATTAAGGACATTCACACTCTCTATTTGTCATGGTGACCGTTATCACTGAAAGTGAAAGAATATTCACAAATTTGAAATGGTCCTCATAACAGGAATAGAGGAGATACACTATTGTCAAAAGTATTGGGACACCTGCCTTTACACGCACATGAATTTTATTGAGTTGGCCCACCCTTTGCAGCTATAGCAGCTTGCACTCTTCTGGGAAGGCTGTCCACAAGGTTTAGAAGTGTGTCTATGGGAATGTTTGACTATTCTTCCAGAAGCGCATTTGTGAGGTCAGGCACTGACCTCACATCTCAAAGGTGTTCTATCGGGTAAAGCCCAGTCAAGTTCCTCCACCCCCAAACTCGCTCATCCATGTCTTTATAGACCTTGTTTTGTGCACTGGCCCAAATTATTTGGTGGAGGTTTTTTTTTAGGGATTGGGCTTGGTCCCTTAGTTTCAGTGAAGGGAACTCTTAAGGCATTAGCATACCAAGACATTTTGGACAATTTCATGCTCCCAACTTTGTGGGAACAGTTTAGGGATGGCCCCCTCCTGTTCCAACATGACTGTGCACCAGTGCACAAAGCAAGGTCCATAAAGACATGGATGAGCAAGTTTGGGGCAGAGGAACTTGACTGGTCTGCACAGAGACCTGACCTCAACCCGATAGAACTCCTTTGGGATGAATTCGAGTGGAGACTGTGAGCCAGGCCTTCTCGTCCACATCAGTGCCTGACCTCACAAATTCTGGAAGAATGGTCAAACATTCCCACAGACACGCTCCTAAACCTTGTGGACAGCCTTCCCTGAACCTGTTCTAGCTGCAGAGGGTGCGCCCACTCAATATTGAACCCTAGGAACTAAGACTGAGATGCCATTAAAGTTCATGTGCGTGTAAAGGCAGGTGTCCCAATACTTTTGGGAATATAGTATATCTTACAATGGAGATACTAATTCTGGCGACTATCAGGGATTTCCCTCACTTTGGAAGGACTTTCTCCCACTTCCTGTGGTGGCTATCAGACCGGAAGTGAAGAAAAATCTCCCTAATATAAACAAATGGTAGAAAAAAAACCTAGGGATGCACGAATACCTGTTTTTTAAGAGCGAGTATGGGTACCGATACTTGTCCTCAAGTACTCGTTGATATCAATTACTAATACCGTGATACCGAATTGCACCGCTTTCCTGTTCAAATCACATGCGATCCTTTGCAACGCAATTGGAGCCCATTCATTTTTTATGGGCTCAAATCGCACTGCAAAGGTATCAGTTTTAGGTATCAGAGCATTTGAATGCGTATTCGTGCAAATGCTTAGTATCGGCACCGATACCGGTCTCGGTGCAACCCTAGTTAAAACCCTCCTTTACTCTATTAAAATTGGGAAAAGAAGACTTGACTTCAGTTCTACTTTAAATTATGTTCACTTTCCCAGTTCAAAGATAAAACTTGATTGACTTTAGTAGGCAACTGATTTATTTTGCCTTTCTTCAGCTTTCACCATACATTCACTCCAACCCCTTGGTTAGCTTGTTCATAATGATGCAGTACATACAGAATACAACATTTCTGCATCAGCATATTCTCTTCTGTTATAAACACTTTCCAATGTTAATATTTTTGCCATTCCTCCACTTATTAGCATTGACTAGTGAGTGATAATTAAGATTCATATTGGATTTGATGGTTTGTGATTGCTCAACGGCAGATAATTGAACTTCACTGAACGACACTGGCACAACACTGTTATCTGAAGGTGGCTGCTGGCAATGTATAATGTAATAGAAGGAAAACATTTGGTTGTTATACTGTAAATGATATACCTCTGTGTTATCTCTGATTGTTCAATTTTTCAAAAAATAAAGCCTAAGTGTAAAAAAAAAAAAAAAAAAATAAGTAAAAAAAAAAAAAAAAAAAATCAGCACAAGGGACATACAATGCTGTGAAAAAGTATTTGCTCCCTTTCTGATTTTTATTTTTTTTTGCATATTTGTCACACTTAAATGACTCGGGTTATCAAACACATTTTATTACACAAAGATAACCCGAGTAAATACAAAATGCAGTTTTTTAAATGATGGTTTAATTTATTAAGGCAAAAAAGCTGTCCAAACCTGCCTGGCTTTATGTGAAAAAGTAATTGCCCCCTAAACCTAATAACTTGTTGTGCCACCCTTGGTGGCAACAGCTGCAATCAAGCGTTTGCGATAACTGGCAATGAGTCTTTAACATGCCATGGAGCAATTTTGACCCACTCTTCTTTGCAGAATTGTTTTAGTTCAGCCACATTGGACGGGTTTTCCAGCATGAACGGCCTGTGTAAGGTCATGGTACAGCTTCTCAATTGGATTTAAGTCCGGGCTTTGACTAGGCCACTCCAAAACTGAAATTTTGCTTTGTTTGAACCATTTGGAGGTGGACTTGCTGTTGTATTTCGGATCATTGTCCTGCCGCATAACCCAAGTGCAATTGAGCTTGAGGTCACAAACTAATGGCCGGACATTCTCCTTTAGGATTTTCTGGTAAAGCTCAGAATTTATGGTTCCATCAATTATGGTAAGTCGTCCAGGTCCTGAAGCTGCAAAGCAGTCCCAGACCATCACGGGACCACCACCATGTCTGACTGTTGGTATGATGTTCTTGTTATGAAATGCTGTATTGGTTTTATGCCAGACGTAAGGGGACGCACACCTTCCAAAAAGTAAAGTTTCAGTCCACAGAATATTTACCTAAAAGTCTTGGGGATAATCAAGATGTTTTTTGATAAATGTGAGATGAGCCTTTGTGTTCTTTTTGGTCAGCAGTGGCTTTGGCCTTGGAACTCTCCCATGGATGGCATTTTTGCCCAGTCTCTCTTTTCTTATTGTTGAATCATGAACACTGATTTTACCTGCGGCAAGTGAGGCCTGCAGTTCTTTAGATGTTGCTCTGAGTTGTTTTATGACCTCCTGGATGAGTCGTCGTTGTGCTCTTGGAGTCAATTTGGTTGTCCGGCCACTCCTGGGAAGGTTCACCACTGTTCCAAGTTTTCTCCATTTGTGAATAATGGCTCTCACCGGGCTTCGCTGGCGTTCCAAAACCTTAGAAATGGCTTTGTAATCCTTTCCAGGCTGATACATGTCAATGACTTTGTTTTCTCATCTGTTCTTGAATTTCTTTAGATCACGGCATGATGTGTTGCTTTTTTAGATCTTTTAGCATGCTCCACCTTGTCAGACAGCTTCTAGTTAAGTGATGTTTTGATTCAACAGGTCTGGCAGTAATCAGGCCTGGGTGTGGCAAGTGAAATCTAACTCGGCTTTTCAAAAAATTGTGGTTAATCACAGTTCATTCATGAGTCAGCATGGGAGGGGGCAATTACTTTTTCACATAGTGCCAGGCAAGTTTGAACAGCTTTTTTCCCGTAATAAATTAAATAATAATTAAAAAACTGCATCTTGGATTTACTCGGGTTATCTTTGTGTAATATTAAAATTTGTTTGATGATCTGAATCATTTAAGTGTGAGAAATATGCAAAAAAAAAAAAAAAATCAGGAAGGGGGCAAATACATTTTCACAGCACTGTAACTTACTG
The DNA here is from genome assembly GCA_028564925.1 of Lithobates sylvaticus. Classification (NCBI taxonomy): domain Eukaryota; kingdom Metazoa; phylum Chordata; class Amphibia; order Anura; family Ranidae; genus Lithobates; species Lithobates sylvaticus. The sequence continues at coordinate 111,154,486 of CM053026.1, forward strand.
TCAAAAGGCTGTGTCCCTTGTGCTGATTCCTCTTTACATTCATAAAAGTTGACACTACAGTTTCTATGACTGAAACAATGGAAGTGGATAACTTTTCAATCATATGCCTGTCCTCCATTTATAGATCCAGTTTTATTCATAGAAGCTGTATTGTGGCTGGGTATATGGTCAGGCACTGTTTAACCGCTTCCCGACCTCATGTAGATATACGTCTACAGAATGGCACGGGCAGGCAAAAGCACGTACCTGTACGTCCCCTTTAATTGCCTGCCCGTGGGTCGCGCGCGCCAGCGGCGCACTAGCGACCCGGTCGGGAGCTCCGTGACCCCGGCCGCGGGACCAGCGGACCCGATCGCTGCTGGTGTCCCGCGATCGGGTTACGGAGCTGAAGAACGGGGAGAGGTATGTATAAACAAACCTCTCCCCGCGATTCCTACTCTGCCTGTCATTGATTGGCTGTTCCCGGTCATCGGGAAAGCCGATCAATGACGTCAGACGTCAGCCCCGCCCCCTAATGTAAAAAAACACACACACACACGTCACAGCCCATAAACCCTCCCCTCCCCCTAGTGGTTAACTCTTTCACTACAACTGTCATTTATACAGGAATTAATGCATTTAAATAGCATTGATTGTTGTATAAATGACAATGGTCCCAAAAATGTTTTAAAAATGTCCGATGTGTCCGCCATAATGTCGCAGTCACAAAAAAAATCGCTGATCGCCACCATTACTAGTAAAAAAAAAAATATTAATAAAAATGCTATAAAACTATCCCCTATTTTGTAAACGCTATAACTTTTGCGCAAACCAATCAATAATCGCTAATTGCGATTTTTTTTTACCAAAATTATGTCGAAGAATACTTATCGGCCTAAACTGAGGAAAAAAAAATTTTTTTATATATTTTTTGGGGATAGCAAAAAGTAAAAAATATTGCATTTTTGTCAAAATTGTCGCTCTATTTTTGTTTATAGCGCAAATAAAAACCGCAGGGGCGATCAAAAGAAAGCTCTATTTGTGGGAAAAAAAGGACGCCAATTTTGTTTTGGAGTCACGTCGCACGACCGCGCAATTGTCAGTTAAATCGACGCAGTGCCGAATCGCAAAAAGGGGCCTGGTCCTTTGGCTGCCAATTGGTCGGGGCTGAAGTGGTTAAGTGGAACTTCACTCTCTCAATCAACATTAACTATTTGTAATCTTTATGCTGCTAGCCAGTGGCGGCTGGTGCTCAAAATAATTTTTTTTGGGGGGGGGGGGGGGCACAAACAAACTGAAAAATTAAACTGTTAGTGCAGGACTGTAAATAGCCATTTATCAGGTGATTATGTATTATTACTGCTAGATAAAACGGTGCCTATCAAATGCAGCCTCACTGTGCCCATCATTGCAGCCTTACTGTGCCAATCAATTTCAGCCTCACTGTGCCAATCAATTTCAGCCTCACTGTGCACATCAATTGCAGCCTAACTGTGCCCATCAATTGCAGCCTCTCTGTGCCCATCAATTGCAGCCTCACTGTGCCCGTCAATAGCCCAATCACATCCACATTTGAAGTAAAAGAAAAGAAAACCACTTAACATAAGGTGTCCTCATCAGAGCCCCGTTTTACATCAGATGTCCCAATCAGAGTCCCCCTTTACAACGGGTGTCCCCATTAGCATCCCCCTATACATCAAGTGTCCTCATCTGAGTCCCCCTATAAATCAGGTGTCCCAATCAGAGTCCCCCTTTACAACAGGTGTCCCCATCAGCATCCCCCTATACATCAGGTGTCCTCATCAGAGTCCCCCTATACATTTTTTTTTCAGTGATTGCAGCACGTCATGCTTCTCATACACCTGTGTGACCAGCATCCCGCACACACTTAAAGGGACATTATTATTTTTTTTTTCTTATGATGAGTAGCTTTGGGGGGGCTGCGCATTAGTAAATAGATAGGAAAGTATATCATATTTACTTGTTTTGAACTTTTTTTTACATCTCTGCTGTTACTTCCTAGTTTCTTGCCTAGGCAAATTACAGTTGTGCTCAAAAGTTTGCATACCCTGGCAGAAATTCAGAAATGTTGGCATTAATATTGAAAATATGACTGATCATGCCAAAAAAAAATTATTTTATTTAGGGATAGCAATCACATGAAGCCATTTATTATCACATAGTTTTTTGGATCCTTTTTAAATCATAATGATAGCAGAAATCACCCAAATGGCCTTGATAAAAAGTTTACATACCCTTGAATGTTTGGCCTTGGTACAGACTCAGAAGGTGGCACACACAGGTTCAAATGGCAATTAAAGGTTCATTTCCCACATTTGTGGCTTTTTAAATCACAATTAGTGTCTGTGTATAAATAGTCAATTAGTTTGTTAGCTCTCACATGGATGCACTAAGCAGGCTAGACACTGAGCCATGAGGAGGTAGAAAAGAACAGTCAAAAGACCTGCGTAACAAGGTAATGAAACTTTACAAAGATGGAAAAGGATATAAAAAGATATCAAAAGCCTTGAATATGCCAGTCAGTACTGTTAAGTCACTTATTAAGAAGTGGAAAATGAGGGGCTCTTTTGATACCAAGCCAAACCAAGAAAGATTGCAGCCACAACTAATGGAAGTATTGCTCAGGATACAAAGAAAAACCCACAGACAACCTCAGGAGAAATATAGGCTGCTCCCCAAAAAGACGGCGTGGTTGTTTTTAAGGAGCACAATTCAACGATACTTGAACAAAAAAGAGCTACACGGTTCAGCTGCCAGAGGGAAGTCTTTACTGCGCCAATGCCACAAAAAAGCCACAAAAAAGCCAATAAGAAACCCACTGAGGGAACACATTTAACCCCTTGATCGCCCCCTGGTGTTAACCCCTTCCCTACCAGTTACATTTACACAGTAATGTGTATACTTTTCTTTATCTCAAAGGGCAAATCTCCCAGATCTGGTTTCGGATTGTACAGCATACCAAAGCAGTAATCCCTAATCTTGATTTATTTCCTTTCAGGCATGCTCTAAGAAATTTACTAAAATATGGCAACCATGGATGGACAGGTCCAATTCCTTTTTGGGAGAAGTTCTATCCTCACAAATTAAGGGGTCTATGTTTCTAATATTTGGTTGTAATCATGGTTGGGATTAGCTACTTTAGGATTCCAGTCACATTTTGTTGGTCAATCAGGGGACTATGGCGCTGGTATGTATGTGTTTGATCTTTTCCTTCTGAGGGGGTTCTCGGCCCCCATGATTTCTGTGAGGTACCATTGATGTTCCTCCTCTTTCCCTCACCCGTCTCCATTATTCTCCTTGGGAATGAGTGGGTTCTGGAAGGGATATCCTTGTTTTAACCTTTTTATGGTATAAATCTGTACACTGGTGATATTTTTATTATACATGAATTATATAGCACCAACAGTTTACGCAGCGCTTTTTACAATGTAGAGGGGGGACAGCACAATTACAGCACCGTTCAATACAGAAGGGACAGGAGAGCCCTTCTCATAGAGCTTACATTCTAAAGGGAGGGGGTGGTGGAACAAAAAGGTAATAGATGCGGGGAATGATTTGATGGGGGTGGCTCAGGAACAGTTAGGTGGGTGTGGGATAGGCTTCCCTGAATAAGTGAGTTTTCAGGGATCTCCTAAAGGTGGACATACCGGGGCAGGGAGTTCCAGAGGATGGGAGAGACTATGGAGAAGTCCTGAAGGTGAGCATGGGAAGAGGTAATAAGGGAGCTAGAGAGCATGAGGTCCTGGGAGGAGGGGACGATTTGGTCAATATCTGCAGATGAGGTCAGTGATGTAGCTGGGGCAATGTTGTGGATGACCTTTTAATGTTGTGGTTAGCATTTTAAATTTTATACGGTGGGGTATGCCAGTGAAGGGATTGGCAGAGAGGAGAAGCGGTCACAGATCAGTGAGGTATTCGTTTAGCAGCAGCATTCATAATAGACTGAAGAGGGGATAGTTACTGACTGTCTCTTCCAATGGTGCCTTCTATTTTGTGTGATGTTTTCTTGTTTGCATTTATGAAAAAGAAATTTGAATAAACACCTATTTGAAAAAAAAAAAAAAAAAGTCCCTACATCGAGCCCATATTTTGTAGACACAAAAACCTTTGCAATTGGTTTAAATTGGGATTTTTTTTCTTCCAAAAATATGTCAAATACAAATTGGCCTAAATTGATGAAGAAATTAGATTTTTTACATATTTATTGGATAAGTTTTATAGCAGAAAGTAAAAAAATCTTTTTTTTCTCAAGTTTGTTTGTAGCACCACCAAAACCAAAAAAACGCAGAGATGATCAAATACAACCAAAATAAAGCTCTATTTGTGGGGAAAAAAAAAATCTATTTTGTTTGGGTACAATATCGCACGACCGCTCCACTGCCAGTTAAAGTAACGCAGTGCCGTATCGCAAGTGCCGTACCGCTGCTGGTCAATGCAGCAAATGTAGACTGTTCTAAACAATAATTTGGACATAATGAAAACCATTTTACTTCATGAGCAGAGATACCAAGCTTAAAACTACACAAATATCACATGTTCCTTATTTTCCCTTTATTCAATATATTATTTTACAAAAAACAAAAACATCAAAAAAGAACATACATTACTCAAGTGAACGGAAACATTAAATATATATTACACAGAGATGGGCAGTAGCAGCAGTTGTACTATGATGTGTGCATCACACATACTGTCATGTAGGTCACCTGTTATTTTCTGGAGGGGGAAGATGACCACTATATAGAGTGCAAACTGAGCTACTTGGTACCCTACCTCGATACCTCAGCTGGACATCCCTAAAAACTTCTATGTATGAAAAGCCTCTTCCCTCAGCTCTATGGCCGCACTTAAATTTCAGGCTACATTTTCTATTTGCAGGAAAAGGCTGATAGGGATTTGCAGTGGAAAAACAAAGCATGTTTCCCTACAGAAAATACTGCTGCATTGCAGCAATGTGGGGCTAAGGTTCAGGGGTTTACAAATGGATTTTAGGAGAAAGGGTGTACCCGCTATGTAACAATGGAAGGGGTCATCAGGCAATTTTTTTTTTTTTTTTTGTGGACGGGGTTGCAGTGAACTCTTACAGTGAGAACTATACGGTACTGAAGACTTGTGATGAATTGTGAGAGTGGTATGAATGCCTTTAGAACTTTGTGTGCAGCAGAGTATTAATTCAGCAACGGCTGAACTTCTATATATAAAAAAAACAAATTTTCTTCCACTCAAATTCCTATTGCAATTTACAGCATGAGAGAAGGAATGTGTTGGAACTGCAACAATGCACCAGGAAAAGGGTTGATTCACAAACTGTACTCGTCACCCATACAAAGCAGAGGTAGTCATACTTTGAGATTCGAAGGTTATGAAATAACCACTTACATGTATAAGTATATAAAAGCACCACTGTCAGGTATTCATTGAGAAGTCTGTTAGTCATGCATGTATTTTCTCTAGGTAAGCTCATTAAAAGGGCTTGGAATGTTTTGCGCTGCACTGAACTCTGCTTAAATCACTAATGTGGCATTATGAACATAAGGGAACTTGCCATTTAGAAAACAAACGTACTTTAAAAAGGCACCATTGACACCGAGGCCTGGTTCACACCTTTGCATGTTTTAGTGAGTTTAGTTTTGCGGAAACACACTAAAGTCCATTTAACATGGTTTCCTACGAGTCATGCTCACATCTGCATTTTATGGAAAGGACTGGGGACTTTTGTTCGGGTTTTTGGTTGCATAGGACTTCAATGGGTCAAAAATGTGTACTGAAAAATGCAAAATGCACCTGGAATATGCAAACTGCAATGTGTGTAGTTGTGAACCAGGCCTGAAGGACAAGCGAGGCTAGAAATAATGTCTGGGGTAGTGAAAGCCATCCTTAGATGGTCAACTTTTATTTGCTTGTGGGGCCACAGCAATGGCTATTGGTTAGTCTTGATCGGTAGTTTTAAGAGAACTATTGCTTCATTAGATCAAGACTAACCTACAACCCAACTATGGCTACCCTGGTGGTTTTAAAGTAAACCTGTCATATGAAGTGCGCAACTACCTTTCCAACTCTCCCAGTCTTTTATAATGTACTTGGACTACCTCTTTAATAACAGTATTATTCTGCCCCAAACACTTTCTGACAAACCCCAGTGCCCATGTTGGTTGCCAGGGCTCAGGTAATTGACTGTTGAACAACACAGACATGCGACACAGTGGACCGCAATTGAGAAATGGCAAGATCTCATGGGGGGCTGCATTTATCTACTACGAGGACCACACCTAGATAATTTTAATAAAACATTATGGAACTTCTAGTAAAAAAGTCATCTTACAAAATGTAATGCTAGTGAAACGGGCCATAAAAAAACCTTTCCTGAATTATTTAGCTGCAATATTATGTAACGTGTAATTTATCAACTTGAAAACAGCTGGGGGGGGGGGGGGGGGGTGCATTCATTCACAATTATTTTTTAAACCTAAAACCACTTGTAGCCACAGAGAAACAGCAAGTTTGATGGACATGTCTGCTCTAAGTCAAAGCAGCGATTAAAGCGGAACTATACCCATCGACTGTCACTGATTACCAAACCAGTTACATTCAAGGCAAGTCACGAATGATAACTGCCATGGTTGCTTGTGCTTGCAACAGAACAGTCAAGCCATTAAATGCTTGGTTTGATAACTGATCACATATGCAGGCCCATGGCAACTGCAAATAGAGGCCAAGACGGCAGGTTCCTTGGCTGTAAAAGAGGGTATAGTTCCACTTTAAGGCCTAAACAGGACAGCTGCCCTAGGATTGGGAAGGTTCTCCAGGTGGTGAATTGAAAAAATACATGCAAGCAGCTTTTGATGCCAGTTCTTCAGCTACACAATTATAGTCTACACTTCTGGAGCCAGGTTTACTTTATTTTCTATTTAACATAGCCCTCTCTTTCTGCATTTTGAGCCCAATTAAACAAAAAGGAGATTGCTTCCAGCGCAAAAGATTTTTTTTATAACAGGAACTCAAAACACATCAACTGAGGTAAACAGATTCAGGCTCTTATTTTAATCTCTATAAACAAAACAGCAGTACATTGCTAGAGTGGCCGTATATTCATACATACAGACTAAGACGTACATTTTATCAAAGGTGTAGTGCAATTCTAGAACAGATTTCATAGAACAAAGGCATTGGTTCCATTCTCACAATGAGTTACGACCAACATACATAAAGAAAACAAAAACAGAGAAAAGCACAATAAAAAGAAATTATGTACACAAAAACAATTTTTTTTTTTTTTTTTTTACTAAAAGTTTTTTGTCCTTATATATTTAATTTCTGGGTTAAAAAAGTAGTCCATAAACTCTTGAGGTGTAAGGTGTTTTTATATATTCAAAAAGAGGGAGAAGCTATCTTTTTGGCATGCAAGTAATTCTTCCCATAGGGAGCACACTGTTTAGGTCTCTGTTGTCCCGTAATAGGACCCATGCCTGAAAAAGAAATAAATGATGATCAGGAAAACTGTACAGCGGAATTTACACAGTTTTATTGTACATACATGAACTGCTTTATCTGCCAAAGGATTTGTAATGCTTCCTAGACACTTCCACGGCTAATTGGCTACTAACTGATTGCATCAAAATCTGCTGCCTCCAGCCAGAGTGTACAATGCAAGAAGGTTTATCTTCCAACACGACAATGACCCAAAGCACACAGCAAAAATGACCACACAGTGGTTGGAGAAAAAGGTGAATGTCTTTGCATGGCTTAGTCAGAGCCCAGACTAAACCCCCATTGAAAATCTGTAGATTGACTTGAAGACTGCAGTCCACAAATGGTCACCATCAAATTTAACTGAACTTGAGCAACTCTGCAAAGGATAGTGGGCAAATATTGCAAAGTTTAGATGTACAAAGTTAGTAGAGACTTATCCCAACAGACTAAAGGCTGAAATTTAACCACTTCAATACCCGGCCATATGTCCTCTAATTTGTGCAGTGATATCTGAATGATGCCTATAGCTACAGGCACCATTCAGATATCCATCTTTCCGGCCGGTGATTCTGTCCACGAAAAGAACCATCATAGCGGCAGTTCCACCGCTTGATTGTTCTTATAGGCAACGGGAGGGGACCTTCACCCCCCCCCCCCCCCCCCCATCCGGTGCTTTCCCGGGCTCTCCTGTGCCAGCGGGGGCCCGGAGAAAGAATCACCCGCCGCCGGATGAGCATAGAGATTTCCGGTGACCAGATGGTCACCAGTCATCTCTATGACCGCCGAAGGCACGGGCACGACGTTATGACGTCACGCCCGGTACCCAGAAGTAAAAGCCGCGATCGCAGCGGCTACCCCAAAGCACCCTCCCCATGTTGAGGGCATGTGGCCTGGTATGGTTCAGGAGGGGGGAGAACTCTCGCCCCCCCCCTTTCCTGTGGCCTGCCAGGTTGTGTGCTCGGATAAGGGCCTGGTATGGAATTTGGGGGGACCCCCACGCAGTGTTTTTTTTTTTTTTTATTTGGTTTAGCGTTCCCCTTAATATTCATACCAGACCCAAAAGGTACTGGTAATGGACTGTATTGCCGGGACCGACAATTCTTTATAACCGCAAGTAGTTTTAAATTACTTTTTTTCCCCCTTTAGAAATGTCATTTTGCTCTCGGACTGTTCTAAACACGGGAAACGTGCCACTTTACAGGCATACTATAGACACCCCCCCCCCAGGTACGGAATTTAAAGGAATATTTCACTTTATTGTTTCACTTTAAGCATTATTAAATTCACTGCTCCCAAAAAAACGTCAGTTTAAAACTTTTTTTTGCATTGATACATGTTCCCTGGGGCAGGACCTGGGTCCCCAAACACTCTGTCATACAAAAACTTGCAAATAAACATTTAAAATTAGCACTTTTGAGTATTCATGGTCATGTCCCATAGACTTTAACGGTGTTCGGACAAATGTTTTGCCCGTTCGCATGTTCTGCCACAAACCGAACTGGGGGGGGGGGGGGGGGGGGGTGTTCAGCTCATCCCTACTCACTACAAGTCTACTAATGTGTTCATGCTGACTGAAAATACATTCTGTGTGACCCATATTCCAATATTTGCAGTTGTTTGGCAGGGATGCTAAAATAATCCTATATTCATAGCTGCCTGAAAATATACTGCAGCTTCTGTAAAAATATGGCTGTATATGGCTATTCTTACCTTCTTGAATTCATCTTGAATTATGTCAAACTTCAGTTTTTCATGTACTGCTCTAGCAGTGTTTGTTCTGTCAAAGGGCTCTGGAATAGAAAACACATGTCCTTTATGGTATTCTGTTTAACATGTACCATCATGTATGCAATAGGAAGCAATCGTTAGGTTAGGTGAAGTGGACATGTGTATTTGCTTGCAGTCTAGAAGCTTCTTGTATTGAGAGAGGGAGAGTGAAGGATATCAGGGAACGGGAGAGAGTGCAGAGAAGGGTAACCAAACTGATAAGAGGCATGGAGGAGCTCAGCTATGAGGAAAGATTAAAGGGACTGAATTTATTCACTCTTGATAAGAGGAGATTAAGGGGGGATATGATCAACATGTACAAATATATAAGGTCCATATAGTGAACTTGGTGTCGAGTTATTCACTTTACAGTCAACAAAGAGAACAAGGGGGCACTCTTTACGTCTAGAGAAAAAGAGATTTCATCTCCAAATACGGAAAGGTTTCTTCAAAGTAAGAGCTGTGAAAATGTGGAATAGGCTCCCTCCAGAGGTGGTTCTGGCCAGCTCAGTAGATTGCGTTAAGAAAGGCCTGGATACTTTCCTAAATGTACATAATATAACTGGGTACTAACATTTATAGGTAAAGTTGATCGGGGAAAATCCGATTGCCTCTCGGGGGATCAGGAAGGAATTTTTTCCCCTGCTTTGGCAAATTGGATCATGCTCTGCTGGGGTTTTTCGCCTTCCTCTGGATCAACTGTGTGTATAGAATTGGGTATATGGGAGTGTATGATATTGTTTTTTTGTGGTTGAACTGGATGGACTTGTGTATTTTTTCAACCTAACTATGCAACTAAGGAAATCAAAAATCACTGATCTTTATATTATTTCTGTACAAAGCAGATGGAGAAAAGGTCCATGAAACATCAAAGGTGACCATTCTACTTACAGCAAAAGTAAAGTATACTTGTACGCAGATCAAATGAGGGAAGTCAATTATATTATTTGACAGCATAATATAAGCTTAACACAGGTTTTTCTCCTGCCTGCAAATCTAATACATTTTAATATGTACTGTACTAACAAATTGCAGTAGCGGAAAACCAAAACTCCAAACTGCCTATGCTGCCTGACAGAGCATGTTACTTTTCAGAAATGGACAGCAAGCAGTGTGTAGCTAAATGATTCCTATAGTAAACCTAAGGGTCTGAACTGCTTATAAAATCTCCCAAAAAAAAAAAAAAAAAAGGAAATATGCGCTCTCTACCTGTGCTATGCTTGTTATCTAAATACACAATTTAGTAAAACCACAGTTGGCAATTGCAAGTTTCTTTGCTTCACCTTCCACACAGATGAACTTGTGTCTCCATTCAATGCCATCTGTTCTCTGCATAGCTTCTCCTGTTCGCACAGAAACAATCTTGTCTGTGCAGCTAATAAGAGGGGAAAAAAAATTAAAAAATGAATAAAAAAAAAAAAAAATCTACATAAGTAAATCCCTCTAATTGGATTACATAAAGCACGTTACATTACAAACACTAAATGTATACTAGAAATGTGAGGGATAAAACTGCAACCAATAGACAATACACCAATAATCTGTATCAATAAAGTTGCACACTTATTACGCCTCCCTGAGATCAGTCAGTCTGGGGGTGGGATTTACCAGAATTTTGACAGGCATCTGTTAATTTCCTTATTTTTGTAGAATGGGTGACAATTTTCTGATGTAACGCAATAAACATAAGCTGTACCCAAGGTGTGCTCATCCTGGCCTTAAATACATGGTTTACTCTGGGTACTAGCAGGCCAGTGACGTTGGAACAGAGCAGGCATCAGCGGTTAATCAGAATTCAAAAAGAGGTAGATCTGACCAACTCATGATTGTTTCATGCGCAATGCACATAATACAAGATTAGACGATGAACCTGCCTGGCGTGTTTTATGGATCATGGAACTATATAACTATCATTAGAATTGGGCCGATGTAGTAGGGAAACCACATTTAAAAAACACAAAGACCTTTAGGCCCCTTTCACACTGGGGCGGGAGCCGCAGCGACAGTAAAGCAGCGCTATATTTAGCGATGCTTTACCGTCGTTTTAGCCACGGTATTCAGCCGCTCGCGGGGCGGTTTTACACCCCGCGAGCGGCCGAAAAAGGGTTAAAATCCCCTGCAAAGCGCCGCCGTGCAAGCGATTTGCAGCGGTATTACCGCGGTGTCCCATTGAAATCAATGGGTAGGAGCGGTATATACACCGCTCCAAAGATGCTGCTAGCAGGACTTTTACCATCCTGCTAGCGCACCGCTCCAGTGTGAAGTGAAAAACGCCCCAGTGTGAAAGGGGCCTTAGTGGAGAGGCAATATGGACTTTTAAAGATATCTAAACAAACCATTACAGGTACAGGAAAGTAAAGGTTATATAAAAAAAATATGCTTAAACCACCCCCCCCTTCTGTCTATGCTATATAGTGATTGGAAAAAAAAAAAATAATCTAAATAACAGTCTCTGAAACAGAAAAAAAAAAAAAAAGGGCAAGAACTTCACCCTTGATAGTGCCAAGAGCCAAATGCTAGTGTAGAACCACCTGCAAGGGGGGAAAAAAATAGAAAATTCTTCTCACAAACTCCTAGGATGGAAACCCTGGAGAATAACACAAAGTGAAGTAGGCCTTCCATATCTGATGACCTTGCTGGAAGGAGACATCCAGGCTTTTAGCACCTTGGAAATGAGTTGGAGATGCCTCAGAACCTAGGCTTCAAGAACCGTGCCATTAAAGCCAGCAACTATGAAGCAGGATTGCAAATTGGGCCTTGGGACAGAAGAGCCTGCTGAGCATCTGTCAGAAGTCTTAAAAGGGCACTTTAAAAAAATAAATCTCATTTTATTTTTTTATTTTTTACACTGTCCCCATAATTTATTTTTTATTTTTGATCACTTCTATCCCTTCTACTAGGAATATAAACATCTCTTGTAATATAAATAAGAAGGACAGGGCCCCTTTAATGTGAGATCTGGGGTCAAAAAGACCTCAGATCTCAATTACATTTATAAGCACCAAAAAATAAACAAAGAAAAAAAATATAAAAAAAAGGCCAGAAGTGACATTTGACATTGTTCCGGTCCCCCAAGGGCATAGAGTCGAGTGGTGGCCATCTTGCCCTCACTCTACTTCCTGCTCAGTACACCATCGGATCAAATATTTCTCGCCACTACCGATCTCTCCGTTAAGCAGCAGAAACGACCGGGAAGCGGCAGGTGGACACCTCGCCCACTGCCCAGAAAAGTGATCCCGTGGCGAATCTGCCCTTGGGTCCACTTTTATGTGAAAAAGGACGCCCACTGTGTAAAAATAATCCGGGGTTATGGCAGCTAGTTGCTGCCATAACCCTGGTATTTAATGTCCAAGTAGCGACGCACATACACGGTGGGCGGTCCAGAAGTGGTTAGTCTCTGTGTCAAAATTTCTAAGAAGGTAGAGGTATGTAAAAATAACACAAATGAGACGAATCGTGCTCTGTAAACATATGCAACTTACTCAAATTCCGTAGCAAAATATTTTAGGAAACCTACAAACAGGTCCCCCAGGGAGGTGCTGTTTTTCGACTGGTACTTTGGAATATGGCGAGGAGCGAGGTGCACAAGGTGCAGCTGCATTGAAGGGTTAAAACATTCCTGAAAAAAAAAAAAAAAAAAAAAAAATCTAATTAAAAAGGAAAACTCCACTTTTGTGGTTCTTGACATCACTAGGATATCCCAGAAAATATTTCCATTTACAGTGGCACAACAGAAAGCTAGTTCCTCGGTATAGCGACTAATTCATTACAGTACACTTATTTGGGTATTATACTTTATGGGCCTTTAAATCTACAAAATGTTTAGTGAAATGTGTCATTTATATTTAATTTAAGTTACTGATTGGTGTATTACATAGTATTCATACTGAAGTACTTTTGTACTAATAACAGTTATTCAAGTTATGTCCCAGGGTTAAAGTGTTTGTAAAGACTCAAGGTTTTTCACCTTAATGCATTCTATGCATTAAGGTGAAAAACCTGTGCTGCAGCCCCCCCCCCCCCCCTTTTCTTACCCAGGACTGATTCAATCCAGCGATGTGCACGAGTACGGCGGCTTCAGCCACTGTCTCTCTCAATGTACAGATTGAAAGCAGCAAGAGTCATTGGCTCCCGCTACCGTCAGCCAAATCCAGTGACACTAGCAGGGGCGGGGCCCGGAGTCCCACTGTCTGTCAATGGACGCAGCAGGACTCAATCGATAGCCTGCACACAGGTGCCCCCCATGTAAAGGTGGCACGCCAGAAAAAATAAAAAAATAAAAAATAGGATCAGGGCTGATCTGTGCTAAACGATTGCACAGAGCAGGTAAGTATAGGCATGCTTTTTTTTTTTTACATAAAAAAAAAGTCAAACAGGGTTTACAACCCCTTTTGAAGCTAAATGTCCAGATGTGTGAAATTGGAGAGGACATATGGGTGCATTAGTATCTAAAGCAAATTGAAGAGGTTTCAAATGGAACATTAACCATAACTTGATTAAAAAAATAATGTTCTTTAGCAAGGAACATGCATTCCACATTAAGAAAACCATGCTACCAAAATAGGGGTGTGCTGTAAATTGCATCCAGCATTGCTCCCATTTCTTCTTCTTCCTTCATTTCAGAGCCCCTGAACAGCAGTAAATAGTTAGGCTATTAGCAGATTGTACTCTAATGGCTCTGGATTTTTGCCACAATGCCTGAATTGGAGACCAACCGAGCATGTGCAGAGCGATAACGCTGTATTACTGGATTTTACACAGTATAGGCACTTTTTAGGTTTTACATAGCTATACCTGCAGCCTAATTTTCTGACTTAAGTTCCACATTAATGTGTACATGCACAAGTTCAGATGCCACTGAAATAAATTTAAAGTAAACCTGTCAGGTGAAAAATCTAGAGGGCAGCATTGCGGTTCTGCCCCAACAAATTAAACTGGTAAAAAGAAAGGGTTAACTTGTGACCTATTTATACATAATAGTAAATTATAAAATTTGTGTCAAGCACAGAAATCTCAGTGCAGACATGGTTTCTAAATGAGCTCCATATTGTGGGCATGTCTTAGGCAGGCCATACATTTTACCCCCCCCATGAGCCAGGTGGAGCAGTGACCCAGTGGGGTATTACACATCTAGGAATCTTTGGTTTCTTTACATTAACCTCTTAGTGCTGGCTATATGTATATATGCGGCCGCTCAGCAGGTATGCCCCAATTCTGAAGAGCCGCATATATACAGCCCTGTTAAAACAACTTACCGTGCTGAGAGCACACTCCCTGCATGGCAGCCGGTGAGGATCTGTGAGCTCCCAATGCATACTTGCGATCTGGAGCTGTCTGATCATGTGGCCGCCAATCAATCACAGCGGTCGCATTGGCCCAAATGCCTGCCTTAGGGCTTTTAGAACTCTTAAAGGGCTGAGAGGCAGTCGGTGCAAAGGGGTCAAGTGCTTTGTCTCAGTCATGAGAATGGGTGGCATTTTGCTCCAGTGAATTTCTTCCTGAAGAGAGAGGATCTCGCACACTGCACAAGTGGCGATTTGTGAAAACGTTTGGTGGAAGTTGACACATCTTTTTGCACAATTTATATGAACTTTATTTTTTTGTGTGCATTCATTTTAGTGTATAATCTATCATTTTTTGTGAAGTTAATAAGTCACAGTGCTAGTTTGAGGTTTTATATGCTGTACTTACTGGGTAATCTTTCTGTAGAGATGGAAGAACTGGTTCAGGTAGAGCTAAAAAACAAAAAAAAAAAAAAAACACTGTAAAAAACATTTTACTCAAGTTTACAGATTTACAGTTATACAAGAATAATTTCTTTATCTTGAAAATGTGCATTCAGGGATACAAAATAAAATAAGTCCACATTCATACGGTCATGCTCCATCATATGGCACATGGCTTGCACACAGGTATCTCCATTAATTATACATGCATAACATTTTACAAAAATACAAGAGGGTTGGGAGATTTGTTCAATCAGTAGGTTGAAATATATATATATATATAAATTCCCCCATGCTCACTGCTACACTTTACAGTAGGAAGACAGATTTAAATACGTTCAAGCACTGCAACCAGTGTTCAACAGATCGCTGGTGCCATGAAAGTCTCCTGCAGATCTGTCAGTGTATTGGCTTGTTTGTACCTCGTACGAGCGAGCCGATACATGCCGACAGAAGGAATGAACTAACTGATAATGATCATGTTGGTTAGCCGCTTCCATGACTACAAGCCCAAGAAGGACAGCTCTGAAACTGGAAAAGACCAATTCATGGTCACTTCTGGCTTCATTCACCACAGAGGAGATAGAGGAACTTGTCATTCTGAAGCTTTCATGTGGTCCTGGGCGCCTGGTAATCACAGGGAAGGGGCTGGTGGAGGGAGGAACTGCATTGACCGCAATGTAAAAGTCATCACTTTGCCACGAGGCAGCTGATTGGAACCTGCACAAGTATATGGCTGCTACTGCAGCCATGTGATTATCTATTCGCTCTCAGATGTACCATGTACATCCAAAGAGTTGCAGTGGTTAAAAGTCAAATTTTTTTGCAATGCATACTAGCCCATTAGGCTTTTACTTTGCCGGGGAAAAAGGAGGAAGTAAAAATATAAAGTAAACCAGTAGAAATACAAGGGCTGCAAGTGCTGACCTCTGCCTGAAAGAACTAGCCATCAATAGATGGAGCCACTAACACAGATGAAGCATGCTGCAAGAAAAGTCAGGATTCCTGATCCGTATACTTCGGACCCGGACTCAAAAGGACACTGAAGATAAAATGGCCAGAGTGACAGCCAAGGGCTATCTGAGAAAGATCTGCAACATTTCCTTCTGGAAACCAGGGGGGCGACAGGGTGACTTATTTTATCAGGCTTCATCTATAATAACAGGTTTGTATGGGACTGCCACTTACAGGGTGATCTTTTCTGTAGCAATCATTGCCCCCGTAGGTGATCCCCAGTGATTACTATACAAGTTTAAACGTAATAATGATTAATCCACCAAATGGGGGGATTCTATGCATGAAGGTAATAAACCTTCAATGTGCAGCTCCCACCTCAGCGGCCCCAATACTTACCCAAGCCCTATCAGTCCAGCGATGTGCATGAGGGCAGCGGCTCCCCGAGTCTCTTCCTCATTGGCTTAGACAGCAGTGGGAGCTATTGGCCAATGAAAGCATGGTCCCATGAGCAAATGAAAGCATGGGCGGGGCTGCACTGGGTGTGTGACTGGACACAGAGCTGCTGTTCGGGAGCAAGCTCAGGTGCCCCTTTTGCAGGAGGGAGGGGTGTGGAGCACCGGCGGGGAACCCGAGAAGGAGGAGGAGGACGACCAGGGCTGCTCTGAAAAAAGTGCACAGAGCAGGGAAGCATAACATGCGACCAAAAAAATAAAAAATAAAAATCTGCCTTTTATAGCGCTTTAAAAGCAGAAGTAAACAAAAAAATAAATAAATAAATTTACATAGGATGTGGCACACTCATAGTTCAGTGTTTGATTGCCACCTGAGGGCAATCAGTTCAATGTCACACCCGCACATGCGTGCGGAAGCCGCCAGTCACGGCACAGGGCTCTGAAGGAACAGCATGGGTGGCCGTTTATTCAGAGTGCATGCGCCAATGAGGTCACTAGCTGTAAAAATCTCCTAAATGGTGCATGTTTAGGAGATATTTACACTTTCTATAAGTAAGCCTTAATATAGGCTTACCTATAGGCAAAATTCAAAGATGGAAGTTTACTTCCTCTTGAAGCATCTCGTTACACCCAAGTAGCCCAATATATAGTAGCTGGGATAATGGTGTACATTACAGTATACACAGTAGATCCGTAAGAATCGGATATCAAACACGGGTGAACCCCCAGAAGGCAAAGAGATGTACATTCAGCAAGGAACATCATCCAGTCCCATCAAGAATAGGTGTAAAAAGAGGATAAAGCAGGTCGACAGCAGGTCTGATTATGGAAAGGAAACAGGGGAAGAGTCCAGCAAGGAGGATGATAACCAAGCAGATAATATTTAAAAAAAAAATAAAAAAGTTTTGGACAGCCTCCATGTTAAGAGGTAAATTTTTCTCTTTTTCCAATATGGCATTCAACAGTATCTCCCGTTGTACATAGGTAGGGAGGACAAGGAGACAGCAATTGGAGGACGGTGGGAATTTATCCTCAGGAATGATGCTCAAGTGCTCTTTTTTAGGATCAGGAGGTAATGGGATAGAACACAAACTTTGAGCTGTTTGAAAGATACTGAACCAGTACCTACTGTAAATTAGGGGGCAGCGCCAGAGCATGTGGATTAGAGTGCCGTCTGTGCTGAAGCACTTAGGCCCCTTTCACACTGGGGCAGGAGCCGCGGTGACGGTAAAGCAGCGCTATATTTAGCACTGCTTTACCGTCGTTTTAGCCGCGGTATTCGGCCGCTCGCGGTGCGGTTTTACCCCCCGCGAGCGGCCAAAAATTGCAGCGGTATCCCATTGAAAATCAATGGGTAGGAGCGGTATAGGAGCGGTGTATTCACCGCTCCTATAACGCTAGCAGGACTTTTACCGTCCTGCTAGCGCACCGCTCCAGTGTGAAAGCCCTCCGAATAGTATGAATAGGCCAACAAATATCTGGGAAGGGGAATTACATGATATTGTCAAAAGTATTGTGTGTGTGTGTGTGTGTGTGTGTGTGTGTGTGTGTGTGTGTGTGTGTGTGTGTGTGTGTGTGTGTGTGTGTGTGTGTGTGTGTGTGTGTGTGTGTACAAACTTTAAAATGGCATCCCAGTCTTAGTCCGTGGGGTTCAAGCACATTTGTGAGGTCAGACACTGATGTTGGACGAGAAGGCCTGGCTCGCAATCTCCGCTGTAATTCATCGCAAAGGTGTTCTATCGGGTTGAGGTCAGGCCAGTCAAGTTCCTCCACCCCAAACCCACTCATCCATGCCTTTAAAAAACCTTGCTTTGTGCACTGGTGCGCAGTTATGTTGGAACAGGAACGAGCCATCCCTAAACTGGGCCAACAAAGTCTTGGTATGCCGACGCCTTAAGAGTTCCCTTCACTGGAACTAAGGGGCCAAGCCCAATCCCACACCATAATCCCCCCTCCACCAAATGATTTGGACCAGTGCACAAAGCAAGGTCCATAAAGACATGGATGAGCTAATTTGGGGTGGGGGAACTTGACTGGCCTGCACAGAGTCCTGACCTCAACCTGATAGAACACCTTTGGAATGAATTAGGAGACTGCAAGCTAGGTCTTTCTCATCCAACATCAGTGCCTGACCTCACAAATGCGCTTCTGGAAGAATGGTCAAACATTCCCATAGACACTCCTAAATCTTGTGGACAGCCTTCCCAGAAGAGTTAAAGCTGTTACAGCTGAAAAGGGTGGCCAACTTAAAGGGGTTGTAAAGGTGAGTTTTTTTCACCTTAATGCATTCTATGCATTAAGGTGAAAAAACATCCGACAATGCCAACCCCCCCCCCCGTTTTACTTATGAGCCCTCGAAAGTCCCGCGCTCGCCAATCACCCTGGCCGTTGATTGGCTAGAGTGGATGGATTGAAAGCAGCGCAGCCATTGGCTCGCGCTGCTGTCAATCACATCCAATGACGCGGCGCGCCAGGCCGAGTGATACAGTGAGCAGCTAAGGCCGCCAGCTGTATCATGGGAGCGCACCCGCAAGCACCCCACACTATGCGAGGGAGCTCGCATGAAGTTGTGGAGTCCTTGCAGGAGGGAGGCGAGACAGCCGCCGAGGGAACCCAGAAGACCAGGTTCGGGGCCACTGCACAGTGGAAGTATAACATGTATGTTATTTAAAATAAATACAATTGGGATGTCATTAACCGCCGCACACAAATGTACGTCGGCAGAATGGCACAGGAAGGCAAATGGGCGTACCTGTACGTCCCTTTAAATTTGCCTCCTATAGGGCGCGCGCGATTGCGGTGTGGAGAGGTAGAACAGGGAGAGGTCTATGTAAACAAGGCATTTCCCCGTTCTGCCTAGTGACATGACAGGGATCTACTGCTCCCTTTCATCTGTAGCCCATCCTCCCTAGGACACCCTTAACCCCTTGATCGCCCCCTAGTGTTTAACCCCTTCTTTGCCAGTGTCATTTATACAGGAATCAGTGCATTTTTATAGCACTGATCGCTGTATAAATGACAATGGTCCCAAAATAGTGTCAAAAGTGTCCAATGTGTCCGCCATATTGCCACAGTCCCCCCAAAAAAAAAAAAAAAAAAAAAAAAAAAAAAAACACAGATTGCCACCATTACTAATAAAAAAAATGCCATAAATCTATCCCCTATCCCCGATTTTTTTGTACTATAAACAAAAACAGAGGTGATCAAATACCAGCAAAAAAAGCTCTATTTGTGGAGTCGCACGACCACGCAATTGTCAGTTAAAACGACAGTACAGATTCGCAAAAAATGCTCTGGTCAGGAAGGGGGTCAAATCTTCCGGGACTGAAGTGGTTACATTTTATGTGTGTGTAAAGGCAGGTGTCCCAATACTTTTGACGAGAGTAGATACAGCAAGTACAGCTTCCAATGCAGCTGTGCTCATCCATGATACCCACGCCTTGGCGTCCATTCCTCTCCGCATCTTAAATATACCGTATTTATCGGCGTATAACACGCACCCCAAGTTTAGGAGGGCATTTTAAAAAGGAAAAAAAAAAAAGTTTTAGGAGGGAAGTTTAGGGAAAAAAAAAATAAAAAAAAAAAAACAACTTACATTTAAGCGTCATTTGCAGCCATGCCCAGCGTCATTGCAGCCATGCCCAGCGTCATTGCAGCCATGCCCAGCGTCATTTGAAGTCCGGTCCGGGTTTAAATTTCCCGCCGCCGAGACTGTCGCGCGCGCCACCGAAAAAGACAGAGGCGCGGCCGAAAAAGACCGAAACGGTCGCGGCCCCGCCTCCCTGCTGTTTCCGGAGCGAGCGCAGGGAGGCGGGACTACGAGCAGAGCTGAACAGTCTGCTCGGTCTATTCCGGCGCGGCTTCGGGTTTTTTCGGCCGCAATTTGGTCTTTTTTCGGCGGCGCTTGCCATTTTTGACATTTTTTTTGGGGGGGGTATCGGCGTATAACACGCACCCACGACTTTCCCCCGATTTTTAGGGGGAAAAAAAGTGCGTGTTATACGCCGATAAATACGGTACCTTGAAGGACACAACCAGTATAGGAGTAGCGTAGATATCCCCCCATCAGACCCTTTTTGGTAGTGTTCAATTGGGCTACCATGTTAAGGATAGTCACAAATGGTTCTTACCACTGCAAATAGCACAATACCCTACACTTTATCCTGACCTAGATTACAAAGATATAAAAAAGGTACAACTGTATGGTAATAATATAGAACACAATTATACAGATTGCATGATTATATCCTCTTTTAAATGAGATATTGAAAATTTGATAGACACTGAAGAAGCGCAATCCAGGATTTCAATATGAAGTAAGAAGTAGCTTAGGACTCTGCAGAGATGTCTTCCCCCTCATTTTAGCCCACTCCCTGTTCATCTTTGCACAAAGCCCTTTCGCCTCCTGTGTATGGCTAATCATGCAAACAGCGCCTTTCTTCACTAATGATGACTGTTCTGCTGCAGAGTCAGTTAACAGCTGTGAGTAAGTCAGGCCCACAGGGAGAAGAGGATCAGACTCAGCCCACACAAGATCCAGCCAACACACTCTTCACTTCCCAGACAAAGCTGTGCACAAAGTAAGAGCACCCGCTGTGCACATTTATCTACAAAAACCACCAAGAAATTAGAGGAGTTACTTACTTTGTAAATAGTGCAAAACCATTAAAACAAGACTATAGCTGCTCAGGGTTCCACGGCTGGCATCATTTATGCCATGGTGACTTGCCCACCTCTTAACAACCAGAACTAAAGGACGAACACGGCTCTCTACTGTAAAATCAGAGGGAGAGAGTCTGATAAACTTCATTAACTACTACCCAGTTATCAATACATTTCATAAGATATATTGAGAAGACTTTGTTATAGTACAGTCACCTGTCTGTGCATGTGGAGCTGCTTTACAATGGAACAGAAGGCAAGGTTGACTGAATCCTTATTGGTGCGCCCCCGCCCCAGGTGTCAGTGGGAGGAATGGCGCCCCCCCCCGCCCCAGGTGTCAGTGGGAGGAATGGCGCCCCCCCCCCCCCGCCCCAGGTGTCAGTGGGAGGAATGGCGCCCCCCCGCCCCAGGTGTCAGTGGGAGGAATGGCGCCCCCCCCCGCCCCAGGTGTCAGTGGGAGGAATGGCGCCCCCCCCCCCCGCCCCAGGTGTCAGTGGGAGGAATGGCGCCCCCCCCCCCCCCCGCCCCAGGTGTCAGTGGGAGGAATGGCGCCCCCCCCCCCCCGGTGTCCGCCCCCCCCGCCCCAGGTGTCAGTGGGAGGAATGGCGCCCCCCCCCCGCCCCAGGTGTCAGTGGGAGGAATGGCGCCCCCCCCCCCGCCCCAGGTGTCAGTGGGAGGAATGGCGCCCCCCCCGCACCAGGTGTCAGTGGGAGGAATGGCGCCCCCCGCACCAGGTGTCAGTGGGAGGAATGGCGCCCCCCCGCACCAGGTGTCAGTGGGAGGAATGGCGCCCCATCATTGATCTCATTTTTATGAAGAGAAAAATTTACTTACTCTGTGCATAGGTTCGGAGAAGGAATGTGTTTCTGATTCCCACAACATTGTTTACATTCAAGTCAAACTCCACACCACTAGCAAAAGAAAACAAAAAAAAGGTAAAAGATGGCTCTATAAGAACCCATTTCATGCCATTACACTGATTAAAAAAAGGATTCATGTTTACATGAAGACGATGAACAAATGATACCACCGCTTTGGAAGTGGGGTGTGGAGAGAAACAGTCTCGTTCGGTGGCTTAAGTGAGGGAGCACATACATTGCTACTCTGCCCTGAGATGGCAAAGTATTTGGTAGCGCAACTTCATGCAAACGGGGAAGTTCCACTGGTGGTTTGCATACTCCCCCCCCCCCCCCATTTGTTTTCTTTGAGGGGGGGGGGGGTTCCTGTTTTTCTCAACAGGTACCTGCTGCGGCGAGGCGATCTGAACAGAAGTTCAGCTCCCTCCTCCCCCCCGCATCTTTCTGAGACATCACCAGTCTCAGAAGCTTGCCGGACTATTCAACTCGTGCGTGTGTAGTCCCTTAGTTAAGATGCCTGCACCCGAAGTCGATTGACGACATCTCTGGTTCGAGATCGATAGATAGAGAGACTGGAGCTCCTCTTTAAATGCTTCCAACCATCAGGTCTGTCTATAATAAGGATTACAAAAGAGGCCACACAGCTCAATACACTACATCTTTTCATAACATCTGCTTTATTTTAAGCAACATATGTAAGGGCTGGTCTACAATTGGTCAGAAAAGGTGGAATTTGTTGGAAAAGGCAGGCAATTGAGCAAGATAGGTACACTGAAAAGACAATTCGACTTTTTATTTCTGACCAAAATGCCTAATGAGACTGGTTGATCCAACTGCTTTTATCAGCGAGCCCGAAACAAAAATAAATTTCACTCTCATTCTGAGAAAAAACACCATTTGTGGAAAGTGGCCAAAACAGACCTTACTTGTTTCAGACGTCTTCCTAATAAGGATCACGATTTTAACATGGAGAAGGGATTTATATCCAAGCAAAAATGAAAAAGGTGTCAGTCAAAAGGGGACTTTATTTAGCTCAGCAACACGATTTCTGAGAAGACGACGAAGACGAAGAAGAAGACGAAGAAGAAGACGAAGAAGAAGACGAAGAAGAAGACGAAGAAGAAGACGAAGAAGAAGACGAAGAAGAAGACGAAGAAGAAGACGAAGAAGAAGACGAAGAAGAAGACGAAGAAGAAGACGAAGAAGAAGACGAAGAAGAAGACGAAGAAGAAGACGAAGAAGAAGACGAAGACGACGACGAAGAAGAAGACGAAGACGAAGAAGAAGACGAAGAAGAAGACGACGAAGACGAAGAAGAAGAAGAAGAAGAAGAAGAAGAAGACGAAGACGAAGACGAAGACGAAGACGAAGACGAAGAAGAAGAAGAAGTTGAAACCGCACATATGTGAATGTGACCCATAGGAGATATTCTATCATGTTAAAATGGACTATAGTGCGTTTATACAAAACTGAAAACTCATTTCAAAAACGCATAGGTGTGGACCTAGCCTCTAGCTTGAAGAATTACACCCAATATATAGCAAATAAATGCAGCAGTCAGGAAAATGTTTAAAGAGCCCATAACTGGTACATGCAGCCGCGGCATCTGCACCCACTTCTATGGACTACTTGCGCACAGCTCAGAGGTGGATGCAGCAAAAAGCAGCTCAGCATGAGGGAGGG